>CM040243.1:76843440-77443440 GCA_022545495.1 Chrysanthemum lavandulifolium | reverse complement strand
GCCTACAGTAAGCCCAATGACGAAATTGGCCATGGTCCATACCTCAAGACGCACGTAAAATATACGGCAGGCTGAACCATCAGCCGTTAAAGATATCTTACGTCCGCATCCGCGATTGACACGGAACCTTGTCCGCCAAGGGCCCGACTCCGGCAACTAACCATTATATGCGAGAATCTAGGAAACCCTAGCGGTAAACCTCACCTATAAAAGGGGCTCTAATCCCCATACAAGGTACAACTTTCTCTCTCATAATTACACACACATACTCTTATTTCCCTCTCAAGAATGTGTACTTAGTCTCACGCCGGAGTCTAATCGTGGGGTTCGTCCCAACAATAACACTAACGGTTTACCTTTCTTGTGCAGGGATATCATTCAAACTACTTGGATTAGTACAAGATCAGCCCATTAGAAGCTTCCTGGCCTAGTCCGGCAAGCTGTATTTATACCCATTACAACCCGTCACACTTTTTGTACTAACAAGTTGGCGCCATCTGTGGGACCGGTACACAACTGCGTTCTGAAAGGAAAAAATGTTCACCAATAGAGCTCGCTCTGACCCTACTCCCGCTCCTGTATCCATGGTGCGGAACAAGGGGAAAGAAAACATAATAGATCCGGAAAGATCGGCGGGCCCGCATCGGTGCGACCATCAAAATGCATCGCAACAAGTCTGCGACAGATCTTACCCATTGTGACAGAGAAAGTTCAGAAACAGGAAGGGAGAATCAAGGCTAGAGAAACGGTGAAAACCCGGTTAGACTTTAGCGAAGCATCACAACAATCCGAATCCGGAAAGCAGATGCAAAGGAAGAATCTGAGAAAGAAGATCGAATCTCGAAAGCGCCGGAACACGAGAGAAAAATTCGAGCTAAGGCGCAGCCGATCAAGATCATCGCGGAAGAAAACCGCTGAAAAAGAGGAAGTGTTCAGAAGGTTGCGCAAAAGCGCGTTTCATAGGCTCGGGGACAGAGAAAAAAGTATCTCCATGTGCTCCGGAAGCACAAAGAGAACTAGCCGTCGCATATCCGAAGAAGAGGACAGAGGCACTCACCACCACTCTTCTTCGCAAAGAACGGAACCCTACTCCGGAGAATACGAAGGTAGCCGAACATACTCACGGAGGATTGATAGGCTCTCCGGAAGCGAAGACAACGGAGGCGAACACTGGAGCTCCGGATCAAAGAGGCAAAAGTCGGATGTCGAGAACGACGACTTAGCTAGGCCATGGGTGTGCAAGGAGACTGACCCATTCACTCCCCGCATTCGCTATTTCGACATGCCTAAGAAGACATGAATGCCTACCAATGTGAAGACATACGACGGAAGTGAAGACCCAGAAGACCACCTGAAGATTTTTCAAGCAGCGGCAAAGGTAGAACGCTGGGCTATGCCAACATGGTGTCACATGTTCAACTCTACCCTCACCGGATCCGCTAGGGTGTGGTTCGACGATCTCCCACCGGAATCGGTAGACAGTTATGATGAGCTGAAATAAGTTTTCCTGTCAAATTTCCTTCAGCAAAAGAAGTGCATAAAAGATCCTGTGAAACTTCATCATATCAAACAGAAAGAAGGAGAAACCACAGAAGACTTCGTGAAAAGGTTCAAGGTGGAAAGCAGGGATGTCAAATGAGCTCCGGAAGTCATGAAGGTTTCCAGTTTTATACATGGAATCACCAACCCTGAGTTAATTAAGAGGTTGCATGATAATATACCCAAATCAGTGGACGAGATGATGAGGGTAACCGCATCTTTCCTCCGTGGGGAAGTAGCCGCTGGCAATCACAAAAAAAGGAGGTCGCTACCCCAAGTACAATGGAAGCCGCATGAATCTGGGAAGAAGCAAGGCTTCAAGAGAGGGTACATAAATCAACTCCGGACGGACCGGAAGCAAGATAGGTTTACTCTCTTCTCCAAAACACCCAAAGAAATATTGGGTTAGAAAAGGCAAAATTCAAAACTCCTCCACCAATGCTTACACCGATTGAGAAAAGGAACGCCAACAAATATTGTGAGTTCCACGGAGAGGTAGGACACAACACGGATGAATGTATGCACCTGAAAAGGCAGATAGAAGAACTGCTGAGAACCGGAAAGTTATCAAACGTGATAGAGGAACTTAAACAAAATAGTGGCAAGGACCAGTTCAAAGCACCTAAAAGGGGGGAAACGCCAAGGAAATATAAGCCTCTCACAATCCTGATGGTGCAATCTCAGCAGCGGGTGATACGACAAAAAATTACACAAAGCTTTTCCCCAAACCAGAATATTTCATTCCCATCACTTGCGGAAGAAGAAGGGAATGACGGGCCAATGGTCATCGAGGCAGAGATAGGCGGACACTTCATACACCGAATGTACGTCGATGGAGGCTCTGCATCAGAAGTCCTATACGAGCATTGCTTTGAAAGGCTATGGCCCGAAATAAAAAGGCAAATGGTGCCTGCCACAACTCCCCTTATTGGATTTAGCGGAGAAGTAATATGGCCGATCGGGGCAGATATCGTTGCTAACTAAAATCGGTGACGACGAACAGTCAGCATCAGCATGGATGAACTTCGTGGTTGTAAGGTCCCAATCACCGTATAACGGGATTATAGGAAAGTCGGAGGTGCGAAAACTGCAGGTCGTGCCTTCAACAGCACATGGAATGATAAAAATCCTGGTAGAAGGCGGAGTGCTCACGATTCGCAGTAGCATGATGGTCTCATTGGAATGTACTATGGTTTCCGAACCAACACCACAACCCGCGATGGAAAAATAAATGAAAAAACGAATACACGTGGCAATACATCCGGAACAAACAATAGCCATTGGATCAACCCTGTCAGTTGAAGGACGAAAGAAGTTGTGCGACCTGTTGAAGCAGAACTTGGATATATTAGCCTTGTGTCCGGCAGACATGACGGGTGTCCCAAGACACATAGCAAAGCACAACTTAAACATACGAGAAGGGTACACTCCAATAAGGCAAAAGAAAAGAGGTCAGGCACCGGAAAGAAACAAGGCGATACAAGAAGAAGTAGAAAAGCTTGTGGATGCAGGAATCATGAAGGAAGTACATTACCATAGCTGGTTAGCTAATCCAGTGATGGTGACAAAGCATGACGGAAGTTGGAGAATGTGCGTTGACTTCAAGGACCTTAATAAAGTCTGTCCGAAAGACGGTTACCCGTTACCAGAGATAGATTGGAAAGTTGAATCACTCTGTGGATACCCTTTCAAATGTTTCCTGGACGCATACAAAGGCTACCACCAAATCCAGATGGCAAAAGAAGATGAGGAAAAAACAGCCTTCATCACAAATCAAGGAATATTCTGCTACACTAAAATGCCATTTGGACTAAAAAAAGCAGGAGCGACATACCAGCGGCTAGTAAACAAAGCTTTCCACAAACAAATTGGCAGAAATCTAGAAGTTTATGTAGATGACTTAGTGATCAAAAGCCGCTCGGAGGAAGAAATACTAAGGGATATAGCGGAAACTTTCAAAACATTAAGGGAAATAAACATGAAGCTAAATCCCAACAAGTGCACTTTCGGAATGGAAGAAGGTATGTTCTTAGGGTATATTTGAAAACATCAAATAGTCCTGAATATTAAGTGTCAATTTCCCGTATTAATGCTCGTTATTTATATCATTTATATGGATTTACGCTTGTTTTCTATTGTTTTCCACTTTCAGGTAAATTACGAGCATTGGAGCTAAAAAGACGCGGAACTGGAAACATATCTAAAGATTTATCACAGTATGCTATTTTGAAGAAGTTACGGCATAACTCACCTCTCACATTACGCTGTAACTATTGCGTGACTCAATATGCCAACTTATCGGAAGGTTACGGCGTAACTCTTCCCAAAGGTTACTGACGTAACCACATTAGGTCAAATGAGATTCCACGCCGCTAATACTTACGCCGTAACTCTTCGCATCACTTACGAGTAACGAATTTATTGAAGACTACGGGCGTAACCACTAATAAGGTTCGCCGTAACCGGCAGATCTAGTGCATTTTACGAAGAAATAGAAGGTTACGGAGTAACTCCTATATTGGTTCTGCCGTAACCCATATCCGCCTATAAATACCCGAATTCCAACATTTCTAATCATCCCATTCCCACACTGTGATCGAGAACATGGGAAAAAGCTCAAGGCGGGTCTAGAGGAGCATACGAGGTGTTTCCAAGGAGAAGTCACTCCACTACGATAAGCATTAGCGTTTTATATTTCTTTTACTTTCAATTCATGTATTTCGTACTTTTGAATATTGAATTGATTTGCATGATTAATATGAGCGGCTAAGCACCTCTTGGTGCTATCCTAGTTATGATTCCTTAATTGGTTTGTTTGCGTTTACCTTTACTTTCGTACAATTATTTCTAAGTGTATGCATGCATAGTTCATTGGTAGCCACCCTTAGTTCGGTAGTTTTGAATGGTGGTAGAGTCCAATTGCCTAGGAGATATGACCAGTGACCCTAGGTGAAGCGGATGAGACGGGAAGGGTAAGATATGACCAAGCGGCGACCCTTTATACTTGTGCGATTTGACCAACTAATCACCTATCGTTTGGATAAACTTAAGAATTAGGGGTGTAGTGTCTAAGTTCCTAACGGTCGGGCACTCACTATTATGAATCTAGCATGTAGCGGTACTTAATAACTTGGCTTAGGGGACCGGGAACAACAGGACTTATGATGGTCTTTGATTTCTCCTGTGGTGGCATCTTTCTTCGATAGGTTAGGGCGAATTGGCCAAATGTTGTCCTCTCGAATTTGACCCCACAAGTAATTGGAAGTAAGTAGGCGTAGACATAACTAGATAGGATGATTAACTAGGTTAGCACCACTTCTCTATTGATTTCTCTTTACCATTTATACGCTTTTATTTACTTTATTACGCATTAGTAGTTTAATTAATTAAATCCTATCGAAACCTTTATTAAATCTGTGACACTAGACTTAGTAATAATCCAACACATAGCTCTTGGGACGACCTCGGCTTTACCGATTACTACACTACACGCGACCGGCACATCGCCTGTTAGTGCACTAGGGTAGACCATAGGTATAGCGAGACACTATAAATTTTAAGACATGGTCGAGAAACTCGCATCAAGTTTTTGGCGCCGCGGGAGTTATATTAGGATTGATATTAAGTCTTTAATTTCATTTTAAACTTTTCTCACGATCATATTTCAAGTTTCGGTACCATGGAAGTTGTTAACATCGATGACCTCACTCTTGAGGATTACTTGGCGTTGACAAGAGTGGAACAAGGGTCGGGTCTCGTAAGACCGACAATTGGAGCGGATATCCGTTTGAAATCAAAGACCAATTTATGAGGAGCTTAGCTAACCCTTTTTCAGAAAACAGGGACGAAGATGCATATGAGCACGTTGAAAATGTCCTATACATTGCAAGCCTTTTCAACATTCTGGGCGTGTCTCATGATGCTATTATGCTAAGGGTATTCCCAATGACTCTTGCTGGAGCCGCTAGAAGATGGATCGAAAGATTGCCCGCGGGGGCAATGAATACTTGGGCGCTACTAAAGAAACATTTTATTCAAAGATATTGCCCGCCGTCGAAGATTTCTAACCAGCTTTTGGAGATCCATAATTTCAAACAAGAAGATGACGAAACACTGTATCAAGCTTGGGACATATACAACGATCTTCTTTTCAAGTGTCCTACTAATGATCTGAACAACCAGCAAAAGGTCAACATCTTCTACAAAGGAATTAACGTAACTACAAGGCGGATCTTTGGACTATCGAGGACCTATCCCGAACATGAATCCTACTCTTGCAATTGAAGCCATTCAAAAATGGCGGATCACTCTCAAAAATGGCACGACAGAGGAAGTAAAAGAAACCAAGGGAAGTCTTGATGGAATTGACAATAACCAACAAGCTTGAAAATCTCGGTAGAGATATCTTGAAAATCGAGAAACTGCTCACGCCATCCAAGTCATTGCGAAAGCGTGGTGGGGACATTTGACTAAAAGCATCCTAAATTTGACAAGGAAGATACGATCGAGGAAGCTAAATATGGAGAATAGGCCTTTCTACGGGGATAATCGTAATGGGTTTCGTGGAGGACCCCACCGTATTATGAGCGTAATGAGAGAAGAGCTAACACGGAGGAAATTATTAACAAGTACCTTGTGGACACTACCAAGAGGCAAAAGGAGCAAGAGGAATGGCTTAAAAATTTCCAAGATAATACAAACAAGAGTCTCTCTTCCCATGACATATCACTTAAAAACTTGGAAACTTTAATTGGAAAGCTTGGCAACGAGGTACAAAGAAGAAACGAAGAACAAACGAGCAAATCCACTACATGTAAGGCTGTATTCTCTGATAACAACAAATACTCTGATGAGTCCGATACTGATGGCAAAAGTGAGTTACGCCGTAATCACACCTAAGAGTTACGGCGTAACCCGAATTCAAGCAAAGACACGGTCACCAAGGATGACAACCCTAAAAGGAGAAGTCATTGGTGTAAGGCTATTGCAATTAACGATGGAGAATACTACATCTTGTGGGCCTCGTGTGATCCTCGGAAAACCTGCGATGGTGGTGTTGATAAAGAAAGGATAAAAGATGGCAGATACAAGTGGACTACACTAAACGACGAAGAAAGGTTAGCCAAGTTCTCGATTAACGAAGTGGAAGGAACACCCATTAAGCATTACTGCAAACCCTTACTCATCATGGAAGATGAGATTACTCACGCTTGGCCAACGTGCAATCCTTTTCGTGATTATTGCAACGGAGGAGGTAATGAGAAGAACAAAGTTTGGATATGCCCACACGAATCTGAGAGGCACGACGTTGATTTTGGAGATCTATCATTCAGTGATTGGTATTTGATAAGGTTCAGGGACACGATAATTAATCCAGCTTTGTTCAGAAATCTGGAACTAAAATATGAGAAACATATTCTTGAGGAAAACCATTAAGCCCTCAATGATATTCCTTCTGAAGATGACAATGACGAAGGAGTTCAAAATCATTGGTGTGAACAAATTAAAACCAACGACGGAAAAGTTTGGGCTTCCTGCAACCCTTTTGAGTATGAATGTGATGGAGGAAGCAACATTGAGAGAGTTGGGGAAAACGAATTCCTTTGGACTTCAACTAGTGATTCTGAAAGAACAGAAATGCCTTGGCCAGATGATCTCGGATTCAACGATTTGGTCAGAATCAAATACGGAAAAATTGACGCGTTAACTAAAAAGAAAATTTGGAATGGGTGTATGAGTAAAGATCAACCTACCAACGAAGTTGCTAATGAAAAACCAGAAGATGACACCAAGGGCTCGTCTAAGGTAGAAAATGAAGAATGCAAGCAAATACTCAACCAACTTGAAGATACCGATTCCGACAATGATGATTTCGATTATCTCGAGTTACAAGGCGAAAACGGTTTCATTGACCCAGATGATGAAGTACACGAGAAAAAAAGATGCAAGCTTCTTGGCATCCCATTTAAGAGGCCACCACATATTATAGCTGAAAAATTTGAGTTTACGCGATAACATTTGGGGCCTGAAGAAAAATTTTGCAAGATCCTGAAAATTGAAACCAAAGAATATCTCCGCACTGCCACAAATGTCGGGTGGGTTAGGCGCAACTTAATGAAAGACATGGAAGAGGTCGGAGAAGTCCAAAGGCCCCCATAGAAGCCCCGCGGCTCTCAGTTTAACTTAAAGACTCGTAAATAAAGAAAAGTGCTCTTTCGGGAGACAACCGGATTATCCCTTTCTTTTATTTATTTTTTATTTTATTTCCTTTTCTGTTGGAAAAGCTGGTATTGTCTCTAGTGCATGCTACGAAACGCCTGAAGAGATATTTTCAAGCGCATACGGTAGTAGTCATCACATACCAACCAATAAAACAAATACTATCAAAACCAGAAGTTGCAGGTAGATTAAAAAATTGAGCATTGAGTTGGGGGAGTATGACATACAATACAGACCAAAAACATCAATCAAAGGACAGATTCTAGCAGATTTCATAGTAGAATGTCCATAGGACAATGAAGAAGATGAGCTTCCGCAACCATGGATCCTGTTTATAGATGGCTCATCTTGCATAGATGGTTGCGGAGCGGGCCTAATACTGACAGATCCTCAGGGGACGGAGTTTACTTACGCTTTAAGGTTCGGTTTCAACACAACAAACAACGAAGCTGAATATGAAGCCTTAATAGTTGGGTTACGGATAACAGAACAAATGGGAGTCAAGAATTTGCAAGCAAACATAGACTCAAAACTGGTTGCAAACCAAGTCAATGGGACATACATTGAAAAAGAATCAGGAATGATTCAATACCTGGAGAAAGTAAAGGAACTTTTGAAAAATTTCTGGATGTTCTCAATCAAACAAGTGCCCAGAATTGAAAACAAAAAGGCAGGCGCCCTAAGCAAAATGGCTTCTACCAGCTTCGCGCATCTAAAAAAGCAAGTACTAGTACAAAAAGGCAGACTCACTGAATGACTCCCAGAAAGACAAGTAGGAACGACCAGCTGCTCCAAGTAAAACTGCCTATTAATGGCGGACGAGTCAGCAGAGGATACCTCAAGACGAAGTAAATGCATAACAATCCTCACCCTTGATGAACTCATAGGCAATTTAAAAGTCTATGAGCTTGTCCTCGCTAAAGATTCTGAAGCCTCAAAAGTGAAAAAGAAGCACAAATCTCTTGCTCTTAAAGCCAAGAAGGTCTCAAGCGATGAAGAGAACTCCTCTTCAGATAGTGATGACGAGGAGTATGCCATGGTGGTAAGGGACTTCAAAAGTTCTTTAGAAGAAAGGAAGATCGTCAAGCAACCATATGACGACAAGAAAGGATTCGGAAAAGCAAAGAGGACGAAGGCAAGGGATGATCGCGCTTGCTTTAAATGTGGGGACCCAAACCACTTTATTAGTAAGTGTCCCAAACGTGATGAACAAAAAGCATTCGTGAGCAGTTCGTGGGGAATGAGCGAGGAGGAAGACGAAGAAATTTGTCTCATGGCAAATGACGAGGTATGTCATGAATACTATAGTAGTGCATCATTAGATGATGATTCATTGCATAATGAATATGATAAACTTTGCAAAATTAGTTTAAAAGTAATCAACAAAAACAAGTTTTTGAAAAACCAAAATCAACGTTTAGAAAAGGAAGTCATTGAGCTAAAAGCAAAATTAAAACGTCTAGAAAAGAGGAAGATAGCAAGTGAGGCATGTGAACTTTGCGTTCAACTTCAAACACTTGTTGATCATCTAGACTCTAACATTGAATATAATGAATACTAATACTATAGATATGATATTAGATAGTGTTAAAACAGGAAACAACCAAAAAGGTTTAGGTTTTCAGCAACTTGATGCGTCAACTAGTGAAAACAAAGAAACACAATTCGTAAAAGTAATAGAAAAACAAACCACTGTAGTCACGGATCCCACAAAAATGGAACCGGCTAGTGTACAGGCAGGGATCCGTGGGTCTGCTGAAGCAAACAGTGGTAATAATATAGCTTCATCATCTAGAACTAATTTTGTTATTGTTAATAAGAAGAAATCAACACATGTTACTATTAGACAACCACTTCCAAGACAAAATCAAAGTTTTACAAGAAACAAAGGTCCATCATTTTCAAAACCGAACACATCTAGGAGACCTAATAATGTTTATCCGAGAAGTAACCATCAAATGGGATGGAATCCAAATATGCAAAATGGCTTTCCATTTCAAAACTTTGCACCATGGAACGCATACTCACCTTATCCATATATGTCTAACATGAATGTAATGTTTAACACTAATGGACCCATGAACAAATGGGGACCAAACTTTTGAGTTAATTGTTTTCTTAGGTGTGCTTAAAGGTCGACCTAGATCCGGATGAGTGGATCAAGGATAGCGGGTGCACGAGGCACATGACCGGCAATAAATATTTATTCTCCATATATGAATCATTCAATGGAGGAAATGTGGTATTTGGAAATAGCAAAAGCAAAATCATCGGTAAAGGTACGATTTCTAACAAATCTCTAACCATTAACGATGTGTGTCACGTAGAAAACCGAAACTTTAACCTCTTAAGTATAGGACAAATATGTGATAAAAAGTGCAACGTACTTTTTAACGAAACCGGTAGTAATATATTGAAAAACAGTATCACTATAGGTAGAGGAATTAGGAAACATGGAGTCTATGTCATTAAAATTGGTAATGAACCTCAAGACAAACTTTGTCTTACTTCTATGGATGATACTTCGACCTTATGGCATCGAAGATTGGGTCATGCCAATATGCGACTTCTTCAATCGCTATCATCCAAAGATCTAGTAAGAGATCTACCAAAATTAAAATATGAACATCACTTTTGTGATGCTTGTAATGTAGGAAAACAAGTCCATTCTAGTCACAAAGCTAAAAACATGGTCTCTACAACTAAGTGTCTAGAATTACTACACATGGATTTATTTGGTCCATCCGCTATCCAAAGTTATGGAGGCAACTACTACACTTTGGTTATAGTGGATGATTACTCTAGGTATACATGGACTAAATTTTAAAAGAACAAAACTGAAACGTTCGATTACTTTGAAATATTAAGTAAGAAAATCCAAAGACAATTAGGAAGTCCTATAGTGTCTATTAGAACGGATCATGGTAGGGAATTCTACAATGAAGTGCAATTTGGAGCCTTTTGTGACGCTAATGGTATTACTCACAACTTCTCGGCTCCTCGCACTCCACAATCGAATGGGGTAGTTGAAAGAAAGAATAAAACCCTACAAGAAATGAGTCGCACCATGCTAAATGAGCAATCCATACCTCAAAAGTTTTGGTGCAATGTCGTTGATACATCAACGTACATACTTAACCGAGTCTTAATTAGACCATTTTTAGGAAAAACTGCATATGAGTTATTTCGAGGCAAAAAGCCTACGCTAAATCACTTTAAAATTTTGGTAGCAAATGTTTTCTACTTAACACTAAAGATTACCTTACAAAATTTGATCCTAAGTCAACCGAAGATATATGTTTAGGTTACTCTCCTAATAGCAACGCTTACGTCATATTAAATAAAGAAACAATGAAGGTTGAAGAGTCATTAAACGTAAAATTTGATGAGAGTCCACCCAAACCTACTCTACCTCTTGTCGATGATGAGATTGTCGAGAGTGAAGCTATTGAAATAAAGAAAAAGACAAACGAAGAAGAAGAACCTTTAAATAATGAAATCATAAATATTAAAGAGTCTAAAGATCACCCCGTAGATAAGGTCATAGTAAAGTTAAACGAAAGAACCTTAAGATCTTAAGTCCAAAACCAAAGTAGCTTATTTTGTTTTGTCTCAACCATAGAACCTAAGAATACACAAGAAGCCATAAAAGATGAAAGTTGGGTAATGGCTATGCAAGAATAGTTAAATCAATTTGTTTCTAACGATGTTTGGACACTCGTCCCTCCACCTAGTAATCAAACCATAATAGGAACCAAATGGGTATAAAAAAACAAGTTAGATGCAAACAGTGTAGTGTCTAGAAACAAAGCTAGACTCGTTGCCCAAGGGTATAATTAACAAGAAGGAATAGACTTTGATGAGACCTATTCCCCCGTGGCTAGATTAGAGTCTATAAAAATACTTCTTGCTTATGCTTGTGCTAATGATCTTAAGCTTTATCAAATGGATGTCAAAAGTGCTTTTCTAAATGGTTTTATTAATGAAGAAGTATATGTAGCTCAACCTCCGGGCTTCATCGATTTTGAAAAACCTAAACATGTGTATAAGTTAAAGAAAGCTCTTTACGGTCTTAAACAAGCTCCAAAAGCTTGGTATGATAGACTCAAGTCATTCTTAATAAAAAACAACTACACCATGGGGTAGTTGATAACACACTTTTTACTAAGAAAAGAGAGTCACATATAATCATTGTTCAAATATATGTAGATGATATTATATTCGGATCTACTTGTCAAGACATGTGTGATGATTTCTCTAAAATCATGCATGACAAGTTCGAGATGAGTATGATGGGAGAACTTAGTTTCTTTCTTGGTCTACAAATCAAACAAGTAGAAGATGGTATCTTCTTTAATCAATCTAAATACATAAAGGATATGTTAAAGAAATTTGGTTTAGATGAGTCAAAACCCATAAGAAACCCACTGTCATCCGACACTAAACTCACAAAAGATGAAGACGGTGAATCCGTTGATAACACAAAATACCGTGGCATGATTGGTAGTCTTCTCTACCTCACGGCTAGTCGGCCGGATATCATGTTTAGTGTTTGTCTATGTGCTAGGTTTCAAGAAGATCCTAAAACATCACATCTAAAAGCCGTCAAAAGAATATTTAGATACATTAAGGGTACGAATCAATTAGGATTGTGGTATCCTAAGGGTACGGGGGTAGAAACGATTGTATATGCCGATTCTGACCATGCAGGTGATTATGTTGACCGAAAAAGTACAAGTGGGGTATGTACTTTTATGGGATGTTGTTTAACATTTTGGTTCTCAAAGAAGCAAACAACATCGGCCATATCAACAACCGAAGCCGAATATGTCTCTGCCGGCAAAGCATGCCAACAAGCACTATGGATGAAACAAGCGTTAGTTGACTACGACATTCACCTAAGTGACATAGCCATTCTATGTGACAACAAAGGTGCCATCGACTTAAGCAAGAATCCGGTATTGCACTCTCGCACCAAGCATATAGAGATTCGTCATCACTTCTTAAGAGACAATGTTCAAAAGGGGAACATCTCTATTGAGAAGGTAGCATCCGAAGACAACATAGCCGATGATGAGTGTGTAAATACTCATCATTTTGGTCAATCGGAATCGCAAAACGCGTTTAAAACGCTCGAAATGCATCAAAAATCGAAAATATCTCAAAGTTTCATTTTATATGTTTCGGATGCAAAATGTTCAAAATCGGATGAAAACGAGCAAAGTTTGCATAATTGGCGCTTTCAGGTCCCGACTTTCAAAAATTGGCAAAAATAGTCCCTGAGCACTTGTTTTAAAAGAAAAAATCACCAAAGGTCCTTTTGAAATCATATATTGTCATATTTAATCCTTTGGTGAAAAGTTTTGAGAAATTACAAAATTAGTCCTTTGAGTTTCAAAAATGGCAGGTTTGGTCCCTGGAATATTAGAGATTTGCAGTTTGATCCTTGGAATTTTCAGAGATTGTCAAAACCAACCCTTGGATTACTTTTCTAAATTACATGAGTGGTCCTATAGTCAGATTTTACATGTTTGGTCCCTAAATACACCTTGGATCCAATACTAGTCCTAAATCCATGTTTTAATTATTCCAAAGCCCAAACCAAGCCCTTTTACCCATACCCCAACCCAGTCCACCCATTTACCCGGTTTAAAATAAAACCCAAACCGACAACATAGCCTCATTTCTTCTTCTTTTTTCCCTCCTTTTTCTGCAAAACCAGCAACCAGCCACAACTCTACACTTTGTCCCCCTACTCCATGTTTTGTTCCCCCTCCTCACCTAATGTACCAAAGGCATTAAATGCATCCCCTCCCCTGTCCCAACTGGCTTGTACAACTTTTGGCGCCAAAATGCATAAACGGCCAAGATTGATACCAACCAATCCAAGGGTCCTGAAAATTGCTGGGATATGCTCAGAAAGAGGAGAGAATGAGATTGGAGTATAAAAAGAAGGAAGAAGAAGGAAGAAAAGGGAGTAGTTAGTTTATTTTTTCACAATGTATGTCGTATTTCACTTTCTTAGTCTTAAATAGATTTTCAGTGTATTTTTAAGGTTCTCTGTATCAAAGTAACTTGTTTAAAGTGTATTGCAACTCTTTTAAGTCTAAAATCCAGTTTATGTTCATGTTTCAAATTTCATGTTAACTGTTGAATTTTTCAATTTCAAACTCTCATGTATAAGCTTCAATCAGCTTATTTATAAGCTCAAACAAGCTCATACTAGCTCATTATAGCTTTCTGTTAGCTTGTATTCAAGTTCCAATCACCTTTGGATATTGGTCAACAAAAGTCAAACAGGTGGATTTGGTGTTGAAAATGGAAATGGGTTAAAGCGAAATGGAAATGGGTGATTTTAGTTTATTGGATTGGTTTATATAGGATAGTAGCTCTGGTTTCATTGTTGGCAAGCCATTGTGGCTAAGGACATGTGTAAGTCAATTTCTAGTTTCATAGCATAATCTGCTTTTGTAGCTTATAAATAGTTTAATCTGCTCATTAAGTATCACTTAGGTTAGTTAAGCTTAGTTGGATCATTTAAACAAGTTGGTTCAGTAGCTTGTCTCATTAAAATTGCTTATCTGTAGAAATAAAGTGTGTTTGGATCATTGATCTATCTGCCTTTTAGGAATATTCGGTGGTTAGGCTTTGTAGTTTTATGTTTGTTTAGTTCATTTAAGCTCTTATACATCTTAGTTTGTGCCGCAAAACACCAAAAGTCAAAATTGTATCTTAACATCTCTAATGTCTCGATCTGTTGTGATTTTGATTATCAAAGTCTTGATTTGTGTTTAAATATCATAGAGATAGATTACATTAGCTTTATTTGGTCATAACACTTCATAATCGAGTTCTTAAATTAAGTCCAAATCTCACCAAGGTCAAACTTTCAAATTCATATCAAAAGTCAAATTAGTAAATCAGTTTTGAGCCCATCTGGAAGGAATTTTCATGGACTCATTCTTGAACCAAATCAATTGAAATTGTGGGTGTACAGAGTTCAACTGGTCTCCTTGTTTATTACCATTTTGTAGAATTTTGCAAATTTTTACAAGCTCCATTTGAGCTTGTCAAAGTGACTCTCAGTTCACAAGAATCGAGTCGATTGACACTTGACTTTGCAGGTTTGTGCGCCACTTGCACTGAGCTCAACATTGCTTGTCTAGGTCTCACTTTGGATTAAACATAGTCAGCCTGGTCTAGTTCAAGTTCCAGAATTGGTTTCGGTTTAAATTATAGAGTAGTTTGTACTTAAGCTCAAAGTAGGCACCTTAAAACTGTTTTTGTAATTAAAATCAAATAAGCTAAATCTTGGTAGTTAGCATTGCAGAGGTTAAGAGTAGTTGTTTTAAGTTGTTTTGAGTACTTGTATTATTTTATAGCTCAGAATTGGTACCATTTGGTGTTCATTTGGCTTATTTTAAAGTTTTATTCATAAGCACTTGGATAGCGCTTCAATTTCTTGTACACAACCATCTGTTTTTCCATTTTCTTAGATTCCTTATATTATTTTAGAGTTTTCCTGAATTTTTCAGATTTTTCCAAGTCATTTTGCTATTTTTCGCATTTTAATTACTTTTAGCACTTTTTAATTAGCATTTAATACAAATAATTCGTAAAAGTCTCAAAAATAATTTTCATTTTCTTAAGTTAAGATAAATACAAAAGACAAAAATATTTTTCTAGATTTTTCTTAGTTAAATTTGTATTTTAAATAATTTAAGTAATTTTAAATAGTTTTAATTCCTAGAAAATACAAAATAATCGAAAAATACAAAAATAGTTTTGAAAATTCTCTTTTGATATTTTAGATTTTTTTAAGTCTTAATTTTATTTTTGAAGCCTTATTTCACATTTTCTTGTATTTTAGGTCATTATTTAATAGTTAAAAATAGTTTTTAATTAATAATAATTAGATAATTAGTTATAAAAATAATTTTCTTTTTCTAATAATTTTCTTTTATCATTAGGTTTGTAAAAATATCATTTTCATATTTTTAGGGTTAATATTGAATTAGTTTCACATTTTCCTTTGTACGTTACGTAGTTTTTTTTATCCAGTTTTATAAAAACATAAAAACAAAAACATCATTTTGCAAATAGTGATAGCGTTTATTTAATATTTTTTATCTTTTTAACTTTCTTTAAATTTGCATTTAAGCCCCTGTAGTTTATGTACTTTCTCTTTAGTATAGATCAACCACAATCCTTTCCGTTCAAATCCTCTCGATCACTTTACGTTTGACTATTCTCGCACTCGTTGGGACTTAACGACTGGGAAACACTATACTCTCGATCTTCATTGCATTCGTGCTTGAACCGTTTAAGTTTGTTACGGTCGGCCATTCACAAGTGGTAGGCTTGAGTGATAAAACTTGACGGTTTGCACGAATCAAATTTTGGCGCCACGCTTGGAGTTGTCTTGATTATCTTACGCCCAGCAGTTAGTGATTTGGATATTCACTCCTTGTTTATACCATCCGTATGTGTTTATATCCTCACCAAACCGTTGAAGCGGAACAATTCAACCTACTGCCTTGGTCTTGGTCTCATGGAACAATCGTCGTAATTAGTTTTTAAACTCTACAAGGTATATAAACACTAGCCTTCCTCTTTCTGAGTCTAGGATCTCTATTTCACACACAACTCACAAGCAATACGGGAATTTTCAAAACCCAAGATAGGTTTTACTTATAACACGTACTTTCATAGTTTTCTCTTATTTTTTAGGCAAGTACCTTTTGCAAACACGTAATTGCATATTTATTTCTTTTCACTCAAGAATAAACGTTTTCTTCACACAAAGAAATCTCTTTTCAAAATGTTTTTTTTAAATGATACCTCTTCCCGTATCACTTTCATAAAAGCCATTTCTCACGTCTAGGACAAATCGCTTTTTCATTATTAATACAAAGTAAAAACTCGTTTTCATTGCATCTCATGTATTTTGAATGCTAAAGAGGACATATAACTAATATGTGTTTTGGGTACATTCATTTAAGCAATAATGAATTAGGAGCACTCAGGTTATCTCACATAATAGTGTGCTTTTTCACTTCTAGTTTATTTTTCTTTTCCTTTTAGGAGTCGAGATAACCGCAACTCCAAATGGTTTGCATATAGGCACACACTAGGCACAAATGTTTTCAAAAGGAAAATTTTGAGCTGCCTGAATCACCAGTACCACGGATCCCATTATTAACGCTGGACGGTTCCCTCAAGGGAAGGATCCGTGGGATCCGTGAGACAGAAGCTAAAATGATCTTCTATTTTTCTCACTTTGGATGAAAACTTCTATATTTTCATCATTTTATTTTTATTTTTTTGGAGTATGTTACTTAATGCTTGTGTTCTCATGATCAGATGCCTTAAATTCATATCTAATCATTAGATTTTAATCCACATTTTGGGTCAAACATTCATTACAATGCATTATTTTTTCTATAAATAGAATTTCCAAAATGCTTGCATATTCATCACTCTCAACCTCACAAACAAACATCATCATGTCATCCAAAAGATCTTCCAACATAGATGAATCACCTAGTGCAAACAATCCTTTTCGAGAAATTCAAAATTTTGTCCTCCCACCTTCCAAAGTACTACCACCCAAATCTATAAAAACCGCACGGATTAGCATCCGGCCTTGTTGCTTAGCAAAACCATCATCAAATGGTTCATCACCAACCACTCATTCACCACAAAATGCTTTCATTGTAGCACCTGCTTCATCTCCAACAAGTACACCAACTTCATCACCCATCAAATCTCCACCTAAGGTCACTATTTTGGAACTCCTTAAGACTCCAACAAGATCCCAACAAACCAAGCAAAAAGAACTAGTCTTTTTAACACCTCCCCTTCTCCAAACACAATCTTCAAAGACCTTGAAACATCACTACCTTTAGTTCCCATTGTGTTACAAGAACATCTAGGTTCTTTTCCACCACCACTTCCAAATATTCCGGACTCTGATCCGTATTTTCCAACTTTTCCACCACAACTTCCGCAACTCACAAAACAAACTAACCCGGAAAACTTCCGCACACATTACCCACATCACTTACATTGTGAACATTGCCAATCCACTAGGGATCGTGCAATAGAAATTAAGGAAGAAATGCGAGTCATACTTAACCTCATCCTTGATCGCATCAACATCATTACTCACCAAAACTTCCATCCATAACCTTATGCAAGCATGGAAGGAATCATTTTATTATTTTTAGTATTTTCTTTTGAGTCATTTTTAGAACAAGTCTTGTTCTTAGTTTTACATGCTTGTATGTGGCATAAATACCACTACATTTTGCTATTTTATTACAAGGCCTTGTTTACATACCTTGGCTCCTGATGAGTGTCTAAATACTCATCATTTTATACAATATAAACGCAAATTCATCCGAAACACTCGAAACACATCAAAATGATAAAATATCACAAATCAGTGTTTTATGTGTTTTAAATGCAAAATATCAAAATCGATGAAAACGATCAAATTTGCAAAATTGCGCTTTAGTCCCCAACTTTCAAAAATTGTCAAAAATAGTCCACGAGTCAAAATTTCAAAAGTAAAGTCACCAAAGGTCCTTTTAAATCATAAGTTGTCAAATTTAGTCCTTTGGTGAAAACTATTAAAAGTTTGAGAAAATTACAAAAATGGTCCTTCAAGTTTCAAATTGGCGAAATGGCCCTGGATAATGGGAAATGGCAATTTTGGTCCCTGTACTTTGAAGGTTATCACTTTAGTCCTTGGAGCATCTTGGCGAATTGGCGTAATGGTCCTTGCAATTTCGAAAGTTACACAAAAGGTCCCTATATATTTAACCCTTTAATACTCATTTGAACCCTTGTCAATCCATGTGACTTCGCCACAACCCATTTTGAACCCCTATTATTATATCCGCTTTGGTCAAATATCTGGTCAAACCCACAAAACCCCTTAAAACCACTTCTCACTTCACTCTCCTCTCCACTGCTTACCCAAAACCGCACACGGTTTCACCACATTTTCAACCCTCCCATTCCTTGTCCCCTCCACACCTTCTACACTCCAAATATCCTTTAATTACCTAAACCAAACCTCATTAAAGCTCAAACCTGCTAATGAGACTTTTGGCGCCAAAATGACATATGGCACATGAGAGAGATCCAATGGCTGGGATTTGGTGGGATTAATTCAGAGCAAGTGGGAGAGTCTTTGGAAGCTATAAAAAGTGAAGAGAGAAGCAGTTTGAAGAGTAGTAGTTTTAGTTTATTTTCCACTTATGTCGTTTTTCATTAACAGCTTTTAATTTAATGTAATTTCTGAAATATTTTGTTTCTTAGTATCAAAGTAAGGTATTTGTATCGTAATTATCAACTTTTAAGTATAAACTCGAGTTATTGTTCACATTTCAAACTTGTACACCACTGTTGGGAATTTCAGTTTCTATTTCTTGCATACAAGCTTCAATAAGTTCATTTTTAAATTCCAATAAGCTTATACAAGCTTCTAATAGCTTTCTACAAGCTTTCATTTAAGTATTTAGCAAATTTCGACTTTGGTCAAAGAAAGTCAAACAAGGTGGATTTGGGCAGATATGGAAATGGAAATGGAAATGAGTTGACTCAGTTGTGGATTTGAGTTAGTTCAGAAGATATTGGATTGGTTTTGAGTAGGTTAGAGGTTCATGGTTCATTGTTTCAAGCTATAGCAGTTTAGGACCCTTGGTAAGTAAAATCCAAGTTACTTTGCATTGTCTGATTTTGTAGTTGAAACTGGTTTCTTTCTGCTTTTATAAGCTATAATTAGGTTATATAAGTGTAATTTGATCATTAATACAAGGCTGCTCATTGTTTGTTCCTTTTAATCTTCACAACAGATAGTATAAAGTGTGTTTGGCATAACTGTTAGAACTACCCTTAAGGCTTAGTCAGTGGTTTCCTATTGTTAGTTCATGTTTGATCAGTTCATGTACACTCATTCAAGTCCTATTTTGTGCCTGCAAGCTAAAAAAAGTCAAGTTTCCCTTGAATCTATTTCACTTGTCCACTGTTGTAATTTAGGATGAGCAGATCATTATTTTGTGCTTAGAATTCATTAAGCTTGATTGCATTAGGTTTATTACATCAAATAACATCAATCTCGTCTTAAAATTGGATTGAAAATCCATTTTAGTCAACTTTTCGCTTTCTTCAAAAAGTCAAAAGTTGTAAAATTCGCTTTTAGCGTAATGGAAAGATTTTTAATGGACTCATTTCTAGGTCATTTCTAGTGTGACTTGTGGATTTTAAAAGTTTACTTGGTCCAGCTTTCTTGTGGTTATTTTTGATTAATTTTGTGAATTTTCCTTAAAGCTCAAAAGAGCTTGTGTTTATGGGGCTTAATCCTCGTGCGAAGTCTGCTGTTCGCATTGTGTTTTTTTGTCTGAGTTTTGCAGACCTTGCACAGGGCTCACTGAGCTCCTCTTGCTCGATTTTTGGTTTAAGTACTCTTGGCCGTGTCCTTTTGAAGTTCCAGTTGGTGTTTTCCTGCTTTAAGCTTATTTGATTGCTTATTTCTTGGCATGAAGTAGCCCCCAATTCTGCTTTTAAGCTTAAGCTCGTACCTCAAATCATTGCAACTTGATAATCAGAAGGTTTAGCTTGTAGTTTCTCATTTCATTTTGGTCACTTTAGCTTATTAAAGCTTCTTCCAGTTTGGTACCCTTTCGACTCCATTTGCTTATGTAAGTGCTTATTTCAATAAGCACTTACTCATCGATTCAGATTCTGCCAAACAAGCCCTGTTTTCTATTTTTCCCAGCTTTCTAATATTATTTTATAGTTTTCCTGAAATTTTCAGATTTTCTAAGTTGTTTTGCTATTTTCTTAATTTAAATTAGTTTTTAATACTTTTAAATAGCTTTTAATACAAATAATTAAGAAAAGCTTAAAAAATATGTTTTCTATTTTCTTAGGTTAAGATAAATGTAAAAAGCTTAAAAAGTATTTTTCCATATTTTTCTCCTTTTATTTGGTATTTTTAATAATTTAATTAGTTTTAAATAGTTTTAAATTAATAATAAATATATAAAAAGTATAAAAAAATATATTTTCTGTTTTAAAATTAGTTTTATCATATTTTAGATTTTTCTAAGTTATAATTTCATTTTTCTAGGTTAATTTTGTATTTTCTTCTATTTTAGTGCATTTTAAATACTTAATAAATAGTTTTTAACTAATAATAATTACATAAATAGTTATAAAAATAATTTTCCTTTTCTATAAACTTTCTTTTATTATTAGGTTTGTAAAATGTATTTTTCATATTTTAGGACTTATATTGTGTAAGTCTCACCTTTTATTTTGTAACGTTAACGTAGTTTTTAATTTAAACGTAGTTTTAGGTTTTAAACGCTCATCACTTTAAATATAGTGATAGCGTTTATTTAATATCTTTATCTTTTAATTTTCTTAATTTGCATTTAAGTCGCTTTTATTTATAATCTTTTTCAAGAGTGTAATATTCATATCCTAATCCTTTCTCGATCGCTATCATTAGTGATCATTCTACCGTCTCGAATCTGTTTAACACACCATTGAGTCTTCGTGGGACTTAACGACCCGGAATCTATCAGATTCTCCGTGACTTCATTGCATTTGTGTCTGAGCAGTTTTAAGTCTGTTTGACTTGACTGTTTGGAGCAGATCAGCTCCCAATCTTGATTCTCATCAATCACAAGATTATTTATGCATGTTACTAATAACCTTTTCTTTGTAGGTATTTTTATTTTATCAAGAGGAGTTAGAGATTCGTGGACTATTTTCCCACATTTTTATTTCTTTATTAGGGTCACTTTTTGTTTCGACAAAAAGGGGGAGAAGAAGTAAAACTTATGCTTTAAAAACAAACATCTAATCTTAAGTTTTACTCATCATAACATTATGTTTTGTAATCAACAAAAAGGGGGAGATTGTTAATACAAATAAACCGTAAAAACGTTTATTAATATTTAGCGATCTCTTTGTGTTTTGTTGATAACAAATATAATATTATCATAGGTAAAACTATAAAGATACGTGTTATTTTTGTAAAGCATCCACATATAGTCATTTAATACAAATTGTTGTAATAATTCATTTGTTGTAATAGTTTTATCAGGATGGGTAAAAACCACAACCCATGACCCATACCCATGGAGCATATCCATAACCCATGAAGTTAACCCATACCCATTGACTAGATGCATTGAATCTATTAGATACATTGTATCTACTTAGATACCCATGGTTCAAACCATAACCCATGACCCATAACCCAAAAACCCATGGGCAAAGAGGAGCGTCTCACGGATCCTTGGAGTTACACTAGACGGATCCCTCAAGCAAGGGATCCGTGCAACAACGGCAAGAATTTGCCTATAAATAGAGAGCCATTTCTTCATTTTTACTTACCCCTCTTCTTACAAACCCTCTCATATATTCCTACACTCTTCTAACAAAAGATCACTGATCTAGAGTTGTTCTTCTTTCTTCTATTGTGATTCTCATATAGGTCCTTCTAAGGCGAGATCACGAGCATTTTACAAGTCATCTAAGCAAGGGTCCTTGATTGATTTGTTCCTCCACAAGATTTCGTAGTAAGATCTTGTATTTCATATTTCACATATTTGTTGTGTTATAGTAATGTTGGTTTGGTCCTCCGTGTTACGGACTCGGTATTTAGCTTTCAGACCGAAAAAGGTGTAAGAAACATTGTGAAGGCTTCTCCGCCAAGTTGAAGGAGTTTGTTGACATAGTGCTTGAACTCTCGAGTAGGTGACTGGGAGTGGAGTAGGCAAGGAAGGTGTCCTTGTAGCCGAACCACTATAAATCGGTTGTGTCATTTCTATCCTTTACTTTACTTACTTTACTCATAGATCTATACTATCTCCTCATTCATACGATTTCACATAACATCGAATCTAAAAGTTTTTGAAACTAACTTAAAATCGGCAAAACTATTCAACCCCCCTTCTAGTTTTCCACAATAGGGATGCCTACATGGAGGACAGCGGAAGCTAACATGGAAGAAAATGATGCAGCACTAGAAATGAACTTAGATCTCCTTGAAGAAAGAATGGAACAAGTGGCTATACATGAAGCAAAAAGCAAGGCAAAAATGGAGAAATATTATAACGCAAGAGTCCGTAATACAAGTTTCAAGTCAGGAGACTTAGTATACCGCAGCAATGACGCAAGCCATGCCGAGGAAGGAGGGAAGCTAGGACCCAAATGGGAAGGACCTTACGAAGTCACGGAAGCTCTAGGAAAAGGCGCATACAAGCTGAAAGACCGTGCGGGAAACCCAATCCCACGGACATGGAATGTTTGCAATCTTAAGAGATGTTACATACATCAAGTGTAAGCAACCCATCCCTCGCGGATTCCGCGAAGGAGGGTTAATGTCACAATCTATCTTTTTATATTGTAATGTTTTTATGATTGAATGAAAAAAGGTGAAGCTTAGCTACCTTCACCAACTTTTACTTTAAAAAACTCTTGGTCATTTACTTTAAACAAGAAAAATATTAACATATGTAAGTAAGACGCGCATACATGTGGGTACGACCGATACAACGTTATTCCAAATAACAAAAGGCTGAGTAACCTCCAAATTAACTCAAGATACGTAAGAGATGTTGCAAGTCCAGTATCGGGCGAATAACCCACAAGTATTCAAAAAATACTATTATAATAGGCACATCAGTGTGAAGATTAAATAGCAAAACACTAAGAAGTTTCGAAACAAAGAAATATGCATATGATAGACTGTCTACAAAAAACAAAAGTGCCGCGCTTCGGCAGGCCACAAAATAAGAAGCATATAGAGTATCATTATAACAAACTATACTTGGCCGGAAGGGTTTGCAAACGGGTCCGTCCCAGATTGTGAACAAACATCCGTATCAAGGCCACTTGCATCGCCACCACGCTCAAGTATGCCCGATACTTCAGAGACAGACACATGAACTGATTCCACTAAAGATTCCATAGATGAAGGACTAATCAAAGAAAACCAAGTATCTGCAAGAGCCAACCAATCATGCAGAGAACCTTCCCTTGCTTTTTTCGCTCTGCCAGAGCAACCTTTGATGAAGTAGAAAGAGAAGACTCACTCACTGAATGGCTCCCAGAAAGACAAGTAGGAACGACCAGCTGCTCCAAGTAAAACTGCCTATTAACGGCGGACGAGTCAGCAGAGGATACCTCAGGACAAAGTAAATGCATGACATCCTCAATAGCAGAATCCTTAAGAGCCTCTGAGGAGGATAACAAAGGGAACTGGACACCGTGGAGCACTTGAAGAGCGTTTTCATAATCAGCCTCAACAGAAGGGTTAAGTGTTGCAACACGGGAAAGAGATGTACCAGCCGTACCATGAAAATGCCCGGCGACAAGTCCTTCTTGCATTCCTTTATCAACGACACAACTAATGGCATCACTCAGTGCATCCAGGTAACCTTGTGAACGCCAACACTCAGACACGGCAAGCTTGAAACCTTCGGACAATAACCAACGGCGAACCGACATAGCAGTAAGCAAGCACGGGCGGAGTTTCTCCTCCAAATGCAGGGCAACCTTCGTAAAGAGCTCCCTTAAACAAACAAGTTCAGAAGCACGAGGGCGGAGGTCTAAACATTCACCTTCCAAAACTTGTACCTAAAAATGACAAATTTTGAAGGTCATATATATTAAAAAAAAAAAAAAAAAAAAAAAAGAAAGAGCGAAAGGAAGAAGAAGAGAGAACAAAGAGAAAACCTGCTTAAAAGTTCGGTGTTGTGGATTCAAGAGCGAGTTTGCACACCGTAACCGCTCAAGCTCAACATCCTTACCAACAATGAAGACTCCACTTTTAATTTTGGCACGCAACGCTCATTTTCTTTGTCAGCTGCTCCTAAAGATGATACTCGTCCACGAAGAGATAGCATCTCAGAAGCATCAGATTCAGCCCGTGCCAATTGGGACTCCAGCCCATGAATCAAGTCAGCTTGAAGGCCACACCTGGTGGAAAACCCCTCCTTCTCTTGCAAATAATGCTCTGCACGAATCCGCAACTCAGAACCAAAGCACAAATGACGAGCCGACAAGACGTCGAAACCTGAAAGCAAATGATCATGACTCATTTCATGAAGTAAGGAGGAAAGCCTGTGGGAAACTCCATCAACAACTTCACGAAAGTCTAAGGGATTGTCAAGAAGAGATCCGTTAGACACTTTCCAATCCGGAAGATAACACTCCTGTGAGCGCAGAGGATCAAAACAAATAGAAGCCCGGGCATCACCAGCCAAAGGCTGACTAACGGAAGGACCAACAAGATCTTCATCATCCTGATTAGCCCCTCCGCCGGAGGACGAACTAAAGAAAGGAGAAACATTCTTCAATACAAGGATAGCAGCCGGGACAATTGTAGCAACAGTGGTAGCAACACCCAAAATATTTTCGGACTTGGCACAAGAAGTAACCTCAGCCCCAACAGCAGAGGTACTAGAATCAGAAGAAATAACCAACCTTTCTGGAGAACCAATAACAGGCTCACGCCTGAGGGAAGAACCAACAGAAAGCCCAACCTCACGCTCAGGACTAGTGAAAATAGAAGAAGTAATGAAAGGCCCAGTGTAGGGGGCCGTATAACCTAACTCAGCCTCCAAAATACTACAAGCCAATAAAGCCTGAAAGCCATCAACATGAATGTTACTACTAGACGGACCCGGTAGAAAGTCGGAACGAAGTCTCTTAGCGGGACTAGAAGATCCCACGACACTCAGCAAAGGACCCTCCTTTCTTTTCAAAGGACCGGAGGTAGAAGGGTCAACATCAGAACCTGTATCCTCAAGAGATGATCCACTACCAGTATTAAAACTAGCACCTTCTAGCTCAAAAAGAAGATTAACTTCAGCCTCCAACTCACCCTCGGCACGAGGAGGAGCAATGGGGATAAGTGGCACCGTACCGCGAACAATAAATTCAACAATAGAAGGCTCCCCTTCACGACGTGGACGTGTAGTCATCATGGCCTTCATAGGTTCCTGATGAGTGTCTAAATACTCATCATTTTTGTACAAAATAAACCGCAAAATCATCTCGAAAACACTCAAACACATCAAAATGATCAAAATATCACAAATAAGTGTTTTATGTGTTTTAAATGCAAAATATCAAAATCGATGAAAACATATCAAATTTGCAAAATTGCGGCTTTAGTCCCCAAGTTTCAAAAGTTGTCAAAACAGGTCCACGAGTCAAAATTTCAAAAGTAAAATCACCAAAGGTCCTTTTAAATCATAACTTGTCAAATTTAATCCTTTGGTGAAAATATCAAAATTTGAGAAAATTACAAGAATGGTCCTTCAAGTTTCAAAATTGGCATCTAGTCCTCGAAAATGTGAAAATGGCAAGTTTGGTCCTTGTACTTTGTGAGATTGTCAATTTTAGTCCCTTGAAACAACTTTGCTTAATTATGCACTATGGTCCTTGCAATTTTAATTACACATTAAGTCCCTATAGTTTAAAACCCTTAAACTTAATTTTGGACCCCGCCATCTTGGACCCTCGCATATGTAATTGTGAACCCCTTTGATATTATATCCAACAACCTCTAGTCAAACAATCAACCCACTTGGCGCCATTTTTTCCTCCTTCATCCCAACTGCTACCCTCGCCACTCAAGCCACCATTCATCCCCTCCTCTCCATATCACCTTCCTGTCCCTCCAAATCAACACAAAACAAATACCATTTAATGTATCCCTACTCCCATACTCAAGTCCTCCACCACCAAAACCAACTTTACGCCAAAATGATCAAACGCCAACATTGACTCTAAATCATCCAAGGGTCTAAAAGAAGTGCGGAATAGTTCAGAGTAAGTGGGAAGTCAGATGATGTATAAAAGTGGAAGAGAAAGGCTAGAAGTGAGTAGTAGTTAGTTTTTTAATTTCTCTTAATGTCGCTTTTTAATAAATGTTTTAATTAAAGTTCAAATGTTGTAATTCGGTTTCTATGTATTACATTTAAGTAATAGCACCTTTGTAGTATGCTTTAATTACCTATCAAAGTTTTTATATAAGTTCAAATATTCCGCCATCGTTGAGAATTCCAGTTTACTTTTATCGAACAAGCTTCCATTAGCTTCATTGTAAGTTTAAATAAGCTTACTTAAGCTTTATATAGTTTTGATAAGCTTTTGAATCGCTTTTAAGTAAATTTGATGCAAGGTCAACAAAAGTCAATCTTGAGCTCATATGGTTTGGAAATGGTTACCATGTTGATGCAGAGTGATCATGGGTTGAATTAGTTAGGTTAGATTAGAATTTGTTTGGTTTTGGCCCGCAATATCACCGGAGTTCATGTAGTTAGTTTCTTAATTTCAAATTTCAAGTAAATTTGCATATTGTAACCGTGTATGTATCTCGTGGTCTCCTATGGTTGAGGTCTGCTTAATCATTTGTTTTAGGTCTAGTGAACTCAATTTAATCAATATGGTCTCACGGTTTAGTAGATAGTGTAGGTTTAAGCTCATATCAATGTTATAGTGGTGTTTGGATCATAAGAATTTGTCATATAGAGGTTATTCATTGGCTTAGTTTTATTGTTTCAAACTTATTAAGTGTTGATGATCCATTTCGCCCTATTTTGCAAACAAACAGCAGAAAAGTCAAATCTCACTTGTAACTGTCTAAATATGCTTATCGTTGAATTTTACAATTCAAAAGCTTATTATGTGTTTCATTTACTTAGATATAGCTTGCATTAACTTTGTTTCATCCATTAACATCTATCTCAGTCCTCAAAAATTGATCCAAACCTCAAATTAGTCAAACTTCCAACTTTTGTCAAAAGTCAAATTGTAAAATCTCAGTTTTTGGCCAACAAAAAGGATTTTTCATTCACTCATTTCTGAGCCTATTTTAATGAAAATTGTAGGTTTAGAAACCTCAGCTGGTCTTGTTTCTTATTAATAATTTTCCAGATTTTTAGCAAATTTTTAGAAGCCTCATAAGGGCTTGTCAAAATGGGTCCAAGTACACCCGCAGAGCACATGCCGCCCGCATGTGTTTTAAGCTTTTGTTGAGCTTGTACAGAGCTCACCTTGGCTCACCAAGGTCTAGTATTTGGTTTAGACACTCACCCGTGTCTCTCCAAGTTCCAAGTTTGCTTTTCCTGCTTCCACTTTTATTTAGGTGCTTATATTCTAGTTTAAAGTAGACAACCTAAACTGCTTTCATTTTATGAGCTCATATATCAAATCTGCTCAATTTGCTATTCCAGAGGTTATAGCTTGTTGATATCTATTGCATTTAGGTTATTTTAGCTTATAGTAGCTTCTTCTTCAGTTTGGTACCTTGTGGTGTGGTTTTAGCTTATCAAAGTGCTTATTTTTAAGCACTTTCCACTTCAGTTCCTGATTCCTACACATAGCACCTTGTTTTTATATTTTTCCTTTATTCCTTATATAACTTTAGACTTTTCCTGAAATTTTCAGATTTTTCTAAGTTGTTTTGCTATTTTTCTCAATTTAAATTAGTTTTTAATCATTTTTAATTAGCTTTAATTGCAAATAATTAAGAAAAGTTTAAAAAAATAATTTTTCATTTTATTAAGTTTAGATAAATATTATGTTCTAAAAGTATTTTTCCATAATTTTCTTAGTTTAAAAAGTATTTTCTAGCATTTTAATTAGTTTTAAATAGTTTTAAATTAGTAATAAATATATAAAAAGTCTAAAAAATATATTTTCTGTTTTAAAATTAGTTTTATCATATTTTAGATTTTTCTAAGTCTTAATTTTATTTTTCTAGTCTTATTTCATATTTTCTTTTATTTTAGAGTATTATTAAATAGTTTAAATTAGTTTTTAATTAATAATAATTACATAAATAGTTTTAAAAATAATTTTCCTTTTCTAATAATTTTCTTTTATCATTAGGTTTGTAAAAATGTATTTTTCATATTTTTAGGATTTATATTGTATAAGTTTCACTTTTTATTTTGTACGTTTACGTTATTTTTATTTAAACGTAAGTTTTAGGTTTTAAACGTTCATCATTTTAATAATAGTGATAGCGTTTATTTAATATATTTTATCTTTTAATTTTCTTAATTTGTATTTAAGTCGCTTTATTTTATAAAACTTTTCAAGAGTGTAATTATCCATCCAACCTTTTCGATCACTATCATTAGTGATCATTCTATCGTCTCGAATCGTGTTTGCACACCATTGAGTCTCCGTGGACTTAACGACCGGAATTCACTATATTCTCCGATCTTCATTGCATTTGTGTTTGTTGCTTTAAGTCCGTTAGACTTGACGGTTTAGCACAGATCAAAATTTCATGCCATACCCGGGAGGCTTTAGCTGTTTAGCCATTTTCACTCATTCTTGCACATACCCATCATTTGTAAAAGTTTTTTTAAGTTTTCAAAATCTCAAAGTTCATTAACACTTTTCCTAAAGTGTTAAAAACGCCAAAAATATTTTCATTCTTTGTTTTTATCATCATGTTTTTCAAAACACCAAAAATATTCCTCTTTACCCTCTTACCTTTTGATTCTTCATTTCACCCTCTGTTAACCTTTGATTCTTTCTATGTCTTATCCTCACCCTCTTGGTTGTCAATGGTGTGGTGGTCCTTATAATGGTGGCATCGCCTCCGCCAGAAGGGTGGAATCAGAAACGGGTCCGTTTATAACCAAGATCCCTATTCCTACCATAACACGATCGATTTATTCCATCACCACTACACCGCGAGACTCTTAGCTTTTATCATGTGAGTAATCGTGGTGGTTCACACTCCAGCTCGATTGTCAATCGGAAACACGCTTGTCTATGAAAGGTGTTCCCGATAACGATTATGACTACAACACATACCACTCACACCACATCAACTTGTCATTGTGTAGTATTGTGGAGGTCCTCACTCTAGCTCGATTGTCAAACTAGGAATCCATTTCCTTGTAACAATTACGATGCTTCATATCAAGACCAACCTCCACAAGACCAAATGATTCAAGCGACCTCATGAAACTACGACAGCCTTCATCAAGACTGGAGTTATTAAAAGAACTTAAGGAGGAGTCGCTATGTCCTCCCAAGATAATCCAAATGAAATCCATGGAAGTTTTGTTAGTCAAGAGCTGGTCGCTAAATTAGATTCCCAAATTGCCTTTGAACAATCTATTAGGGAATCAATTGCAAAAGAAAAAGCGCCAAATCTAGCTCTCGATTCCGCTTTCATTCCCGATGACGATGATGATGAAGATATCCTTGATATCCTACAATTTTATAACAGCTCATCAAGTTCATCACTGAGACTCCTTCCATGAAAAGTCGTGAGAAAAGACTATGATGGAATTACTAGCGTAAGAACAAATGTTAAGTATAAAACATATGTATGCTAGTCCTTCTCAACTCCCTCACCGTTGTTATCACACCAAGACTCCTTCCATGAAAAGTCACGGACGAATTTATAAAGTCTAGTGTCGAGGACCTTGTCCAAATCCCGGAGAGTCACAGGAGCTATTGACCATATGTGTGATATCCCTTTCCTCTCGAGTGTCCAAATGATCAATTTGAGACTTTCTCCGATCTTAGCGATGATTGTAAATCTTATGGAGACATCGAGTATGTTGAGGCATCGCTCCCACGCCTCGATCCTCTTCTTGAGGAGTTCACCGATGAACTCACTCACATCACCCACTTTCATCGTAAAGTGACGATGATCTCTTTGATTTCGCCGATCTTGGAGAAACTAGAAATCTCCTATATAATGATCATCCACTCATTTCTTGTCCCATTTCGACTCTTCCATTCCTTCTCTCACCCAGATGAGGAAGATGACAAATTTTGGAAGGAGGTCGATGATTTTCTTAGCGATGAGTCGATTCCATCGTGAATTGACAATACTTACTTTGATTCGAGGAGACGCCTTTTCTTGAAAATCATTGATTGAAGAACCGCTTCCAGCTCTCCTCCTGAAATTTTGTTACCAATCACCATAAAAGCTTCAAATTTAAGCTTAAAATGTCAAAATGGTGATTTGCTTTTTTCGATGAGGAACGGACATGCATTGTGATGCACATATTTATTCCATTCTTCACAAATGGTGTGGTTGCTCTTTCCTTTCTCCTTCGGAATGAGGACACCATTTTGATCCCGATTTTCAATTATCATTTTTGAGCGGTTCTTTCTATATCTCATCGGTGTGGAACTTTCATACTTCAATGTTTATCCAAACATCTTGAATGAAAGTCCGATGGAGATTGTTTCTTCCACTTTGCTTCCCACGAACCAATGAACGCGGGTCGAGTCAAGCTAGCGACTGGAAATCAAAACAAAGACACACCATATGGGTTTTCACCCATATTTCGACTTCTTACCCTTTCTACCACCTAAGTGGGGTGATGCCCCACATGTTATATATATATATAATAAAAAAAAAAAAAAAAAAAAATCATCTTTCTAAATAATGGCCGTAGTATTTCCCTTTTACGTTTTGTTTCGCATAATCACGCAGACTTTGAATATTGAGGCAATATTCATTTCTAGTGCTGGGGGAATTCTCACGAATTTCATATATTATCTACCCAATTCCCTGCTTTGGCCTAAATTTTTTTTGAGTAAGTGTTCTACACTTACTTAGCTTGGTTATCATCCGCCATGTCTCAGAAGACAAAAGGATTGGCTAATCCAGAGCAAACGGCTCTTGGTAAAGATATATCAAACCGCTTATATGGCTTGCAATTTGCCCAAAATTGTATGGTTCTCAACTCACCATATCCTAAAAAGTGAAGAGTTGGCTAGCCCGCAAGGTTATGGTCAGTGGTAAAGGCAAGTGAAAAACCATAATTGGTAATCACCACCAAAGATAATATTGATAATTTATCTAAGAGTTGGCTAGTCCGTATGGTACGACTTCGTAAAGACTAATCAAACCGCTTCTGACTTATGATTTGCTCAAAATCATTTGGTTATCATGTACCAAGGTTCTTACTGAATCAAACATTTGGCTACTCCGTAAGTGACGGCTTTTGGTAAAGAGTTTTAAAATCCATTAAAGTTTTTCAAATCATTGCTAGGACTAGCAATATCTTAGTATGGGGATTGATGAAAGTGTCTAAATACTCATCATTTTGTACAAAATAAACCGCAAAATCATCTCGAAAACACCGTAAACACATCAAAATGATCAAAATATCACAAATAAGTGTTTTATGTGTTTTAAATGCAAAATATCAAAATCGATGAAAACATATCAAATTTGCAAAATTGCGCTTTAGTCCCCAAGTTTCAAAAGTTGTCAAAATAATCCTCGAGTCAAAATTTCAAAAGTAAAATCACCAAAGGTCCTTTTTAAATCATAACTTGTCAAATTTAATCCTTTGGTGAAAATGTAAAAATTTGAGAAAATTACAAGAATGGTCCTTCAAGTTTCAAAATTGGTAATTAGTCTCTCGAAAATGTGAAATGGCAAGTTTGGTCCTTGTACTTTGTGAGATTGTCAATTTTAGTCCTTGAAACAACTTTGCTTAATTGGCGACCATGGTCCTTGCAATTTTTAATTACACATTAAGTCCCTATAGTTTAAAACCCTTTAAACTTAATTTCGACCCCGCCATCTTTGACCCCTCATATGTAATTGTGAACCCCTTTGATATTATATCCAACAACCTCTAGTCAAACAATCAACCCACTTGGCGCCATTTTTTCCTCCTTCATCCCAATCCACCTCGCCACTCAAGCCACCATTCATCCCCTCCTCCATATCACCTTCCTGTCCCTCCAAATCAACACAAAACAAATACCATTTAATGTATCCCTACTCCCACACTCAAGTCCTCCACCACAAAACCAACTTTACGCCAAATGATCAAACGCCAACATTGACTCTAAATCATCCAAGGGTCTAAAAGAAGGTGAGAATAGTTCGAGAGCTGGGAAGTCAGATTGATGTATAAAAAGTGGAAGAGAAAGGCTAGAAGTGAGTAGTTAGTTTTTTTTTAATTTCTCTTAATGTCGTTTTTTAATAAATGTTTTAATTAAAGTTCAAATGTTGTAATTCTGGTTTCTATGTATTACATTTAAGTAATAGCACCTTTGTAGTATGCTTTTAATTACCTATCAAAGTTTTTATATAAGTTCAAATATTCCAGTTACTGTTGAGAATTCCAGTTTTACTTTTTATTGAACAAGCTTCCATTAGCTTCATTGTAAGCTTAAATAAGCTTACTTAAGCTTTATATAGCTTTTGATAAGCTTTTGAATCATTTTTAAGTAAATTTGATGCAAGGTCAACAAAAGTCAATCTTGAGCTCATATGGTTTGGAAATGGTTACTGTTGATGCAGAGGTGATCATGGGTTGAATTAGTTAGGTTAGATTAGAATTTGGTTTGGTTTTGGCCTGCAATATCAGCTGGAGTTCATGTGAGTTAGTTTCTCAATTTCAAATTTCAAGTAAATTTGCATATTGTAACTGTGTATGTATCTGTGGTCTCCTATGGTTGAGGTCTGTTTAATCATTTGTTTTTAGGTCTAGTGAACTCAATTTAATCAATATGGTCTGCTGGTTTAGTAGATAGTGTAGGTTTAAGCTCATATCAATGTTATAAAGTGGTGTTTGGATCATAAGAATTTGCTGTTATAGAGGGTTATTCAATGGCTTAGTTTTATTGTTTCAAACTTATTAAGTGTTGGATGATCCATTTCATTCTATTTTGCAAACAAACAAAGAAAGAAAAGTCAAATCTCACTTGTAATCTGTCTAAATATGCTTACTGTTGAATTTTTACAATTCAAAAGCTTATTATGTGTTTCATTTACTTAGATATAGCTTGCATTAACTTTGTTTCATCCATTAACATCTATCTCAGTCCTCAAAAATTGATCCAAACCTCAAATTAGTCAAACTTCCAACTTTTGTCAAAAGTCAAATTGTAAAATCTCAGTTTTTGGCCAACAAAAAGGATTTTTCATTCACTCATTTCTGAGCCTATTTTAATGAAAATTGTAGGTTTAGAAACCTCAGCTGGTCTTGTTTCTTATTAATAATTTTCCAGATTTTTAGCAAATTTTAGAAGCCTCATAAGGCTTGTCAAATGGGTCCAGTACACTGCGGCAGAGCAGCGCGATGCCGCATGTGTTTTAAGCGCTTTTGTTGAGCTTTACAGAGCTCACCTTGGCTCACCAAGGTCTAGTATTTGGTTTGACACTCTCACCCAGGTCTTCCAAGTTCCAAGTTCTGCTTTCCTGCTTTCCAAGCTTATTTAGGTGCTTATATTCTAGTTTAAAGTAGACAACCTAAATCTGTTTTCAGCTTATGAGCTCATATATCAAATCTGTTCAATTTGCTATTCCAGAGGTTATAGCTTGTTGATATCTATTGCATTTAGGTTATTTTAGCTTATAGTAGCTTCTTCTTCAGTTTGGTACCTTGTGGTGTGGTTTTAGCTTATCAAAGTGCTTATTTTTAAGCACTTTCCACTTCAGTTCCTGATTCCTACACATAGCACCTTGTTTTTATATTTTTCCTTTATTCCTTATATAATTTTAGACTTTTCTTGAAATTTTCAGATTTTTCTAAGTTGTTTTGCTATTTTTCTCAATTTAAATTAGTTTTTAATCATTTTTAATTAGCTTTAATTGCAAATAATTAAGAAAAGTTTAAAAAAAATAATTTTTCATTTTTCTTAAGTTTAGATAAATATTATAAGCCTAAAAAGTATTTTTCCATAATTTTCTTAGTTTAAAAAGTATTTTCTAGCATTTTAATTAGTTTTAAATAGTTTTAAATTAGTAATAAATATATAAAAAGTCAAAAAAATATATTTTCTGTTTTAAAATTAGTTTTATCATATTTTAGATTTTTCTAAGTCTTAATTTTATTTTTCTAGTCTTATTTCATATTTTCTTTTATTTTAGAGTATTATTAAATAGTTTAAATTAGTTTTTAATTAATAATAATTACATAAATAGTTTTAAAAATAATTTTCCTTTTCTAATAATTTTCTTTTATCATTAGGTTTGTAAAAATGTATTTTTCATATTTTTAGGATTTATATTGTATAAGTTTCACTTTTTATTTTGTACGTTTACGTTATTTTTATTTAAACGTAAGTTTTAGGTTTTAAACGTTCATCATTTTAATAATAGTGATAGCGTTTATTTAATATATTTTATCTTTTTAACTTTCTTAATTTGTATTTAAGTCGCTTTATTTTATAAAACTTTTTCAGTAGTGTAATTATCCATCCAATTCCTTTTTGATCACTATCATTAGTGATCATTCTATCGTCTGAATCAGTGTTTGCACACCATTGAGTCTCCGTGGGACTTAACGACCCGGGAGTTCACTATATTCTCTGATCTTCATTGCATTTGTGTTTAAGCTGTTTTAAGTCTGTTAGACTTGACGGTTTAGCACAGATCAGTTCCGGAGACTGGATATACTCGGGCCAATTCATCACTGTACAAAAAAAAGGACATAAAAAAAACGCAAACGAAACTTACCAATTCGATCATCATTAGGAAGCTCAGGGTGCACATCCTCACCCAAAGCATAGTAGCGGCTCAAGCCAACCCATCAAAGAAAGGGCTCAGGGAATGCCCGGAAGGGATAAGGGTTGGCAGCAAGAACAACAAAATGATCAGCATTGTACTCGTCGGGGCGGGGGATATGATCCTTAAAGATGTTCTTCCTAGAATGTCACGGGAACAAAGCAGTCGGTCGTTCCAATTCTTCAAAGAATCAAGAGTCTCAGTGTAAAGTGCAGGAACGCCATCACGTTTACTAAAAGAAAACCATCCTCTCGACTTTGAATTAACATAAAAGCAATGAAACAAAGCAACAATTGGTGTAATACCATGAGCGACACAAGATCTCAAAGTGAGAAATCCTGCATGCGCCGAGAATGGAAAGCTGAGAAATATTAATGCAATAGTGCCTAATTAAATCAACAAGGAAAACAAACAGAGGCAGGCGAAAATTGGCAAGATAAAAAAAGCGGGTATACAAACCAATTTTCCCAGAAGGACACTCATGCATCGTACACCTGCGAGGAGGGAGCTCCGGATGAACCTCCAAAGGAATATGTCAACAATCAAACTCATAGCGAACGGATAAAAGGCGGACAAATGAAGAAATTTTCTTCTCAAAAAGATGCAACAAAACGGCGATGGTGAAAGTTAGAGCAGTATTTATACTAAGGGAAAATCTAAAACTGGATGATGAAACGTGCCAAAGAAACCGGAATAAACGGTCAAGATCGAGAGTAAACAAGAGGCGCGTGAAAAAGTAGGTCAAATCAAAGCAGAAAATGAAGAGTCTATTAATACAAATAAGCCGTAAAAATATTTATTTATATTTTACGATCTTCTAATATTTTATTGATAACAAAAGTAAAATCATTTTAATGAAACAAATAAAATACATAAATAGTTTGAGCCAACAGTTTTCTAACACACTTACGTTTTCACATAAAACACTAAAACAAGTATAAGTGATTTTATGATTTAGTAATACATATGTACAACTAGTGTTTACATATTGGGAAAAATATATACATAACTAGTATGTATTATAAAATGGGTAAAAACTATAACCCATGGAAAATATCCATAACCCATGGTATTGACCCATACCCATTTGACTAGGTGCCTTGCACTCATAAGATACATTGTATCTAATAAGAAGAACCATGGATCAACCCATAACCCATGACCCATAACCAAAATACCCATGGGTAAAGAGGAGCGTCCCACGGATCCCTAGCTTTACGCTAGACGGATCCCTTGTGGAAGGGATCCGTGGGATCCGAGGAATAGTAAGCATTTCTCCTCTATAAATAGTGAGCCATTTCTTCCTTTTGGTTTGCCACTCTCACACATACTTACCCCAAGTATTGTAACTCTCTAACCACTGATCCTAAGGGATCTTTCTATGTATTTTGTCTTTTGTTTTTGTGTGATTTTCTAGGTTCCTCTTAAAGGTGAGATCACCACTTCTTGAAGTCGAGCAAGCTCAAGTCCATGAGTTGCCATGCTTCGTCATCATCAAGACTACTGAGGTTCTCTTGTTGATAGTTCTTTCTTTCTCCATAGAAGTGTTGTGTCAAAGGCATTAGTGAAGAATGCTGAAAGAGTCAAGACGAAATCATTAGTGAAAGGTGCTTAACGTCCATGTCAAGAGCATTAGTGAAGAATGCTAAAGGTGTTAAGACGAAGGCACTAGTGAAAGGTGTCAAGCATTGTGTCAAAGGCATTAGTGAAGGATGCCTAGGAATCAAATCAAGTGGCATTAGTGAAGAATGCATAGGTCGTATAATCGATGAGGTGCATCGTTATACATATAGTGATTGTCTATTTCCAAGGATGGTGATATCCTTGATGGTGTTGTAATAAAGAGTGAATCTCCTTTGGGATTAGGTGTTGTGTAGTGTTGGGTAGTAGTTCCTCCATTGTAATGGAACTAGGTACTTAGCCTAGTACATGATAAAGGGTAGGCGACGTTGTGGTAGGTGTGGTTCACCTTGGTGTGAAAGAACCCGGTGGTTAGCCTAGTACCGTAAAAAGAGTAGGCGACATTGTGAAGGCTTCTCCGCCATAAGGAGTTGGTGTCGTGTAGTGATTATGAACTCTCGAGTAGGTGACTCGGGGAGTGGAGTAGGGCAAGGAAGGTGTCCTTGTAGCCGAACCACTATAAATACTCATGTCGTGGTTATGTGCTTCTTACTCTTTATCTTTCATTATACTTTTATATATCTATCTATCAACGTCCAACATACACATCTAAGTAGATTGACATAAGCTGACCTAAATGTTTTAAAACGAAGTTTTAATTGGTAAAACTATTCAACCCCCTTCTAGTTTTCCACAATTGGCATCATAGCTTCATTACCAAGTTTCTTAGAGTATGTTGTACTTTAAAAACTTGATATGATCCGTGTATGTTTGAAAACTACAAAGAAGGAAATATTCCAAAACATTTTCTCCTTCTCTTTCATGTTGGACATTGATAGATCATTCTAACAGATTTGTTTCAAGAAATCTTCATGCTAGGATCTCTTCAAAACCTTCATATTCTATTCAAAGAATAATGAAGTCAACCTTCAAGACAGGATCTAAAAGTAATCACAACCTACTTACTCTAAGTACAAAGCATTACTTTAAGAACTCATGAAGTATTTTGGTACTATGTTTTCATAAGCAAAACCAAGAAGCATAAAGGTATGTTTACTTTTTCATTAGCTAGATTACATGATATGTTGATATCATAGTTCTTGTTTGTTTAATAATTGCTAGTCTCTTAAAAGTCTCTCTTCGTCACTTTCCGACTTACTCATCATTGGGAATAGCATTCCTCTTGATTTCATCAAACTAACGTCGTCACAAATGGATCCTTGATAACTAACTTATCAAATCCCGTCGACCAAAACATTTTTATTTGAAACCTCTAAACTATTTTTTTCCGTAAGCTAGTTTATAGCCTACTACAAAAATAATGCCAAACGACTCTTTTTCTGTTCACAGTAGTCGGATCCCTCTAGTTGTACTAGCCGGATCCCAGATACAAGGGATCCGGGGGAACCGTGGGACAGAACACATCTATACACATTAAAACATCACTGATCAGTTTCCCTCTCCCCACATAACACAAAAACGACTCAAGAACTGATTTCATCCTCATAGGACTCCATACCCTCAAGTATTCTTCTCTAGAACACTATTGTAAGTAATTACACTAACTTGCTCTAATTTTCATCATCCTCATTCTAGGGTTTATGGTTTCACAATTTCCAACCAATTAATTCAATTAGGGTTTTCAAAATTAATCATTAAAAGGGGTTTTTAACACAATTAGGATTACATTGTGTTCACAAGATTGTTAATACAAATCAAAACCATAAACCCATCTCAACTAATCTTACCTAATTGGAATATTTGTGTTTCTAGGACCAACCATGCCTAAAGCCACTCAACAAGACCATCATGATACCGTCCATTACCTCACCCATTACTATCGAAAAGATGGATTATCAAAAACCGACCGAAAAGTCTTCAAAAGACTTGAAAAATGACTTATTCACGAAGGTCGTGTAGTCAAAGAATGTTTCCTTGAAGATACCGACACTCATCAAGCTTTCTTGGCAATCAACTTTGATTGTCTTCTTGACATAGATGAACAAATTTGTCCGGTTTTCATTTTTGAATTTTACAAAAGCATTAGGATCATTCGAAACACCGATGAAAGCATTTCAATCGCCTTCATCATCAACAATCAAAACTTCACGCTACCTCTCAACACATTTGCTCAAATTCTTTGCATTCCTTGTGAAGGAATTTGTATGTACTCTCAAGATTGGGTGATATCTTGTAAATCCTTTGCTCTTGATCCCAACCCAATATACCATACTCCTCTTGATGAACCCGAAACCATCCGAGACACCATTTTGAAAGTAAGAGCCGACCAATCTCGTCTCAACCAAAACAAAAAGCTCATTCACCGTGATCCTTTTCAAATGGAACTTTTCGAAATGCACCCCATGTTTAGAAAATGGGAAGAAATTCTTAGGGAAAACGTCATTAGCCTAGTTGGTAACAAGAATCATCCAAATGCATGTCTCGTGCAAATGATCTATTGTCTTATCCACCAAAAGCCATTTTATCTCGCCTATTACATGGTGAAGAGAATGGCCGGAGTATTCAAAGTTTCCAACATGGTACTTCCATATGGTATGCTCCTAACACGACTTTGTAAGTATGTTAGTGCATTGTAACCATCTCCTATCAACGATGATCATTTCTTTGCCGATCACGTCATGGTACCTCTTACCAAACAACCTCCTAAACGGTTCATGGTCAATGGAAGAAAACCTAAAGCTCTCTCGGATTCCTAGGATGGTGAAGTAGAAGAAGATGAAGAAGAAGAAGATGCCGACCTCATAACTAACATCGAATTGGAACCCTTTGATTACTATCAACAACTTCCAACTATTCCAAACGAGACCGCGGAATTCAAAAAATTGAGGGGTATGATTCAAAACCTAGCGTATCACTTCACAAAGTTGGGAAAGAGGAAAAGAAAGGATTGACGAAAGAGACTATAGGACTATGTTTAATTTGAGACATTTGATTAATATGGGAATAACTATGTTTTAACACTCTTGTTTGTGTTAACTTGGATATTGTTATTTCTACCATTATCTATAAGATGTTTTATGTGATGTCATGTTTATATCGTTGTTTAGTTTAGTGGTTATTAGTGTATATTGCTAGGTGCAAAATCTGCAATTGATTTTGTGATGGTTCTGATCTGCAGATGCCGGATCCCTAGGATTAGCCTAGACAGATCCCTCCCTTGAGGGAACCGTGGGATCCGTGACAACAGATCAGCAATACAGTATCCTATACATCAAAATGGTCTACTAGATTACTTCACACTAGCTAAACATAAGACTTTAGAACCCAACTAAGTCTTCTTCAAAGCATAAGAAAGCTTCAAACTCACCCATGGCTTACATAAGATCTAACTCAAAGTGCTTTTGATTTATCAATTCATCAAAACTCACCATATTTCCGCTTCAACACTCACACATTGCCTTTCACATCTCAAAACACCTAGGTGGATATATTAATCAATTTTAGGAAAGTGTTTCTACCCATCCCTATTTCAAAACGGGTCAAAAATTAGTTTTTCAATTCTTTCGATTTTTGAGGATTTTTCAAACTTCATCTCAAGCTTACATCTGATATCTAGGATCATTTATTATAGCTTGACACCATCAAAATTTCTTAGTGTCATTCTTGAACATCCATTGGTGGTCACAAAGTCTCATTTTCATTCCATAAAAAGCAATCATTAGCTATATCACTCATTGCTATTGATCACTCAAGTTTACCCTCATTTAAGATAATTAGGAGGACTGAAACACTCAAGATGGTATAGGTTTTAGATCTTAGAAATTTCATTTCTAACCTTTCATAGTTGCTGAGAGCCGGATCCCTAGGATTAGCCTAGCCGGATCCCTCAAATGAGGGAACCGTGGGATCCGGATGACAGATTATGTCAACTCTAGCCAAAACAATCATTTCAAGCTCATCTTACTTACTTGAACACTCCACCTCATCTTTATTAAGTCCCTAGATCAGTGAAACTCTTAACTTCAATCTTGTGCATGTTAATCATCACATTTATAAGAATCTTAGTGGCTTAAGTCTTAAATGCACTTGCCAAATTCTTCCCTTTATAAGTCATATTACTAGAACCCCTTAGTCATCAAACACAACACAATTCTCAGCAATTACAAACATCTTCCTTAGTCATTCCATCATGAGAAAAGCTCCTAGTGTTAACTCATCCACCCAAGAAACTTGCTAGGGTCATACACGAAGTTTCCTCAACCGAATCATCTCCGGTTAAGTCCACAAATGCTAGGATTTCCCCTACACCAAAGAAATCAATCAAACTAATCCCAAGAGGATTGTTCCCACAAGGATATCATCACCAAATTCTACTAAACCAAACACACCCTTTTCAACCCAACCAACATCATTGGTGCCTAGAGCCACATCATTTAACACCTCACAATCATCTCCACATTCTCACAACTTGAATTACCCCCTTGGCCAACTCATCTTCCACCATGACCAACAAATTTACTAGAAAAGGTTGTACAACAAAACCAAAATGTTGAATCAACACTAACACCAATGTCAATTTCTCCATTTCCTCCCAATAGTCCATTTTGGATTATGAGAAGACATCAAAGTCAACCACCCAACTACATGGAAGTTGATACTTCTATACCTCCACCTTCAAACATTGTTGAGCCACCACTTAATGAGCCTCCACCAATTCCTCCTTTATTTGAGGATCCTCAACCCACTTCACTTGAACCTTCGCTTCAAGAAGCTCAAAACCATGACAAGGATTGCTATCATTATCAACATGTTGAAAGGTTGATACATGAACTACGTGAAGAGCAACGTTTCATGTTTATCACATCCTCGAACGTTTCGAAGAGGTCAACAAACCTAAAAAACCATGAGCCTAAAACCGTGTCCTAGTCTAAAGCTAAACTTAGAACGTTTAGGAATCCCATTTCATGATTGATCATCCTTAAGCACATTGTTGTTTCTTGATTTTAAGTCACTCATTAGTATTAAGTAGAACGTATTTGGCTAGATCATTCTCTTAGTTTTAGAAATTTGTTGATTATCTCGTTGTTTTATTGAATGATAACTTATTTGCCATATTTCTCTGAGTATATGTTTGTTGTTTGTATACATATCTCGCCCTCATATTTAGCATTGTTTGATATATCACCTCTGCTGAATAATCTGTCACCAGATAGACGGATCCCTGCAAAATACCTAGACGGATCCCTCCACAAAGGGAACCATGGTACATAAGAACTATTTTCTACTAGGGTTTATAGACAGATAGGTTACCCAACTTTCCAACTTTATTCGCCTAAGTTACCAAAATTTCATTTTGTTCACTTAGGTTACTGAACTTTAGTTAAGCATTCAACCTCTATTTTTTCAGCGTAATCAAAGTAACCCAAATGGATTTTTTAGGTAAGTTAAGTAACCTAAATGTAGCGTTTTAGAAATTCAGTAACCTAAATGTAGCATTTTAGAAGTTCAGTAACCTGAATGGACAAAAAAAAGTTTGATAACTTAGGCGAATAAAGTTGGAAAGTTGGGTAACCTATCTGTCTATAAACCCTTTCTACTAACTTAAGTCTTATTTGCAGGAAATTATGCACTATACTCTTGTTTTCTAACCTCTATTTTGTAGATTTTCAAAATACACATGAAGAACTTGACACCCTAAGCTAGGGGGAGCTTTGTGTCAAACCATACATTGCAAAACCATTTGCAACTTAATCCTTATTTAGGATTACTCTTCATGACACCCCATTGCAAAGTTGCAATCTTCAAAGGGGGGCATTTATCGTCACAAGAATGAAACCACTTGCAAACAAAATTGCAATTCGTTAGCTTATTAGTTTATATTTACTTGACGCCCTCACAAAAGGATGGACTCGTCAAGGGGGAGTTAAGACGAGAACCATTCCCGTCACTTGCTCTTTTTACATTTTTTCTCTTTTATATGTTTTTCTTAAAACAACGTGTTAGTTTCTTTTTCAACGCTCTTTTTGTTTCGACAAAAAGGGGGAGAAGAGAGTAAAAACTCCAATTCGAACTTTTACGAATTTTTGAGTTTTTCCTTAAAATAATTTTATATTTTGTCATCAACAAAAAGGGGGAGATTGTTAATACAAATAAGCCGTAAAAACTTTTATTTATATTTTACGATCTTCTAATATTTTGTTGATAACAAAAGTAAAATCATTTTAACGAAACAAATAAAATACGTAAATAGTTTGAGCCAATAGTTTTCTAACACACTTACGTTTTCACATAAAACACTAAAACAAGTATAAGTGATTTTATGATTTAGTAATACATATGTACAACTAGTGTTTACATATTGGGCAAAATATATACATAACTAGTATGTATTATAAAATGGGTAAAAACTATAACCCATGGAAAATATCCATAACCCATGGTATTGACCCATACCCATTTTACTAGGTGCATTACACTCATAAGTTACATTGTATCTAATAAGAAGAACCATGGATCAACCCATAACCCATGACCCATGACCCATGACCTAGAACCAAAATACCCATGGGTAAAGAGGAGCGTCCCACGGATCCCTAGCTTTACGCTAGACGGATCCCTTGTGGGAAGGATCCGTGGGATCCGGGGAACAGTAAGCATTTCTCCTCTATAAATAGTGAGCCATTTCTTCCTTTTGGTTTGCCACTCTCACACATACTTACCCCAAGTATTGTAACTCTCTAACCACTGATCCTAAGGGATCTTTCTATGTAGTTTGTCTTTTGTTTTTTTGTGATTCTCTAGGTTCCTCTTAAAGGCGAGATCACCACTTCTTGAAGTCGAGCAAGCTCAAGTCCATGAGTTGCCATGCTTCGTCATCATCAAGACTACTGAGGTTCTCTTGTTGATAGTTCTTTCTTTCTCCATAGAAGTGTTGTGTCAAAGGCATTAGTGAACAATACCGAAAGAGTCAAGACGAAAGCATTAGTGAAAGGTGCTTAACAACCATGTCAAGAGCATTAGTGAAGAATGCTAAAGGTGTCAAGACGAAGGCATTAGTGAAAGGTGCCAAGCGTTGTGTCAAAGGCATTAGTAAAGGATGCCTAAGAATCAAATCAAGTGGCGAGAGTGAAGAATGCCTAGGTCGATAATCGATGAGTGCATCGTTATACATATAGTGATTGTCTATTTCAAGGATGGTGATATCCTTGATGGTGTTGTAATAAGGAGTGAATCTCCTTTGGGATTAGGTGTTGTGTAGTGTTGGGTAGTAGTTCCTCAATTGTAATGGAACTATGTACTTAGCCTAGTACCTGATAAAGGATAGGCGACATTGTGGTAGGTGTGGTTCACCTTGGTGTGAAAGAACCCGATGGTTAGCCTAGTACCGAAAAAGAGTAGGCGACGTTGTGAAGGCTTCTCCGCCATAAGGAGTTGGTGTCGTGTAGTGATTACGAACTCTCGAGTAGGTGACTCGGGGAATGGAGTATGGCAAGGAAGGTGTCCTTGTAGCCGAACCACTCTAAATACTCGTGTCGTGGTTATGTGCTTCTTACTCTTTATCTTTCATTATACTTTTATATATCTATCTATCAACGTCCAACATACACATCTAAGTAGATTTACATAAGCTGACCTAAATGTTTTAAAACAAAGTTTTAATTGGTAAAACTATTCAACCCCCCCTTCTAGTTTTCCACAGAGTCGAAAAGTGCCCACGTCGCAAGAAACGTTTCCCAAAGAAAGGGAAATGTCCGAAAGACGCGTAAAAAAGCGTGAGAAAAAGAAACGTCCCCGTCAAGCCTAATGTCTAGCAAATACCTACCGCACGCGACAATGTCCGCATGCAATAAATATACTAGAGTAGGGGGACTGGATGACGTAGCAATCCCTAAAAAAAAAAAAAATGCACATAATGGGAAAGTGTTTAGTCAACTCAAGTCTAGCAACATCCATCGCACGCGACAATATCCGCACGCAATGCATATACTAGACTGGGGGGACTTGATGACGTATAGTAGGTATAACAGGCCCACGAGGCTCAATACACACTATACGCATACTATGCTCAGGCCCAATAACTATAAACCCTGGGCCTACAGTAAGCCCAATGACGAAATTAGCCATGGTCCAGAAATCAAGACGCACGTAAAATATACGGCAGGCTGAACCATCAGCCGTTAAAGATATCTTACATCCGCATCCGCGATTGACACGAAACCTTGTCCGCCAAGGGCCCGGCTCCGACAACTAACCATTATATGCGAGAATCTAGGAAACCCTAGCGGTAAACCTCGCCTATAAAAGGGGCTCTAATCCCCATATAGGTACAACTTTCTCTCTCATAATTACACACACACATACTCTTATTTCTCTCTCAAGAATGTGTACTTACTCTTACGCCGGAGTTTAATCGTGGGGTCCGTCCCCACGGTAAGACTAACGGTTTACCTTTCTTGTGCATGGATATCATTCAAACTACTTGGATTAGTACAAGATCAGCCCATTAGACTAACGTCACACTTTTTGTACTAACAGTCATGTACCTCACAACACACCCACACCCACAAAAAACATCATCATTTGTGGTAATCATCACCTTTCTCTAGTTTTTTGTACGACGTACCACAAGTGGTCTCCTCCTCGAGTGTTGTTTTGAGCTCCATTACGGCCAATGTTAGTTGATAACCAAAAAACCGATATATGATTAATCTCATCAAACATGACATGTGTTCCTCTAATATTTTCTTTTTCTCCTATTTTCAATCATTTTTTCATATGTTCTAACTGATGGAAAATGTTGTTATAGTTTAAAAAACATTTAATAGCTAAATATAGATAATCAGTATTAGAACATAAGCATAAAATCTTAAAAAAAAACCTTTCCATTCTAGTAGGCTAATTAGATGCTTATGACTAATCAAAATAGATAACATCATATGTGTACCATGTTATTTAGAGAGGAGATAAATCACGAACATAAAAGCATAATCCTTACATTTATCTTTACTAATCACGTAACGTGTTTACTCCCATATTGGTAACTTAAGCCGAGTTCACTTTGTGTAAATGTAATTCTCTCATTTATGGGATGTTGTCTTACCTTGATGTGAATCACTCATCTTACTTGCATCAAGATGATTAGTGAATGATTTAATTGTGGGTTAACTAAGAATTATCAAATTTGAATACCTGAATTTGAATTCTTGAAATATAAACATCCTTTTAATATTTTTAAAAATATCACACACAAACATTCTCTTACATATTATTTTACTTCTTGTCTTCTACACCACAACACAATCTACTATATTCTCTTATGTATCCTTCATTCTTTACAATGCCACCACACATTCTTCTTCTTCTTCCTCATAATAAATTAATCACAACCCTTAGCTTCCAAGCTTTATTCACCATCACCACATTCTTCATATGTGATTCTTGGATTGGCCACATCACCTTCTTACACACCTATCATCTTACTACTTTCTCACACACTCTCATTCAAATTTGAATTGGAAATCACCACTCACACACACACATCACATGTCTCACACATATAAACATACTCACTCACAACTCTTTTAACTTGAATTTGAATTCAAATAATACCTCCCTCATACAACCATTATATCTTACAAATCTTCTTACATACCCTACAACATAGTTCTTCTCCAACACACTTCCCTCTCACAATCACAAACTAATTTGAAATTCAAATTACAACTCTTAGACAACTCTTTTCTTACACACTCACTCACACACTCTAATCCTTCCTCTCTAAGTTTGAGTTTGCCAACTCACTTCCCCCCATACACGCTTACAACTCTCTTACACATTCACTTACGTACTCAATCCTCTCACATCATACAAATCATCTCTCTAACAACTAGTTTTTGAATTTGAAATTTAAATTTTAAATTTGGGAGGCAAGGTAATAACCAACTCTTGGGGAGCACACAAAGTTATTACTAAACACACAATGTCCAATGGTTCTTCTCATTCACTTTGAAATTAGACTAAACCCATAACCATATAATTTTCACTTCACAAATGTTTTTAAACACCAAAACCTTGGCTAAATGAATTGGTTGACCTTATCCCACTTTGAGTGTTGGAATTTTATTGAAAGGTCAAAGGTGAAGTACAATTAAGGGTTTAATAAGAGATGAGTGCAAATAAACAAAACTCGAGAAAATTCCCGTGAGTACCCAGCCGCGTTGGGTGATGCACTAGCGCATGTCCAGTGCGCCAGGGTCGTCTGAAATTTCTTGGGTCTTGTCTATAAATACTTACCTCTTGTCTTTTACATTCTCACCTCTTGCCAATCATTATTTCTATATAATTTATTTTCTATCTACCCTCTAAGTCTATTATCTTATTGTATTTTAACTTCTCATCTAACCATCATTTGAAAGAACACTTTCTTCCACAAGAGATATTCACAAGAACCTAATCAACTCTTGTGAATTGTGTCGAGGGTCTTCTTCTCTATACCATTTCTTATAGAATCGGGTCTCTAGGATAGGTTAGGTTGTTCTTAAACAAACAAACACGTGTAAATCCTTTGAAGTCTTATACGGGTTATGGATAAGAAAGGGTGTAATCAAGTCTTGTATCTTGGTGATCAAGCATATACCGGGGAAGGTCTAGTTGGGGTTTGATACTTCTGGTGGGGAAGTCTTTGTGGTCTTAGTAGAAAGTTAAATCATGATATTCTTGTGGGTGGTTTCCAAAGGCGGAATACCGTTGGAGTATCTCTTCTTAGTGAGCGTCGATCTTAGTGCATATCGGTGGAGTGAAGTTGTAACGGTTTGTAGTCCACCGTAAGGATTATACTTAGTAGTAGTATCGGTGCCATGAATTTGTAACTGGACATACGGATGGTATAAACCCCCCATCATGAACCAATATATATCATGGTGTCTATCTCTCATTACTCTCTTTATAGCGGTTGTAATTATTGTTGTATATAACCACTTGTTCGCTCTTTGAGACTAGAAGTTGTTAAACTTCAAATTAGTCAAAAAGACAGTATTCAACCCCCCCTCTACGGTTCTACATCATGCTCATCTTGATGAAGAAAGGAAGAAAAAAAAACGTTTCATATTTGTGACCGATATTCGTGACGTCGTCACCAGAAGTGCCCAAAAAGTGCAAAATTAAATCAACTTGCGATGGGTCAGTATGTGGAGATGCCCATCGTGACGTTGTGACAAACCCATTGTGACGCCGTCACACTTGGGAGGTGGAAATAGACCCTAATTCGATCGATGGGTTGACGACGTCACAACCATACCATTGACGCCGTCACAAACATAAAAACTATATGTACTATTTCTTTGTTTTTTATTTTTGTGTAGAATTTTTGGGAGACAAACCCTTGACCATTTTCAGTTATTTTCTAGAGTTTTCAGTCTCAAGAACTCATATGTATTGAAGAGTTAAGTTATTTGATTAATCTTTCAAGTTTGTTATCATTGTTTGTTTAATTACATCTTTTTCATGTTCTTCATTTGCTATGCTAGGCGGAACACTTAGTATTTACTTATGGTTTGCATGAAACTTGTTTACTTTATAATTCTTGCTTCCTAGTGATACCTTGATTAATTGTGTGTTTGTGATTCATGCGATTAACTTCGGAACCTAATTAATATTTGTCCCTCTAATTAATCGGTTATAACAAATTGTCTACGAAACCTGGTTACATTCGTCCCTCTAGATAATCACCTAAGAAGACAAACTAGATACTTGGATAACTTGTGTCTTTACTTCCCACGTCCATCTAGTTAGCAATATAGTAACTAGCTATAACACGCCTATCTAATGCCCGTCCCTATAGCAATTAAGCTAGGAAACTTGATCATCACCTACTATTAGTTAGAACTGTTACATAGGGAACTCAAGCATTCAGTCAATCAAGAAGTGACAATCAATAGGTATAATTGGATAGCTAGCAAGGAGTAGTGCACCTTAGGTAAATAAATCTCTACTTCCCATAGGTTTACACCAATTTACTTTTTCTTGTTATTTTTACTTTTCTTACGTTTAGGTTAATTATTAGTTTAAAACAAACTCTCTTAAAACCCATATTTTACTTGCTTTCTAATAAACATAAAATACCGAAAACAATCTTCCTCCATCTTTAGATCAAACTATCATACATCTCTAACTCACCTCACTAGAACTATCTTCACCATATCTTACCTATACTACACTATAATGGTTAGTTACACTTCTTAGGGGGTTGTAAAACTTCGATGTTGCAACCGCCGCATCAAGTTTTTGGCGCCGCTGCTGGAGAATAGTCTAGTTTCATTTTCTATTTCATTTTTCTCTAACTCACTAGATTTCTATCAAATGGGTATTTTATTTTTCTTTTTGTAGTTGTCTTTAGTCTATCTTCTTTCTTCATCTTTTTGTTCGTAAACCATTTCATTTTCCATCATGAAGGATGAAAATCCACAATTCCACCAGTCATACCACCTAGGGCCCGCACTTTAGGTGAGATTCCGACCTAGTCACGAGGGCTACTGTAACACCAATGAGTTTCCCAAAGCAGATAATGTTTCCCACCTGCGTCCGACACCATCCGTTTGGTGCAAAACAAATGCGTATTCTAGGAACTATGGTCTAAAGACCCAAGCCAATACCTTAAGGATTTCCTTAAAACCCTAGATTCTATCAAACTTAATGGTGATTCTAGAGAGATACGTGTTTGGATATATTTCGATTATCTCTTCATTATCAAGCTAGCAATTCGCCTAAGTTTCTACCTGCGGGATCAATCTCGACTTGGGATGATCTCACAACTAGTTTCCTCACTCAGTTTTTCCCACCGGGAAGAACTACTAAACTATGAAATGACAACTTGATCTTCCAACAACATCATGGTGAATCTCTCTACGATGCATGGACTCGTTTCAAGAACTTACTTTAAAATTCCCTCATCATGGTATCAATCTTTGGCTATCAAATCCATATATTTTACGACCATGTTAATTATTTGACTAAGCGAGCCATCAGCCACGCAGCTGGTGGTAAGCTTTATGATAAAAATGCCGAGAAATCATGGGCCATTACAGGAAACCTAGCCCTCTAAGAAACGAAAGTTGGAATGACTCATGTGAACTCGTTGGAAAGCTCGTCAAAGCAATCTCTAACATTTCTAGCAATTCTGACCATGGCTCATTGATCGAACTTATGGTTTCTAAACCCTAAGTTGATTTATCAACTTCATAGATGTTTACACGTGGTACGTACTCTCCAAACGTGCATAGGTTCATAGCCCTAATTCTACCTATGCAGTTCTCGTGGATACCTAACGCAATCCAAGTGGTGATTCTCTCTAACAAACCCTAAAGTGTCTGTGTAGCTAATGAGGTGTAATTTTGTACATTTTAAGGGGTCATTTAGCCTCTAAACTCGTATATATTTGATCATTTATTGCCCTAAATTGTTTATGTTTTCATTTTAGGTACTTGAGAAGAAATTACTGGAAATCATGATGATAACGCTCAAGATTGTACATGTTTTCGTAGCGTTATGTGTGCTTTTGTATATGTTATTTGGTTATATTCATATGATTTTAGTGCTTAATCGCATCAAAAGATGTTTGTCTAGTATTTATAACCAAGTGCGAGGAAACGGAAGGAAAAGTTAAAAGAACGTTCAATAAAGAAGATTTCCGTTTCAATGAAGCATGTCAAGCACAAGTCAGCATTTCAAGTATCGTAGAAGATCAAGATGATTGAAGAACCAAGCTCTACAAGTCAGAATCAAACAAAAGGCCAATTTTCCATCATTCAGGAAGACCAGCCGATCGGTCGCAACCCGTAACCGAATTGGCTGGAAAGTGGTCAAAAGATATTCCCTGACGGACCAGCCGATCGGTCGCCGCCCGCAACCGATTCGGCTGGGTTAGTGCAAGAAGACCAGCCGATCGGCAGGACATGGTGCCGATTCGGCTAGAAGGTCTGGTTCTGCTATTTCTTCATCACTAAGATTCCCCATTGCATCCAAACGATTCTATGTCCTTCCCTTGGTGGCCAAGTTCAACATTTAATACCCTAGGCCTTGGAACTAGTATAAATAGAGACCTCTTGTGAGCATTTGAGACACACACTTCAATACAACTCTCTACTCATCAAACACAAAGCTTTTAGCTCTCAAATTCGTCCTTAGAAGTCCAGGAAAGTTTGGAGGTCCAAGAAGTCAACATTTGGAGGTCAAACCCCTAAGAAGTCAACCCCAATACTTTGGGAATCATTACTCCACCATTTGTAATCTTATTCCAAGCATTGTAAGACTCTTAATCATGTTTTCTAATGTTCAAAGTTCTGAGTTTATGTTTATGTTTGCTATGAGTGGCTAGTTTCTTTATACACTTGCTTAAATGATGTTGATTATCATGTGATTAGTTTATGATTGTGTTAACATGTTTTAATTCAATTTCAAGTTGATTCTAAGATCCAATTGTGCTTAAGTTTCATAGTGACATTTGTTAATCAAGTTTGACTAGTTGATAGTAATCGTAGAGGTCGAAAGAACTTATTGTTATTCAACTAGTTATAATCATTTTGTCTATGGATGATTGTTTTTACCCATTATTCTTGGTTAAACAAAGAAACTAAAGTGTGGTTGTAATAAGAACGCTTTTTGATTATCAAGTTGGATTGATTGGAAACATCTAAAAGGTCGTAAGATTAGTTGTTTACAATCAATTGTAACCTTTTGTCTATAATCGGTTACCTTTTGTATTGACCATTTCTTAAGCAAATTTGATAAGACAAATGGATGTTTTTGTGTTTAAGTTTATGAAAGTAAACTTATGAAACTTGAATTGATCTTGAATTGATTGGTTAAACTTAATGCTTGTTTTTATGAACTAAAATCTTGACGAAGGTTTAACTTGTAAGAACAATAGATTAGTACACCAACTAATTATCATAACCAACATGTTAAGAGGTTAACACAATCATACTAATCATGGATAAGAAACTAGTTTAAGCAAGTGTAGTTTTTAATCATCTGAATTTCATTATATCTATTCTCGTTATTATTTGCTTTTGGATTGCCTTAGTTGATTTATACTTGTTAATCAGATTCACTCACAAATCCCTGTGAACGATCCCGACTTACCTTCAAAATCTTGCTATAACGGACGAGTGCACTTGCTCGTATGTGTTATTGGTAAAATTGGTAAATCGTCTTTTATAAATTTAAAACTTGTACACACGTAGCACATCAAGTTTTTGGCGCCGCTGCCGGGGATTTGATTGTGTTTCAGCAAGTTTTAAATCCACGTCAATCGATCCATTACAAAAATAAAAAAAAAAAAAAAAAAATCGAGAGCTCCAACCGATCGGTCGTCTTCACAACCGATCCGGTTGCGCCAAAACCCATAACCAATTGTTCCAACCGATCGGTCGCCTCGCAACCGATCCGGTTACTCTTTTTCGTCCAAAATCTGTTTTCTTTGTTTGTCCGTGTGTTTAGATATTGCTGGATTCTCTAGGTCATTGTATGAACACTCGTGCAACCGAATAGAACCAATCTCACCTCTTACCAACCCCGAACGTTTGATTCGAAGAAGAAGAAGAACACCTTTTATCCCATTAGAAAACCGTGTACCTAGAGTACCAAACCCACCATTTGATAACCTTTTGGAAGCCAAAGTCGTTTACAACCCTTTCACCAATTTGCCTTTTCCCATGGTGGACGATCAACCCATGTGGGGAATCAACCGAGCTGTAGCACCAACTCCTGAGACTGCTATTGTTGCTATCAACCTTGGTGACAAGTTCACCGTGAAGGGTCATCATCTTTCTATGATCAAAGACCGCCAATTCGATGGCCGTGCGCGGGCCGATCCGCATAAGCACATTGCCGAATTTATCGAAATTTGCGGCATGTTCCGGTATGGCGACACCGATGTCAATGCCATCAAACTAAAACTTTTTCCATCATCACTCGCCGGAGATGCAAAAGTATGGTACAATGAATTGACCCCAGGAATTATCAATACTTGGGAGGAGATGAGGCAAGCCTTTGTAAGCCGATTCTTTCCACCTGCCATGTTTGATCGATTAATGGGAGAAATTCGTGCTTTCACACAAAACCCCAACGAATCACTTGTCGAAGCTTGGCTTCGGATGAAAGATTTGCTTCGTAGTTGTCATGGACATGGACTATCCAAAGGAACCATTATCCAAATCTTTTACCATGGACTAGACGAAATCTCTCAAGGTATCCTTGATGCCGGAGGAATTTTTCTCTATAAGACTCCTAACGATGCACATCAATTACTCGAAGATCGAGTACTTCTTAAACTCGATTGGTCTAAAGATTCAAAAACCAAGCCTCTTAGAAAAACCGTTGCTTTTGTCGAAAAATCCGATACCTCGAAACTCATGGAGAAAATGGAAGCCTTAACTTCGAAAATCGACTCGCAATACAAAGATATCAAAGGAGAAATGAAAGAAATGCGAGATGGATGCAACAATTGTGGAGGAAATCACCCATCGTCTGAGTGCGACGATAAACCCATGGGTGGACCTAACGAAGGAGAAGCGAATTATGTCCAAGGAGGATACCGTGGAGGAGGATATCGTGGTAATTATTACGGTAGAAATTTCTGGAAATTGGCAAGACCGCCAACCAAGGGATAACAATCGTGATTCTCAACCTCGAACCGACAATCCGCCCCCACAAAACTCTGACAAAAAGATGGAAGAATCCGAATTCAAAAAAACCATGAGAGAATTCGTGACTGCTCAAAAATCAACGAATGATTTCATCAAAAATCAGTTTTTCAATCTCAAAGCCAAAGTTGAGCAAGGACAGAAAAATCATCAAGCCTCTATCCAAGACCTCGAAAACAAATTTGGTAGATTTTCTGACCAACATTCCTCTCGACCATCTGGTTCGTTACCAAGTAACACCCAATCCAACCCAAAACCATCAAACGATAAAACGTACCGTCCACCACAAACAAGAAATGAGCATATCAATGCTGTATTCACAAGAAGTGGTCTCTCGTACGATCCACCACCAAATCCAAACGAAAATGCTCCTATCACCCAAGATAGTGAGGATGAAGCTGAGGAAACCAACCCAACCCAACCCACCAAAAAGAAAACCGTCTCACCTATCAAGGCGTACACACCAAAAATTCCATATCCTCAACGCCTTAAGAAAGAAAAAATGGAAGAGCGATATAAGAAGTTCATTGAAATAATCAAAGAGGTTAGACTCAATGTTCCCCTCGTTGATGTCTTAGCCGGAATGCCCAATTACGGGAAATTCTTGAAAGAACTTCTTAACAACAAGAGCAAGCTAGAGCAAATATCAGCTACCTTCCTTAACGAAGAATGCTCAGCCATTGTTCAAAACAAAATTCCGCCAAAGCTCGGAGATCCTGGGAGCTTTCTTATTCCATGCACTTTCGGGAATAATATTCAATGCGATGCTTTAGCCGACCTTGGCGCAAGTATCAATTTGATGCCTTATTCGCTGTATTCCAAATTATCCATCAACAGCCTTAAACCGACAAAGATGAGCATTCGATTAGCAAATCATTCTTATCAATATCCTGTTGGAATTGCCGAGAATATGCTCGTTCAAGTTGGTAAATTCATTTTTCCCGTGGACTTTGTAATCCTAGAAATGGAAGAAGATAGTAAAGTCCCACTCATCTTAGGAAGACCTTTCCTAAATATACCGCTGATGCAATCATCAAAGTAAAGGGTAAAGAACTCAACCTTGGAGTTGGAAGAAGATTTTTCCGTGGACTTTGTAATCCTAGAAATCAAAGTAAAAGGTAAAGAACTCAACCTTAGAGTTGGAGAAGATCGAATCACCTTTTTAATCGACAAAGCAATGCGCTATCCACGTTCCAGTGATGACACTTGTTTCAACATTGATGTTATCGATGAAGTCACTGACGAAGAATTGGATGCATTACTTAACGAATCTGATCCATTCATGACTACTTCTGAAAAAATCAATGAAACAGACCTTGACAAAGAGTTTGCTGATTTTATGAAAGTAGAGTTCGAAGGAGATAACACGGAGGAGGAAGAAATGGAGGAAGAGAATTTTGAAGAAATAACTTTCGATGACGAGATGAGAATAAAATCTTCTCTTCAAGAACCACCAACAGATCTCGTGCTCAAACCTCTCCCTGATCATCTTGAATATGCTTACCTGGAGGAAAACTTACTTCTTCCGGTAGTCATATCTTCATTACTCGAGGACAAGGAGAAAGAAAGTTTAGTTTCTGTCCTCAAAAGTCATAAACGAGCTTTCGCTTGGAAAACATCTGATATCCCAGGAATTAGTCCCAATTTCTGCAAACACAAAATCAATTTCGAAGATGGGATTAAACCTGTTGTGGAACGTCAACGTCGACTCAATCCCAACATGAAAGAAGTTGTCAAAAAGGAAATCATCAAACTTCTTGATGCTGGTATCATTTACCCGATCGAGGACAGTCCTTGGGTGAGTCCAGTTCACTGTGTCCCCAAGAAAGGAGGAATGACGGTTGTGACTAACGAACGGAATGAACTAGTTCCTACTAGAACTATCACTGGTTGGCGCGTTTGTATTGACTATCGTAAATTAAACAAAGCCACCAGAAAGATCATTTTCCCCTCCCTTTCATGGATCAAATGCTTGAAAGACTAGCAGGGAATAAATTCTTTTGTTTCCTCGATGGATTTTCAGGATACTTTCAAATTCCAATCGATCCGAATGATCAAGAAAAGACCACCTTCACTTGCCCTTTTGGAACCTACGCATATCGGCGTATGCCTTTTGGTCTTTGTAATGCACCTGCAACTTTTCAAAGGTGTATGATAGCCATATTCCAAGACATGCTTGAAACCTCCATGGAAGTTTTCATGGATGACTTTTCAGTTTTCGGAAACTCATTCGAAGCTTGTCTTTCCAATCTTGATAAAATGCTCGAAAGATGCGGAGCTGCACATCTTGTCCTTAACTGGAAAAATGTCACTTTATGGTGACTGAAGGAATTGTGCTTGGCCACAAAATCTCCAGTGCGGGCATGGAAGTAGATAAAGCAAAAATCGACGTTATCACGGAACTTCCACCACCAACTAACGTTAAAGCCGTTAGAATTTTTTTAGGACATGCCGGTTTCTACCGCCGATTTATCAAAGATTTTTCAAAAATATCTCGTCCGATGACAAAACTTCTTGAGAAGGATTCTGTCTTCGACTTCAATGTTGATTGCATAAAAGCATTCGAAACGTTGAAATCTCAACTGACCAGTGCTCCCATCATGGTTTCACCTGATTGGTCACTACCCTTCGAGCTCATGTGCGATGCAAGCGATTTTGTTGTTGGAGCCGTCTTAGGCCAACGAGAAGGAAAACACTTTCGGCCCATATATTTTGCTAGCAAGACACTGAATGGTGCTCAGCAAAATTATACAGTCACAGAAAAAGAATTATTGGCCGTAGTTTTCGCGTTCGACAAATTCCGATCTTACCTCGTGCTTTCAAAAACAGTCGTGTTCACCGATCATTCGGCACTCAAATATCTGTTCACCAAGCAAGATGCAAAGCCGCCTCTCATCTGATGGATTCTGCTACTCCAAGAATTTGACATCGAAATCAAAGATAAGAAAGGAGCAGAGAATCTTGCCACTGATCATTTGTCACATCTTGAAAATCCCGATCTAGAGGAATTGAAGGAAGAAGAAATCAATGATTACTTCCCTGATGAAACCCTCATGACGGTTGATGAAAACGAAGATCCTTGGTTTGCTGACTTTGCAAACTATCTCGTTGGAGGAATTCTCATAAAAGGATTAACTTACGCTCAACGGAGCAAATTCTTTTCGGAACTTAAACACTACTTTTGGGAAGAACCTTATCTTTTCAAAATGTGCCCTGATGGAATGATCCGAAGATGTGTTTCTGGTTCCGAAACCCGCAAAATTCTTGATGAATGTCATCATGGCCCTACTGGGGGACATTATGGTCCTTCCACCACAGCTAAAAAAGTTTTTGATGCTGGATTCTATTGGCCAACAATATTAAAGGAGGCACATACACTTGTCCAAAACTGTGATGCTTGCCAAGGATCCACTAACCTCTCACGCAGAGACGAAATGCCATTAACAAGCATTCAAGTGTGTGAAATGTTCAATATTTGGGGAATTGATTTCATGGGACCATTTCCTAAATCCCACAAATACGAATACATTTTCGTTGCTATCAATTATGTGTCCAAATGGGCAGAAGCCGAAGCTTTACCAACAAACGATGCTCGTGTTGTCGTTAATTTTCTCAAAAAGCTTTTCGCTCGTTATGGAATTCCCAAAGCTTTGATAAGCGATCGAGGAACCCATTTCTGTAACAGACAAATGGAGAAAACCATGAAAAGATATGGAGTTCATCATCGTTTTGCGACAGCTTATCACCCACAAACCAGTGGCCAAGTTGAAAACACCAACAGAGCTCTTAAAAGAATACTCGAAAAAACAGTGAAGGACAATCCTTCGGTGTGGTCGAAGAAACTTGACGATGCTCTGTGGGCATTTCGTACGGCTTACAAAACTCCTATTGGCACAACTCCTTACAGACTCTGTATGGGAAAACTTGTCATTTGTCGTTCGAAGTTGAACATCGTGCTTACTGGGCTCTTAGAAGCTGTAACACCGATCTCAAAATAGCTGGAGAAAAGAGATTTTGCAATTGCACGAACTCGACGAATTGAGACTCCAAGCTTATGAAAATTCCAAACTGTATAAAGCCAGAACCAAAGCTTATCATGACAAAAAGCTGCGAATTCGAAAAGAATTCAAAGCCGGAGATAAAGTTCTGCTTTTCAACATGAAATTTAAATTCAAAGCTCCTAAGCTGCAACCGAAATGGTTCGGACCATATATCGTTAAACATGGATATCCATCCGGATATGTCGAACTTTATGACAAACACGGTGGAAGTTTTATTGTTAATGGGCACCGAATCAAATTATACTACGATAAGGAGCAAATGAATGAAATTTCAATTGAGACAGTTTCGCCTGAAAATGAATTCGAAACCATCACCTTCGTAGCACCTTTTCCAAGAAGAATCACACAAAGTGTTCCTTGGAAACCATCTGCTGAATTCATCTGCAGAGATTTTGATGCGACTGGTGAAGAATTCATGTATGTCCCCGAACCTTTCAAGATGTTCAAGGCTACAACTGCAGCCAAGTGAATTCAGGAAGATTTGAGTCAGGCGTATGACTCATTAATAAAACAAGCGCTTCTCGGGAGGCAACCCATGTATTTCTGATTTGATTTTCTGTGGTCACGCCCCAAAGTTTAAACCTTTGGTTGAACTTAAGTGTGAGGGGGTGCCACATCTTAATAAAACTCTTTTGTTTGTATATAAGATTTTGTGCAGGTAATGATTACTCTAGTGGACGCTTGGATCAAAGGAAATTAAGCCGACAAACTCCTTTGAATATCTGGTTTTATCTCTATTTCCCTATTCCTATACTTTGAAGTTCGTTTTTCACATTGAGGACAATGTTTAACTTAAGTGTGGGGGGTGAATAGGAAAATTAGAGTTTTTAAGCTTAAATTTAAATTTTTGTTTGCCCTTGTGATCTAGTTATTTTCACGCTTTTAGGATAATATATTAGAATAACTGGATCAATCCACTGGTAAAACTGGTAATATTTGAAAATTTGAGATGTGTTCCGATTAATATTGCAATCCATTCTGGGATCGATAACATTTGCTAGCACATATTATAGCCCTTTCCACTAAAATTGTGAGGATTTGAGCCTGTTCTATATAAAGCATACATCTTTTATGCTTGAATCTTTTGCTATGAGTGTGCCGGTGATTTTATTTATTCTAGAACTTGTACTTGTAAATCATTACCAGACCGCAGTGAGATCGCATTCGTGCGATATAAGTGAATTCGTGTGATAAAGAGGCACCTTAGGATTTTAACCCAAATGGCCTTCCATTTTTCATATTATGATATATTAACTAGCCACATCGGTTAGTTAACCACCCACATGGACCCATTTGTAGCGCTCATCTTTAGCGCTAGATACCCCTAGTTACACCCTCTGAGCCATCCTTTTCGTTTTGATAAATCCATAAAATACAAAAATATTTTACACTTTAAGCCTTAGCCTAACCCTTGTCAATGTCTAAACGGTTGGTTGCTAGTCACCTGGTATGAGAAGATTGTCTAGATGATTATGAGTGACCGCACCTTGTCATTTGTATGAGCCATTTCAAAGAAAGAGTATTTATATATTATATATATATATATATAAAATATAAATATATAAATAAATAAATATATATATATATGTATGTATTAGCCAATGTTCTATGCTCTAAGAAAAGTTGTTATGGCAAATCAAAGCGAAGAGTTGTGGAAATCCGAAGAAAAAAAAATGAAGCTATGATCATTTATTAGTTTGTGGATTGTTTGGTAACTAGCAACATGGGTATTAGACTTGATTCTATTTTTCTTTTAACACCAATTTCATTAACATTCCCATGCCTTATCCATACCCTTGACCCTAAGCCTAACATTTCAACCCAAATAAAAGTCCTCTTTAGATGTATTCGCTTGGTGCTCACGCCACGTCGGTGAAGTTTTGTTTCTTGTACAAGCCTATGGTAATAATCTAATCATGATTGAGCAATGAGTGTGATTTATCTTGTTACTCTACTACATATGAGTGATTGAGTGAATTATATTTCGTTCCTTTTTCGTGAGGTGTTTTGAAATGTTAATCATGCAAGAAAATCATTGGATATTGTCAAACATCTTAAATTTTCACCCTTAAAAGGTAAATTGATGAATCTTATCTTGTACTTGTACTTAGTGGATTTGCATCATATTTTTCGTAATCATGATTTTGTACCAGTGGATATTTTATTTTCTAGATTTGCTTGAGGGCAAGCAAAGTTTAAGTGTGGGGGAATTTGATAACGCTCATATTGTACATGTTTTCAGTAGCGTTATGTGTGCTTTTGTATATGTTATTTGGTTATATTCATATGATTTTAGTGCTTAATCGCATCAAAAGATGTTTGTCTAGTATTTATAACCAAGTGCAGGGAAACGGAAGGAAAAGTTAAAAGAATGTTCAATAAAGAAGATTTCCGTTTCAGTGAAGCATGTCAAGCACAAGTCAGCATTTCAAGTATCGTAGAAGATCAAGATGATTGAAGAACCAATCTCTACAAGTCAGAATCAAGCAAAAGGTCAATTTTCCATCATTCAGGAAGACCAGCCGATCGGTCGCAACCCGCAACTGAATCGGCTGGAAAGTGGTCAAAAGATATCCCCTGAAGACGGACCAGCCGATCGGTCACCGCCCGCAACCGATTCGGCTGGGTTAGTGCAAGAAGACCAGCCGATCGGCTGGACAAGGTGCCGATTCGGCTGGAGGCATGGTTCTGCTATTTCTTCATCACTAAGATTCCCCATTGCATCCAAATGATTATAGGTCCTTCCCTTGGTGTATTCTAGTCCCTTCCTAACTCCTTGGAGGCCAAGTTCAACATTTAATACCCTAGGCCTTGGAACTAGTATAAATAGAGACCTCTTGTGAGCATTTGAGACACACACTTCAATACAACTCTCTACTCATCAAACACATCCCTTTAGCTCTCAAATTCGTCATTAGAAGTCCGGAAAGTTTGGAGGTCCAAGAAGTCAACATTTGGAGGTCAAACCCTAAGAAGTCAACCCCAATACTTTGGGAATCATTACTCAATCATTTGTAATCTTATTCCAAGCATTGTAAGACTCTTAATCATGTTTTCTAATGTTCAAAGTTCGAGTTTATGTTTATGTTTGCTATGAGTGGCTAGTTTCTTTATACACTTGCTTAAATGATGTTGATTATCGTATGATTAGTTTATGATTGTGTTAACATGTTTTAATTCAATTTCAAGTTGATTCTAAGATCCAATTGTGCTTAAGTTTCATAGTGACATTTGTTAATCAAGTTTGACTAGTTGATAGTAATCGTAGAGGTCGAAAGAACTTATTGTTATTCAACTAGTTATAATCATTTTGTCTATGGATGATTGTTTTTACCCATTATTCTTGGTTAAACAAAGAAACTAAAGTGTGGTTGTAATAAGAACGCTTTTTGATTATCAAGTTGGATTGATTGGAAACATCTAAAAGGTCGTAAGATTAGTTGTTTACAATCAATTGTAACCTTTGTCTATAATCGGTTACCTTTTGTATTGACCATTTCTTAAGCAAATTTGATAAGACAAATGGATGTTTTGTGTTTAAGTTTATGAAAGTAAACTTATGAAACTTGAATTGATCTTGAATTGATTGGTTAAACTTAATGCTTGTTTTTATAACTAAAATCTTGATGACGGTTTAACTTGTAAGAACAATAGATTAGTACACTAACTAATTATCATAACCAACATGTTAAGAGGTTAACACAATCATACTAATCAAGGATAAGAAACTAGTTTAAGCAAGTGTAGTTTTTAATCATCTGAATTTCATTATATCTATTCTCGTTATTATTTGCTTTTGGATTGCCTAGTTGATTTATACTTGTTACTCTGATTCACTCACAAATCCCTGCGAATGATCCCGACTTACCTTCAAAATCTTTCTATAACGGACGAGTGCACTTGCTCGTATGTGTTATTGGTAAAATTGGTAAATCATCTTTTATAAATTCAAAACTTGTATACACGTAGCACATCAAAGTTTCTTAATCCAACTTATCATTATGTCTATCCCATATTCGATTGATTGTGTGTATGCTTGCTTGTCTACCATGTCTAGCTAAATTACTTGTGTGTTTGCTTAGATCTATGAAAACTAGTTATTGATTATTGTTAGGTTGTTTCTTGTCTTAATTGAAATTGGCTTAGGAGTGCAACTAGGCTTTTCGTTGTATTTAATGCTTGAGTATGCTTTATGATGATATGGTTCATGGATGAAATAACTTAGGCTTGCCGACTCCGTGAGTCATATACGAGAGATAACCTCAAAGAACTAGGGACCACATATCCTACGACCTTTAGAAATACAACGCGTTAAGATAAAGGACGTGACAACTCAACCAACCAATAAAACATAACTAGGGAGTAATAGTATCTAAGTAAACACATCTTCAATCATCATAGAGCACACCTCAATTAGACATAGCTACCCGTAGTAATTAGATAATTAGATAATTAGTTAAAGTAGAGTAATCGGTAGAAGCACCACCCCCAAACCAATTGCCCCGAGATTTTACATTATCTTTCTAAAAAACCATTAAAAAGATAAAAAAGAATCATCCTCAACCCCACCTTCTCGTCATATATTTCTTACTAGCATTCCTATTCCCCTAGAGAACAATATCAATCCCCGATGCTTACCCCATACTACACTACAACGATTAGGTTCACTGCCTAGGAGGTTGAAAAACTTGCTCGAAGAAAAGAAAGTTTCCTTGACCCCGAACGCACCTTCCGCGCGCATCAATTTGGCAACAAAGTTAGTGATATACTAACACTCAAACAACTTCCTTCGGGTGCTAGCACTAATTACAACGGATCTAATCCATTAAAAGGTTTGATTTAATCAAAATACTTCACCATGATTATTACTAGATCCAATCAAGTAATACATGATCTAATCACGTCACACACAAGATCTTATCGAGCATCACTCAAACACACAATGTCCCACCCAAATGGTGATGGGTTCCATTCTATGCTTGTTCCACTTGGTAAATTTTCTCAAATACTTTTAACAAAGTTATTTATTTTTCTACTACATTTAATACATCAATTTTTTTTTTATCAAATTCCATTTTTATTATAACATTATTAAATTTTATTGTTTTATTTGATGTTTTCAAATTAATGATAGACACAACTTATATTTGATAAACAAAGCCTGCAATGAACAATTTTTTTTGTTGATTACTAACGAAAACTTTTTTGTTTATTAACAATGTATACGAGAAAAACTCTTTTATTACCCGTTTTAATTGATGAACAACGCCTATAATTAATACTCTTTTATTAATGAACCAATTTTTTTTTATTGATGACAACTATTTTTATTGACGAACACCGCATATGATGAACAACTTTTTTTATTGATAAACAACTTTTTGATAAATAACCTTTTCATTGATTAACAATGCAATGCATATAACTCATAACTCTTTTTATTGATAAACAACGCATATAATAAACACCTTTTTTATAAAACCATTTTTTTAATAAACAACTATTTTTTAAAGATTAATGCATATTATAAAAAAACTCTTTTAAAAAAACTAATCCTTTCTCACAACAACCTCATGACACATTTTAACTTTTTTTTTCCTAAACTCTGAGTATCACAACATAACTACGTAGCTTTTTTTTGAACGGCTGAAAATATATAAAAAAGGAGACTTCTAGCAAGGAGCTAGAAGCTCAAACTAAAACAACGAGTCAATAAACAAACTACATACAAGGAGAACACTCGAGCGCTTTAACTGCGAGGATAACAAAAGGGATGAAAAAACTCTTGTCAAGAACAAGAGAAAAACCCCTACCCACGGAGGCCGAGCCACCGGTTTTCACTCCGGAGGTGTTTTTGATGTCATCCCAAACAAGCCTCGATAAAGATAAAAGAAAGCCTGAAAATCAATGCAAAATGAACCACTGGATACAAATCAAGCATGTCGCAAAAGTCATCTCAAAGAAATTCTCGGAACATCAAGAGGAGACTTGAGCCAATCATTCCAACTGCACGCCATATGACCTCTATGATTAAGTCAAAAGAAGGAGAAGGAGCGAATGTTATCATAGATGATGTTTCTCTTAAGAGGATGAAGACCAAAAATTATGTTGTTGCGAAACCTCCAGATCCACCACAAAGAAGCAGCAAAAATAACATATAAACGCTGTTTTCTTTCTTTAGGCGCTTGCCAAGAATTAAACCACACCTCCCAGTGAGCAAGCGTAGAACAAGCAGGAAACGAAGCTTCACTCCAAATACGAACTGAATTTTAGATATCTTTAGCAAAATCACAACCGAAAAATAAGTGATCAGAAGACTCCATATTAGCATTACATAAAGGACAGCCGATCGAAGGAATATCCATCCCACGAGAGGAAAGGTTAAGCCGATGAGGAAGACGATCAAGCTTGAAGCGCCACATAAAAATATTGACCTTGCGAGGAATACATTTATCCCACTGAGTATGAGTGTCAAGAGCAGGAAGAAGACGAGCATCAATAATGTGTCGAGCATCACTAACAGAAAACATGCCATCGTTAGATAAGGACCAGTAGCAAATGTCACGATCAGAATTAAGATCGAGAGGGGTAAATTCGTTGATCATATAAGCAAGATAAGCACTATTACGATTTCCCAAAAATGCGCGAGACCAATTCCAAGACCATTGATTGTCGAAAAAGTGATCAGAAATGAAGCCGTCTTTCTCATTATCAAGACGGAAAATCCTGTTGTACCGAATATACAAAGGAGAATTTCCAATCCAGAGGTCTTTCCAAAAGCAAATAAAAGAACCACAACCAACTCGATATCTAATAGAATCATTAGGAATAATCTCGTTTGAGTGAAGAAAATTAGAGGATCCCACAATTTTGGACCAAATACCTTTCGAAGAAGAGACATTATGACCAAAACCACCCTCTTGACCATGGAGAGATTTAATGACATGAACCCATAAAGCGTTAGGATTAAAAATCATCCTCCAACGCCATTTAAGGAGAAGAGCTTTCAACACAAAAAATTTAATGCAACAAATGTCAAGACAAAAAGTTTTGTATGTGGAAAACTAGAAGGGGGTTGAATAGTTTTGCCGATTTTAAGTTGATTTCAAAACTTTAGATTCGTTAATATGTGAGATCTTATGGATGTTGAGAACGATAGATCTAATGATAATGCAAGCAAATAAATAAAGTTAAGGGATAGAAATGACACAACCGATTTATAGTGGTTCGCTACAAGGACACCTTCCTTGCCCTACTCCACCCCCGAGTCACCTACTCGAGAGTTCAAGCACTATGTCAACAAACTCCTTCACTTGGCGGAGAAGCCTTCACAACGTTGCTTACACTTTTTCCCAGACAAAGCTAGATACCGAGTCCGTAGCACGGTGGACCAAACCAACACAACTATTACACAACAAATATGTGAAATATCAAATACAAGATCTTCGCTATGTAAATCTTGTGGAGTGACAAATCAATCAAGGACCCCTTGCTTGGATGACTTGTAGAATGCTCGTGATCTCGCCTTGAGAAGGACCTATATGAGGATCACAATAGAAAGAAAGAAGAACAACTCTCTAGATCAAGTGATCTATATGTTAGAAGAGAATGAGAGTGTATGAGAGATTTAGTAAGAAGAGGGTGAGTTAGAATGAAGAAATGGCTCTCTATTTATAGGCAAAATTCTTCATCGTTCCTCGGATCCCACGGATCCTTCCACTGGGATCCGTCTAGTGTAAACCTAGGGATCCGTGGAACGCCCTCTTGCCCATGGGTTTTTGGTTATGGGTCATGGGTTATGGGTTGGTCCATGGGTTTTCTTTAGATTCAATGTATCTAAGTATACATTGTATCTAGTCTTCTTGGGTATGGGTTAAGATCCATGGGTTATGGTCCATGGGTTATGGTTTTACCCATCCTAATAAACTATTACAACAAATGCTTAATTACTACATTTTGTATTTAAATGGCTATATGTAAATGCTTTACAAAAATAACATGTATCCTTATAATTATATTTAAGACAACATTATATTTGTTATCAACAAAACACAAAGAGATCGCAAAATATTAATAAACGCTTTTACGGTTTATTTGTATTAACAATCTCCCTTTTGTTGATGACAAAACATAATGTTATGATGAGTAAAACTTAAGAATAGATGTAAGTTTTGAAAGCCCCTAAGTTTTACTTCTTCTCCCCTTTTGTCGAAACAAAAGTTAACCCTTGGAGGAAAAAGTAGTCCACGATTTTTACTCCCCTCGACGGTAGCTCCCCTAGCTTGGGCGCCAAGTGAAGAAAAATAAAATCCTACAAGAAGAAAGGTTAGTAACATGCTTAAATAATCTTGTGATTGTCGAGAATCAAGATTGGGAGCCAAGGTATGTAAACAAGGCCTTGTAATAAAACAACAAATTGTAGTGGTATTTATGCCACTTACAAGCATGTAAAAATAAGAACAAGACTTGTTCTTGAAAATGACTTCAAAAGAAAAATGATACTAAAAGTAGAAAATAGTAGTAGTGATTCCTTCCATGCTTGCATAAGGTTATGGATGGAGGTTTTGATGAGTAATGGTATTGATGCGATCAAGGATGAGGTTGAGTATGAAACGCATTTCTTCCCTAACTTCTATTGCAATTTCCCTAGTGGATTGGCAATGTTCACAATGTAAATGATGTGGGTAATGAGTGCGGAAGTTTTCCGTGTTGTTTTGATTTGAGTTATGCGGAAGTTGTGGTGGAAAAATAGGAAAATATGGATCCACATCCGAATGTTTGTAAATGGTGGTGGAAAAGAACCTAGATGTTCTTGTAATGTGATGGGAGCTAATGGTGGTGATGTTTCAAGATCTTGAAATATAGTATTTGGAGATGTGGGGGTGTTGAAAAGACTAATTCTTTTTCTTTAGGTTGGTTAGATCTTGTTGGAGTCTTAAGGAGTTCCAAAAGAGTTACTTTAGGTGGTGATGAATTTGGTGTACTTGTTGGTGATGAGGGAGGTGCTATAAAGGAAGCATCTTGTGGTGAGTTGTTTGTTGAGGAAGAACCATTTGAGGTTGGTTTTGCTAAGCAACAAGATCGGATACTAATCCATGCGGATATCCTAGAGTTTGATTGTGGTATTTTGGATGGTGGTAGTACAAAGGTTTGGGTATCATGAAGATGATTGTTTGTACTAGGTGATTCATCTAAAGGGTTTGTGGATGACATGGTGTATTGTGTTTGTGAGGATGAGATGGATTATGCAAGCATTTTGGGAGTTCTATATATAGAAAAACAAAGCATTGTAATGAATGCTTGACCCAAAATGTGGATTAAAATCTAATGATTAGATATGAATTTAAGGCATGTGATCATGAGAACACAAGCATTAAAGAGCATACTCCAAAAAAATAGAACAAATGTGGATTTTTCATCCAAAGTGAGAAAAATAGAAGGTAAAAACAGCTTCTGTCTCACGGATCCCACGGATCCTTCCTCGAGGGATCCGCCCAAGATGAAGGCCGGGATCCGTGGTCTCGGTGATTCAGCAAAGACAAAATTTTCCTTTTGGAAACATTTTTGCCTATTGTGTGCCTATATGCAAACTATTTGGAGTTTCGGTTATCTTGACCCCTAAAAAGAAATAGAAAATAAACTAGAAGTATAAAACATCCTATTGAGATAACCCGAAAACACATATTTAGTACATGAGTACGTAATTTTGTGTTATCAATGCTCCTAATTCATTGTTGCTTAAATGAATGTACCCGAAAACACATATTAGTTATGTGTCCCCTTTAGCATTCAAAAGACATGAGATGCAATGAAAACGGGTTTTTACTTTGTATTAATAATGAAAAAGCGATTTGTCCTAGACGTGAGAAATTGCTTTTGTGAAATTGATACGGAAGGTATCATCCTTTTAGAAAACATTGTGAAAGTAGGTTTTCTTTGAAAATGTGTATATAAAAAATATAAGAAAGCTATAAGTGGAAAACTCATCTTGGGTTTTGAAAATTCCCGTATTGTTTGTGAGTTGTGCGTGAAATAGAGATCCTATACTCAGAAAGAAGAAGGCTAGTGTTTACATACCTTGTAGAGTCAAATAAGTTACGACGTTTGTTCCATTAGACCAAGACCAAGACGAAGTAGGTTGAATTGTTCCCGCTTCAACGGTTTGGTGAGGACGTCGGCTATGTTGTCTTCGGATGCTACCTTCTCAATAGAAATGTTCCCCTTTTGAACATTGTCTCTTAAGAAGTGGTGACGAATCTCTATATGTTTTGTGCGAGAATGCAATACCGGATTCTTGCTTAAGTCGATGGCACCTTTGTTGTCACATAGGATGGCTATGTCGCTTAGATGAATGTCGTAGTCTACTAACGCTTGTTTCATCCATAGTGCTTGTTGGCATGCTTTGCCGGCGGAGACGTACTCGGCTTCGGTTGTTGATATTGCTAGTGCCGTTTGTTTCTTAGAAAACCAAGACGTTAAACAACATCCCATGAAAGTACACACCCCACTTGTACTTTTTCTATCAACGTAATCACCTGCATGGTCAGAATCTGCATATACAATTGTTTCTACTCCCGTGCCCTTAGGATACCATAATCCTAATTGTGTTGTACCCTTAATGTATCTAAATATTCTTTTTACGGCTTCTAGGTGTGATGTTTTGGGGTCTTCTTGAAACCTAGCACATAAGCAAACACTAAACATGATATCCAGCCTACTTGCCATGAGGTAGAGAAGACTACCTATCATGCCACGATATTTAGTATTATCTACGGATTCGCCGTCTTCATCTTTTGTGAGTTTGGTGTCGGATGACATTGGTGTCCTAATTGGTTTCGACTCTTCTAGACCAAATTTCTTTAACATCTCCTTTATGTATTTAGATTGATTAAAGAAGATACCATCTTCTACTTGTTTAATTTGTAGACCAAGAAAGAAACTAAGTTCTCCCATCATACTCATCTCGAACTCGTCATGCATGATTTTAGAGAAATCATCACACATGTCTTGACAAGTGGATCCGAATATAATATCATCTACATATATTTGCACTATGATTATATGTGACTCTCTTTCTTAGTAAAGTGTGTTGTCAACTAACCCCATGGTATAGTTGTGTTTAATTAAAAGGACTTGAGTCTATCATACCAAGCTTTTGGAGCTTGTTTAAGACCGTAAAGGGCTTTCTTTAATTTATATACATGTTTGGGTTTTTCAAAATCGATGAAGCCCCGAGGTTGAGCTACATATACTTCTTCATTAATGAAACCATTTAGAAAAGCGCTTTTGACATCCATTTGATAAAGCTTTAGATCATTAGCACAAGCATACGCAAGAAGTATTCTTATAGACTCTAATCTAGCCACGGGGCATAGGTCTCATCAAAGTCTATTCCTTCTTGTTGGTTATACCCTTGGGCAACGAGTCTAGCCTTGTTCCTAGACACTACTCCGCTTGCATCTAATTTGTTCTTATAAACCCATTTTGTTCCTATTATGGTTTGATTACTAGGTGGAGGGACAAGTGTCCAAACATCATTAGAAACGAATTGATTAAGTTCTTCTTGCATAGCCATTACCCAACTTTCATCTTTTATGGCTTCTTGTGTGTTCCTAGGTTCTATGGTTGAAACGAAACAAAACAAGCTACTTTGATTTTGAACTTGAGACCTTAATGTTCGTTCGTTTAGCTTTCCTATGACTTTATCTACAGGGTGATCTTTGGACTCTTTAATGTTTATGATTTCATTATTTAAAGGTTCTTCTTCTTCATTTATCTTTTCTTTATTACTATAGCATCACTTTCTATGATCTCGCCATCGACAAGAGGTGGAGAGGGTTTGGGTGGACTTTCATCAAATTTTATATTTAATGACTCTTCTACCTTCATTGTTTCTTTGTTTAATATGACGTAAGCTTTGCTATTTGGTGAAAAACCTAGAAAGATACCTTCGGTTGATTTAGGATCAAATTTTGTAAGGTAATCTTTAGTGTTAAGAATAAAATATTTGCTTCCAAAGACTCTAAAGTGATTTAACGTAGGCTTTTTGCCTCAGAGTAACTCATATGGAGTTTTACCTAAGATTGGTCTAATTAAGACTCGATTGAGTATGTACGTTGAAGTATCAACGGCATTACACCAAAACTTTTGAGGTATGGATTGTTCATTAAGCATGGTTCGACTCATTTCTTGAAGGGTTCTATTCTTTCTTTCTACTACCCCATTCGATTGTGGAGTGCGTGGAGCCGAGAAGTTGTGAGTAATACCATTAGCGCCACAAAAGGCTCCAAATTGCACTTCATTATCGAATTCCTACCATGATCCGTCCTAATGGACACTATAGGACTTCCTAGTTGTCTTTGGATCTTTTGCTTAATATTTCAAAATAATTAAAGGTTTCGCTTTGTTCTTTAAAAATTTTGTCCATGTATACCTAGAGTAGTCATCCACTATTACCAAAGTGTAGTAGTTGCCTCCATAACTTTGGATAGCGGATGGACCAAATAGATCCATATGTAGTAGTTCTAGACACCTAGTTGTGGACACCATGTTTTTAGCTTTATGACTTGAATGAGCTTGTTTTCCTACATTACAAGCATCACAAAATGATGTTCATATTTTAACTTAGGTAGATCTCTTACTAGATCTTTGGATGATAGCGATTGAAGAAGTCGCATGTTGGCGTGACCCAATCTTCGATGCCATAAGGTCAAGTATCATCCATAGAGGTAAGACATAGTTTGTCTTTGGGTTCATTACCGATTTTAATGACATAGACTCCATGTTTCCTAATTCCTCTTCCTATGGTTATGCCATTTTAAGTATCTTACTACCGGTTTCGTAAAGAGTACATTGCACTTTTATCACATATTTGTCCTATACTTAAGAGGTTAAAGTTTAGGTTTTCTACGTGACACACATCGTTAATGGTTAGAGATTTGTTAGAAATCGCACTTTACCGATGATTCTACTTTTGCTATTTCCAAACACCACATTACCTCCATTTACGGATTCATATGTGGAGAATAGATCCCTATTGCCGGTCATGTGCCTCGTGCACCCGCTATCCTTGACCCATTCATCGGGTCTAGATCGACCTTTAAGCACACCTAAAACAATAATAAACTCAAAGTTTGGTCCCCATTTGTTCATGGGTCCATTAGTGTTAAACATTCCATTCATGTTAGACATGTATGGATAAGATGAATATGCATTCCATGGAGCAAAGTTTTGAAAAGGAAAACCGTTTTGCATATTTGGGTTCCATCCCATTTGATGGTTACTTCTTGGATAAACGTTATTAGGTCTCCTAAATGAATTAGGTTTTGAAAAGATGGAGCTTTGTTTCTTGCAAAAGTAGGATTATATTTTGGAGGTGGTTGTCTAGTGGTGACGTGAGTTGGTTTCTTCCTATTAATGATAACAAAATCGTTCTAGATGAAGACGCTACGTTATTACTACTGCTTTGCTACAGCAGATCCACGGATCCTGTCTTTACACTAGCCGGTTCCCTTTTAGGGATCCGTGGGATCCGCCACAACAAAGGGCTGGTTTTTCTAGTGCCTTAACAAATTTTGTTTCTTTACTTTCACTAGTTGATGGATCAAGTTGTTGAATACCTAAGCCTTTTAGGTTGTTACCGGTTTTAACACCATCTAGTATTGTATCTAAGGTGTTCGTACTCATTCTAGCAATTTTAGAATCTAGATGATCAACTAGTGTTTGAAGTTGAACGCAAAGTTCACATTCACCACTTGCTATTTTACCTTTTTCTAAACGTTTTAGTTTTGCTTTTAATTCTATGACTTCTTTATCTAAACGTTGGTTTTGACTCTTTAAAAGCTTATTTTTGTTAATTAGTTTTAAGCTAATGTTGCATAGTTTGTCATATTCATTATGCAAAGAGTCGTCATCAAGTGATGAACTACTATAGTATTCGTGACATACCTCGTCATTTGCCATGAGACAAATTTCTTCGTCCTCCTCGTCGCTCATTCCCCACGTGTCGCTCACGAACGCTTTATGATCATCCCGCTTGGGACACTTACTAATAAAGTGGTTTGGGTCCCCACATTTAAAGCAAGTACGATCATCCTTGGCTTTCGTCCTCTTTGCTTTTCCGAAAGCCTTTCTTATCGCCATATGGTTGTTTGACGATCTTCCTTTCTTCTAAAGAACTTTTAAAGTCCCTCACCGCCATAGCGCACTCTCGTCGTCACTACTCAAGAGGAGTTCTCTTCATCGCTTGAAGCCTTTTTGGCTTTAAGGGCCGAGATTTGTGTTTTCTTTACCTTTGAGGCTTTGAGTCTTTGGCAAGGACAAGCTCAGACTTTTAGGTTGCCTATGAGTTCATCGAGGTGAGGATTGTCAAATCTTTTGACTCTTCGATCGCCGTCACCTTGGATCTCCACTTGATGGAAGTGCCCTTAGATATCTCCTAACATGGTTACGGCTAGAAAAAGATTCATCAAGTGCTTGTAACGATGTAATAATAGTATTAAAGTTAGCAAAAGAATGATCTATAGTTTCCTCATCCGATATTGAAAATTGTTCATATTGTTGAACAAATAAATCAATTTTATTATTCTTAACTTGTTGGTTGCCTTGATGAGTTACAACTAAAGAAGTCCAAATTTCTTTAGAGGTTTTAAGCATAGAAATTCTTTCAATTCCTTTTCGGTAAAGCATTATATAAAACCATTTTTGCTTCACTATTTTTAGAAAGCTTTTTCTTCATTTCATCATTTAGTTTATCATGAGGTATGTTAACTAAATTCCTTTATCGCCTTTTGAGGTAGCCTCAAAGTCGCCTTCAACAATAATGTACCAAAGATCAATATCTTTAGATTTCACATATGTTTCAATCTATTTTTCCAATATATAAAACCATTAGTTTCAAGTAGTGGTGGTCGTTGCATAGATTGCCCTTCCTTATAATTTTCGTAACCCATAGTGATCGAAAAGTTTTAAAATACAATTTTACTTTAAAACTTTTATAAACTTAGCTCTTGATGCCAATTGTGGAAAACTAGAAGGGGGTTGAATAGTTTTGCCGATTTTAAGTTGATTTCAAAACTTTAGATTCGTTAATATGTGAGATCTTATGGATGTTGAGAACGATAGATCTAATGATAATGCAAGCAAATAAATAAAGTTAAGGGATAGAAATGACACAACCGATTTATAGTGGTTCGCTACAAGGACACCTTCCTTGCCCTACTCCACCCCCGAGTCACCTACTCGAGAGTTCAAGCACTATGTCAACAAACTCCTTCACTTGGCGGAGAAGCCTTCACAACGTTGCTTACACTTTTTCCAGACAAAGCTAGATACCGAGTCCGTAACACGGTGGACCAAACCAACACAACTATTACACAACAAATATGTGAAATATCAAATACAAGATCTTCGCTATGTAAATCTTGTGGAGTGACAAATCAATCAAGGACCCTTGCTTGGATGACTTGTAGAATGCTCGTGATCTCGCCTTGAGAAGGACCTATATGAGGATCACAAATAGAAAGAAAGAAGAACAACTCTAGATCAAGTGATCTATATGTTAGAAGAGAATGAGAGTGTATGAGAGATTTAGTAAGAAGAGGGTGAGTTAGAATGAAGAAATGGCTCTCTATTTATAGGCAAAATTCTTCACTGTTCCTCGGATCCCACGGATCCCTTCCACTGGGATCCGTCTAGTGTAAACCTAGGGATCCGTGGAACGCCCTCTTGCCCATGGGTTTTTGTTATGGGTCATGGGTTATGGGTTGGTCCATGGGTTTTCTTTAGATTCAATGTATCTAAGTATACATTGTATCTAGTCTTCTTGGGTATGGGTTAAGATCCATGGGTTATGGTCCATGGGTTATGGTTTTACCCATCCTAATAAACTATTACAACAAATGCTTAATTACTACATTTTGTATTTAAATGGCTATATGTAAATGCTTTACAAAATAACATGTATCCTTATAATTATACTTAAGACAACATTATATTTGTTATCAACAAAACACAAAGAGATCGCAAAATATTAATAAACGCTTTTTTACGGTTTATTTGTATTAAGCCGAACCTGAGCTTGTGAAAATTTTCACGAGTCGAGCTCGAGCTCAAAATATGTGGCATGAAACGAGCTCGAGCTTTACATACGAGCTTGAGCTCTGACAGGCTTGAGCTCGGCTCCGCTCGTTTCTACCAGAGGCGGATCTAAGCTTTGTAAGGTGGTGCCCGGGAACCAAGTTGGACGACGAAATCTTTTAAAAGTGATATAGAAATTCTTTTAGGAACCACCTTAGAAATTATTTGAGAACTACCTGATAAATGTTTTTGAAAAATACTTTACTTTTAGTAAAAAAAAAATCTTAACCCAAATCTCAAATGGCCCAAATGAATTAGCCCATTTAATAATCAATAACTAACTTAAACAAAAAGTAAAGAGTTAGACCATTAAATTATTAATCGGCAGTTGTAGAGGGAAACAAATAGTTGGTACTTGGATGACAATGGGTTCACACTTCACATCTTAGTATGATTTTGCCAGTTGCAACTTCTATCGTGGAGCGTGCGTTTGCGGCAATGAAGCTCATTAAGAGCGATCTACGCAATAAAATAGGAATGACTATGCTTGATTGTTAGTGTTCTATGTTGAAAAAGATATATTACAATATAATTTAGAAGGTATTATTAATGATACAATAATTGCTTGTTTTCAAGCTAGAAAAATGCAAAATGAAATTGAAATTGTAAACCTATTAACTATTATGTTATGTTTAATGTTTCTTTTGTTATCGCATCTTGTTAAATTAGACCAGATCCGACCTGAAAAATTGACCGGTTGGTTAGTTGACCCATTACATTTTTCAACTTGACCAAATCAAAGAACCACTTTGAATTTCCGGCTAGATCCGCCACTCGTTTCCACCCCTATAAACAACCATGCAAATCAAAATAATTGGTGGCTTGTAAAGTTGTAATTAGGGATAGAAAGCATCACTTACTTTTTGTATTTGTTCGTTCGAATAGTAGGTGCAATATGTGTTTGAATTGTAAAGCCGGATATAACCGGTAAACGAATAAGGTTTTCTCCGTTCAGGTAACTTGTGAATGACTAGTTTTTGACTCAGTTTTACGGGGTCTAACTTGAACATCTTCGTGGCAGTTTAGAACCATCTATACTACATATAATAGAAAAACGGTCAAACTTGAAAAGTGAAAAGTTGAAAGTCAAATGTGAGAGAAATGTATTGTGTAATTAATACTCTTATTAAAATACCTCATTACTTAAAAGTACAATAATTTATTCACATTGTACAACCAATTAAAAGTATATCTACCAAATTAAAAATAAGCAATTAAAACTCCTTTACTAAAAAGTACAATAAAATTTTCACAATATACAATTTAAAAAAGCTACAACATAATTGTAAATATAAAATAATTAAACACACTAATTAATATTATTTTTAAAACACCTTAAAATAAAAAGTACATGTTATTATACACATTATACAAATTAATAAAACACACAAAGCTTCATACAAGCTAACAAGTTGATGGTACATATAGTTTTGAAAGTCGGACCGGACCAACGGGTTCAACCGGAAACCGGTGTCCCCACCGGTTCGGCTAACCAATAACAGCCATCCGAAAACGAACTAGAAAGTACCCGTTGAAACCGATGCAAACTGGTGAATCAGCTCTCATCGAGATCTATTTCTCCGGTTAATCGTCGCATGGTACTCGCCACCGAAACGCGCGGGGTACCCTGCTATACTATATATAAAGGAAAAACTAAAAAGTGAAAATTTGAAACTATTAATACATATCGAAAACCGGGTTGACCCGGGACGCTTCAAACCCGGTGGGTTGACCCTGTTTAATTTGACACGTTTTGACCAAAACTGTTGGGTTGACTCGGTTTAAATCGACCCATTTTTTGACGGGAACGGTTCAACCGGCTGAACCGCCCGGGTCGAACCGGGTTTCAAAACATTATGTGTAATCCCCAAATATTCAAACTTTTATTATTTTTCATTTAGAACCCATAAATTTTTTTAACACAAAACGATCGCTATATAAATAAATATATATATATATATATATATATATATATATATATATATATATATATATATATATATATATATATATATATATATATATATATATATATATATATATATATATAGGTTTAAGTTATTATGAAAAGTTTCTTATAATGAAAAGAATGAGAAGCATGTGGAGGTGACGTGTCACCTTCGCCACATCATCACGCCACATCACCATACCCCACCCCCCCCCCGCCCCCACCCACCCACCCACCCCAAAAAAAAATTTTCCCAAAAAAAAAATTTTTTTGGCAAACATTTTTTTTCCCGCCAAAATTTCCCGCCAAATTTTTTTCGCATCACAATTATGAATTTAGTGCATCAAGGTTATAAATTATCGCATCACGGTTATAAAGTTATCGCATCACAATCATGATTTTAGTGCATTAATGTTATAACCTTGATTTTAGTGCATCATAGTTGATGCACTTAACTATATAACTATGATGCAAGAATTTATAATAAAGATGCACCAAAACTTATTAGTGCAATAAGTTCTTTGCACACAATTATGATTTTAGTGCATTAAGGTTATAAATTCTTGCACTACAATTATAAATTACTCATCGCATCACAATCATGATTTTAGTGCATTTAAGGTTATAACCTTGATTTTATTGCATCATAGTTGATGCAATCGAACTATTAACTATGATGCGAAGAATCTCACCAATGGAGCATTAGTCCAATGGTTGGAAGACTTGTGCTTGAGTAAATTGACCCAAGATTAAGTCCCATCCTTGGCATTTGTTTCATATAGGTACCCACCTCCGCAAAACCTATGGACACACCTAGAGACTTTGTGGAATAAGAGCTTAGGGTCCGAGTCTTGGCTCGTGCTCACTCCAGGTTGGTGCCCCACTAGGCCGGAGAGTTCGGAGCTATTCCTTGTGGGGTGGACAATGGTGGTGCCAAAAGGCACCCGGTCGGTGTTCCGCCAATCTACACTTTTGTGGAATGATGCAAGATAACTTATAATAAAGATGCACCAAAACTTATTAGTGCATTAAGGTTATAAGTTATGCATCACAATTATGATTTTAGTGCATTAAGGTTATAAATTGCGCACTACAATTATAAAGTTACTCATTCGCATCACAATCATGATTTTAGTGCATTTAAGGTTATAACCTTGATTTTAGTGCATCATAGTTGATCCGAACTATTAACTATGATGCAAGAATTCTACCAATGGAGCATTATGAGTAAATTGACCCAAGTTCAAGTCCCATCCTTGGCATTTGTTTCATATAGGTACCCACCTCCGCAAAACCCATGATAGGGGTCCGAGTTTTGGCTCGGCTCACTCCAATTGGTGCCCCACTAGGCCGTGATTTTTGGATAATGGGTGCCAAAATTCACCCGGTCGAGTGTTCCCGCCGATCTACTTTTGTGGAATGATGCAAGAACTTATAATAAAGATGCACCAAAACTTATTGCCATAAAAAAAATTTTTATGCATTAAGGAAAAATCGCATCATAATCATGATTGTGATGGGGGTGTGATGCAAGAATAAATTTTGGTGGGGAATTTTTGGGAATTTTTTTTGGCAAAAAAATTTTTTTCATTGATGTTAAAGGGGGGGGGTGGGTTTAACATTGGGGTACACTTTCATTTTATATATATATATATATATATATATATATATTATATATATATATATATATATATATATATATATATATATATATATATATATATATATATATATATATATATATATAAGTTTTTCTTCAAAGACGATTATAATGTTTTACAATTAAGAGAAAATATGTCTCGTTAGTGACATTTAAATTTTCAATAAGCTAAATACGCCCATTTCAAAAAAAGATGAAATTTAAATGTGCCAAATCTATTACAAAATAGCCAAAATTAGTCATTTTTTTATTTTATTTTGGGCTAATCACATTCATTCTAATTTTAGTCTTGCGTTCTTTTAACAACAACACAATTAATTCTATCCTTGTTAGTTTTTACGCGATAAGTAACGTGTGTTGTTAGTTTTTATCTCATAACTGATGTAATGTTTACTTTCATTTTCATTAAATGTTTTTATATGTTGTTTGATAGATGTTAAGAATTTTGTCTAGACTTTAGTTATCGTATTGTACAACCGTTTGCAATTGCATTTTCATCAGTTCACTTTCTATTTTAAACGTTACACAAAACACTCACCACAATATCACAAATTATTAATTATCTGACGCTATAAACCGCTACCGCTAGGCGCGAGTACTCGTCTAGTTTATCTAAACATTTCCAAAATGAATATTTAGTGAAATTTAAACATGAGAATATCAAGTCCAGGCCAAATCACTTTGGTGTACTTTAGACAAGAGACACATCAATTACAGTATTTGCTTTATTCACAAACCACTGGCACTAGACATTAGACAACACGCCAAAAGGAAAAGAATCAATGACCATGTTTAATTGGTATCGGAAATGAAAACATTGTTTAAAATATGCTTTTTTCTAGCTCACTCTCCAAAAAGAAACAAGGCACAACAATGTATCCAGCCGATTATTTAATGTTTTCAGTAAATGTCGTTTATATATTGAAAGTTTAAACCTAAACTTAAACATGTATCATATACATGGCTTGTTTATGCAAAATCCAATAAATAAACATGTTGAATGACAGAAAATGCATTTCTTCTAAAGAGTATTTATTTTACAAATGGTCTATTGGTATGTGCTAAAACACATACATTTTCTTTATCAAAATAGACCCAAAATAACCAAGAAAGAGGTTTATTCGCTAATATTTGTGGTTTCTTGAGTTTGTCTTTGTGCGGTATGGATATGTAAAACACGCAGTGCCGCAGTCAAATCGACGTAACCGAAGCACGAGAGATTAAGAGAGCTTAAGGTGGCCGGAAGGTCGAATTATGCATTTTGAAGATTTCTAATCTCTGAGGATGATTCGTGAAGATTTGATCAAAGTTTGAAGAAATGTCAGAAACAGTCCCTCAAGTTTCAACAATTGGCAAGAATGGTCCTTAAAGATTCAAAATTGCAATTTGGCCCTTGGTTTTATTGAAGAATGGAAAAATCAGTCCTTTGAAGAGAATGGCAGAATCACACCTATGGTCCCTTGGAAATTCAGATTTTACATAATTAGTCCCTATGAGATCACTTGAATCACACTTAATATCCTAAATCCACTAGTACAAACCCATTTATCCAAATCTATCACTCAAGGCCCAATCCCAAATCTGCCAACCCAATCCATTAACAAACCCAACCCGTCCCCTTTTAAATCATTTCACCCGTTAATAATCCCAAGACCCGAATCCACCCTCTGACCCGACCACTTTTCCCCAGTCAACTAATATCAAGACCCGGTCAAACTATCTTTGAAATATAATTTTATAAACCAAACGCGCCCTTAAAACACCCTTAACCCACTGCCCTTCTTCCCCACCCAAACACCCACCAATTCTTCACCCAAACATCACTTCTTGGTACTAAGAATCTACTCAAGCTTCTAGATAACCTGACCTGTCTGATAAGAATGACACGTGGACAAACCAAGCCCTCCTATTGGATATAACACCTCATCATGGACATATGGTGCTTAGTGATTGGAGCTGATGATTATGGAATGAATGTGTGGCCACAAATAGCCTTCTAGGCTCTTCTCAAAGGAATCCAAGCAATCCCAAGCTCGAGCTATATATAGACCTCTAGTCACAATAGATTTTTTTTGTCCAATTTCTTATGTCTTAAAGAAATTTTGACCCTTTACTTGTCATTTTATCTGCTTTCATAGTGTAATCATTTCCTTTCAATGTAATTCTGTATTTTACTTAATTAATGCAAGCCAAGTTTTCATCTAAATTCTTGATTCAATTTCTGTGCATTGTCTTTTAAAACTATTTTGAAGCATTGTTTGTTAATCATCAAGCTCACATAAGCTTATGAAAGCTTATGTGAGGTCACTTCTGAACTGAATTGATCTTAATCTCATTTTCTCAAAAAAGTCAAAATAAGTCAAACCTTGAAGTCAAATTTAGTTTTGGTAAATTTCTGGTGTTATTCTGATTTATGGTTAAGTTTAATGATGGTTTACTCATTTTGATTCAGTAACAAATTCATTTAATCAGTTTTCCTAGTTTAGTTTCTAAATAAGCTTAATAAAGGGGTGTTTGGTTTAACACTAAAATCTGTGCTAGATGTTAAAACCATGAAGTAGATTAGTTGTTTGAAGCTTGTTATAGGTATATGTAGTCACATCTGTCTTTATTTTGCTGCATTTGTGCTCTTAGTCAAATTTACTTTATAACTGTCTTGTGCTCTTTACTGTTGGAATCAACACACTGAGATCATCACATATAGGTGTTAGATTGAATAAGCTTGCTTGTTAAAGTCTTATTACATTAAATTAAATTGAATTCAGTCCTAGATTTGCTTCCAAATCTCACATAGGTCAAACTTCATATCTTTTCTAAAAGTCAAACTGCTTAGATAAACCAGATTTTGCAGAAATTGCAGCAACTGCACTAGGTTCATTAGAGCTAGTTAAGGTCTCAAATTTGGTCAATTTGCTGTTTGCTAGGTTGTTTTTAGTCCCACACTTTTAGATTTCAGTTAGCTTATTACATAAGCCCTTGAATAAGCTCAAAAAGTAGGTGCCTTTTTCTGTTTCTGCACATCAGTTAGCACTGTCCAATTTGGGCAGTTAATCTTAGATCCATATCTGCTTCAAAACTTGTCCTCATAAGTTGAAATTTAGTACACATGCTCTCTGCTAGGTTGTATTGAGATTACCACTTTTGTTTTCCCTGTAGCTTATTCTATAAGCTGATGCATAAGCTCAAACAGTGGGGTCTGCCACTGCTTTGCTTATTGTTTCAGTTGGCTTAATCATAGATAGATTGCTCTTTAGGTGTTATGAGTAGTTTTAATCAGTTGCTGTAGAGTAGTTTAAGGATAATTTAGCTTATGTTTTCAGTAGGTGCAACTTAGAGCTTATTTGCTTATTCTTAAGAGCTTATTTGAACTCCATTTACATTACAGCTTTCATTCCCTTCACATAGGGCCTTGTTTTTATAATTTTTACAGCTTTAGAATAATATTTTAGGATTTCCTGAATTTTCATAATTTTGGACACTGTTTGGTATTTTCTTAAATAAAATCAGTTTTAATCATTTTAAATTAGCTTAAATTGCAATTAATTGAGAAAAGTTCCAAAAATTAATTTTCAGTTTTAATAGATTAAGATAAATAAAAAAGCATAAAAACATTTTTCCATATTTTCTCCCTTTATTTGGTATTTTCATAATTTAAATTAGATTTAAATAGAATTAAATTCATAGAAATTAGAAAATTAATCTGAAAATATAAAATAGTTTAGAAAAGTCTTTATGCTATTTTAGATTTTTAGAAAGTAATTCCATATTTTCCCTCTCTTTGATAATTTTTAGTTATTTAGTTTTATTTTTAAAGTTAATAATTAGTTTTTAATTAAAATAAAATCAAGAAAATTCCTAAAAAATAGTTTTAATTCTTAATTAGTTTTCTAATAACATTTCTAGGGTAAAAGTCATTTTAGGTTATTTTTAGGATTTAGAATAGACGTATTTGCTTTTTATTCGCGTTTCGTTTAATTCCGTTTTTGCGTTTTAGCGTAGAATTGCGTAGTTTGCTTTTATTCTTAGGATTTCCCGTAGAATAGATGTTCCATTTACTTTCCTTATCCCGTAGTTTAGTTAATATCATATTATCCCCTTTTCTCATTCGAATCCCGATTATCGAGACGTGAGTTGGAAATTCCATTCAACCCTCGTTCGGAACGATCTCGGTGCTCAAACCTAACACGTTTGAGTTACCCATATACTACACAACTTCTCTATTATTGATTTTTATCAAATCAATTTTTGGCGCCACGCGGGAGGGCTTGTAGCGAGTTTTCGATTCGTCTCGATCGTGTGCATTTGAAGATCCTTGTACATTGCCTTTTAGAAAACCCAAAAGATTTTCCTTTTCAATATGTTTTCTAAAACCCAAAATATTCTTCTTTACCCTCCGATTCGATAATTCTTCTCTTTACCCTATATGTTTAATTCTCATGGATCCTCAAAATTTTCCGACTACCTCCATGCCCCAAGGTATCTTCGCTCGATCCACGTTATTGTTATGGGTGTGGAGATATGGTAGATTCGTCGAATGGTTTTTATTGTCCACGGTGTATGGGTGTTGGGGACGTTTTCATCGACTTTGAAGAAAAACTAAATCAACATCAAAACCGCATTGAAAGCATGCTTCAAACTTTATTAAGCCGCATTCAAGCTCGACAATGTGTTAATGAAGAACCCGTTCAAGTTACGGAAGATGATCACACCATTCCGGAGCCACCCGAAGAACCCACCGAGGGTCACGGGGACGATTTCTTTGAACGTCGTGCTTTTTCGAACAACATCGAAAAACTTGAAGCATTACCAAAATTTTGAAATGTAAGCGATGAACCTCGATTCCTACTCCCTTTCCGGTGAGGGAGATGGAACATATTTCTGAACCCGAGGTGATTCCCGTTTGTACTCTCGACTCTAATCCGAAGAATTCTAGAATCGATCCTTATCTTTCACGATTCACTGTTACGAGTCCGTCGAGTTACAACAAAACGGAACGAACTTATGAGCTTAAAACGATTTCTAAACAGAAAGAACCGGAGATCACAACGGAAGTGGTGGAACTTGCTAGCTCTAAGAGCACACCACTTGTCCCACCTCCGGATTCTTATCACTCTTTCATTACTAAGCCTTTCATTTCCGACCCTTCCCCTTCACTCACGCCGGTTGAGAGAAGTGACGTTCTTATGGAAGAGGTCGATGATTCTATTGTTACCGACATTATTGAACCCGTTGACTCTTTCATAATGGGGGATGAGCATCTTAGTACTATTCCGGAAACGGAAGAGACTAGTGTTGAGATCCTTATCCCAATCCCAATTGAGTCTGGGGTTGTTGATATTTGTGATGAGCCTTCTCTTGATATTTCAAACGATTCTGTTGAGATGTTCTCCGATTCCTATGATGATTCTTATGGAGACATCGATTTCGTTGACGATTTACCTTCTGAGCCCGAGCCAGAAGAAGAAGAGATTGAGCCCGATGATATTGAGATCGAGGATCCAGCATTACGTGAAACATTGTCGAGAGTTTATCTTCTCATTGCTAAGATTGAAGCCCTTAACAATAATTCAAGTTCGCCTCCTATCTCCGTTAAAGATAGTGATTTCTCTCCCGAGCTTGAGACTTTCCGATTTGATGAAGAGATTAGTGGCAATCCCACTATTGATGATGTTTATCCTCCGATTCTTGAGCGATTCTATTTCGAGGTTGATATGAGTAAAGTTTTGAACGAAATTTCCGATACTCCGACAAATGACCCGATCATTGAGGATGCTATTGATGACCCAATACCATCGGGTATTGAGGATGTTATGCATAATCCCGAGGGGGATATTGTTGTTCTAGATGGTTCTCTTGACTCTCCTTCTTCTGATGAGTCCACCATCCTTTATCCCGATGAGCCGACATGTGAAGACAAGATTTTTAAACCCGGGATATGCATTGATGAGTTCTTTGTTGAAAAAGTTTTTCGAGATAAGGATCCTCCGATGGATGCCTTCATGTTTGAGCCGTTACATCTTATCCCTTACCATAAGCTCCCGTCTTCTTTGGAGTTTTCTCACTTTGATCCGTCATTCCTTCGTCCACCAAAAACCACCGGATGATGGATCATTCTTTCATGATATACCTTGTGTCCGATGCCGACATTTTCTTCAAAATTTTCTTCCCACCCAACCCACTGGGCCTCATTCCTTGGGAATGAGGACACCGTTTTGACCCGGTATCCTTCCGCTTGCTTCCCAAGGACAAATGAATTGGGACGAGTCAGCTAGCGACTCGGTGAAGAAAAACAGATGGCGCTTAAGTGGGAGGCACCCCATGCTTATCCATCTATCTTCTTTCTATTTTCTAATAAGTGACGTGAAGGGGTCTACCTCTTCGATTTCTCGTGTTTGGTTGTTTGTGATGTTGTGTTTAGATGTTCCCGATATGAAGACTCGTGCTCAAGTTTGTCATTTCTCCACCGAGTTTCATGATCGATGTCGATGGAAACCGATATCCTAGTCTTATCGACTAACGTTTATCTTCTAGCATACTTAATAAACGGCTTTTAGATTTTCGTGATACCTTGCTTTAAACATTGAGGACAATGTTTCGTTCTAGTCTGGGGTAGGGTAATCTTCGATTTGATTCGACCGCACTTGCTTATTTACGCCGTGTTTCTCTCGTAACCCGCTTTTCCTTAGAAAATGAAAAATTGTGCAAAATGTGAAAATTTAAAATTTTGTAAGCTTTTGTTAAGTCTTTTGATTGAAAAGTTGGCTAGTCTCTTAGATAAGAAGCTATAAAATGCTAATTCTAGCTCACAAGGCCAAGAATTTGCAAGTTTCCTAAGTGATTTTAAATAAGCATAACTTGATTTCATTAGACGAAACATTTGCTAAGTTAATATATGTTTTGACACCTTGATTGACTTTCCGCTAGTGAGAGTAGGAATAGAATTCGACTTGACCAAGGCGTGTTGAGCCCTAGCTTGTTCCTTAACCATAGATAATCTAAAAATTATCGCTAAGCATCTGCGGATCTCATTATTCGGGATTTTAAATTTGCGAGATCGAGAAATGATAGAGTTACTTATGAGTTTAGATGCTAAACGGAGTAGTTGGTTCTCTTTAGAGCCCATCGAAGGTACTTATGGCTTTTGTTCCCACAAAATTGTTTCACCCCATATCTGCCTAAATAATTAGAGATGTCGAGTTTTGGCGATGGTTAGTTCTTTATCTTCTTAAAAGAATATTTGTTTTAAAATTGGGTACACATCAAGGATCCGTAATAAATAAATGAGTAATCGATGATATGTGATAAAGTAATAAGTAAAGTTGTGAGTGCATGTGTCGAGATCGGACCCTTGGATCTTTAGCCGGGATTGAATGAGGTCTTAGCCTAACCAAAGTAGGATTCTCATCTCATGAAGCCTATAGTCTTGGAATTACCCCGTGAAGCTCCGTGGTTCACAATACTCATATAAGTGCACAAAAAAAAAAAAAAAAAAAAAAGTTGAAAATGAAAAGTCAAAAATAAGTGAATAAAATTCCTTGATGTGGACCTCATTTTTACGACAATGGTTCTTGAGAGAAGGCGGATAACTAATTATCGACTTAGCTTTGTATCTTTATCTAATAACTTTATCGAAACGAGAATTTGAAGAAATTCACTCTCACAAAAATAAAAAGTCTAGAGGAAAATAGGAAAATGGGAACGAAAAGTAAGTACACAAGTAACTTCCATGGGTAGTGTTAGCATCTAGAATCATTTGTAACAATGATTTCGGTTTTACGCTTAGTTTGGGACTTGTGAAAATCGGGGACGATGTATTCTATCCAGATGGTCACTTCATCACTGTGTTGTGTTTTCTACTCCGTGATCCTAACGTGTCGTTTGAAAAATGTTGGAGTTATTGATCGACATGAAAGTTCAACAAACCGTCATTCATAATCGGAATGTGCTTAACCGTAATATCTATATGTGAATTTAAAAGGAAAACGGCGTTTTAGAATTAAGGCTTTCTTAATCTCTTTTGAGGAATCTTTGCTACTTCTTCCTAGGTTTAGTAGAAAGAGATTGAAATCCTTGGTTTTAGAAGCGTGAGTTGATTGCATTGCGTGAGACACCACAATGGTCTCGTCTGGTATTTTGGTATGTGCTAAAACACATACATTTTCTTTATCAAAATAGACCCAAAATAACCAAGAAAGAGCCGCTTATTGCTAATATTTGTGGTTTTCGAGTTTGTCTTGTGCGGTATGGATATGTAAAAACACGCAAAAGCACTCAAATCGACGAACCAGAGCACGAGATTAAGAGAGCTTAAGTCGAGTAGGAAGGTCGAATTATGCATTTTGAAGATTTCTAATCTCGAGGATGATTCGTGAAGATTTGATCAAAGTTTGAAGAAATGTCGAAAGCAGCCCTCAAGTTTCAACAATTGGCAAGAATGGTCCTTAAAGATTCAAAATTGCAATTTGGCCCTTGGTTTTATTGAAGAATGGAAAAATCAGTCCTTTGAAGAGAATGGCAGAATCACACCTATGGTCCCTTGGAAATTCAGATTTTACATAATTAGTCCCTATGAGATCACTTGAATCACACTTAATATCCTAAATCCACTAGTACAAACCCATTTATCCAAATCTATCACTCAAGGCCCAATCCCAAATCTGCCAACCCAATCCATTAACAAACCCAACCCGTCCCCTTTTAAATCATTTCACCCGTTAATAATCCCAAGACCCGAATCCACCCTCTGACCCGACCACTTTTCCCCAGTCAACTAATATCAAGACCCGGTCAAACTATCTTTGAAATATAATTTTATAAACCAAACGCGCCCTTAAAACACCCTTAACCCACTGCCCTTCTTCCCCACCCAAACACCCACCAATTCTTCACCCAAACATCACTTCTTGGTACTAAGAATCTACTCAAGCTTCTAGATAACCTGACCTGTCTGATAAGAATGACACGTGGACAAACCAAGCCCTCCTATTGGATATAACACCTCATCATGGACATATGGTGCTTAGTGATTGGAGCTGATGATTATGGAATGAATGTGTGGCCACAAATAGCCTTCTAGGCTCTTCTCAAAGGAATCCAAGCAATCCCAAGCTCGAGCTATATATAGACCTCTAGTCACAATAGATTTTTTTTGTCCAATTTCTTATGTCTTAAAGAAATTTTGACCCTTTTACTTGTCATTTTTATCTGCTTTCATAGTGTAATCATTTCCTTTCAATGTAATTCTGTATTTTACTTAATTAATGCAAGCCAAGTTTTCATCTAAATTCTTGATTCGAATTTCTGTGCATTGTCTTTTAAAACTATTTTGAAGCATTGTTTGTTAATCATCAAGCTCACATAAGCTTATGAAAGCTTATGTGAGGTCACTTCTGAACTGAATTGATCTTAATCTCATTTTCTCAAAAAAGTCAAAATAAGTCAAACCTTGAAGTCAAAGTTAGTTTTGGTAAATTTCTGGTGTTATTCTGATTTATGGTTAAGTTTAATGATGGTTTACTCATTTTGATTCAGTAACAAATTCATTTAATCAGTTTTCCTAGTTTAGTTTCTAAATAAGCTTAATAAAGGGTGTTTGGTTTAACACTAAAATCTGTGCTAGATGTTAAAACCATGAAGTAGATTAGTTGTTTGAAGCTTGTTATAGGTATATGTAGTCACATCTGTCTTTATTTTGCTGCATTTGTGCTCTTAGTCAAATTTACTTTATAACTGTCTTGTGCTCTTTACTGTTGGAATCAACACACTGAGATCATCACATATAGGTGTTAGATTGAATAAGCTTGCTTGTTAAAGTCTTATTACATTAAATTAAATTGAATTCAGTCCTAGATTTGCTTCCAAATCTCACATAGGTCAAACTTCATATCTTTTCTAAAAAGTCAAACTGCTTAGATAAACCAGATTTTTGCAGAAATTGCAGCAACTGCACTAGGTTCATTAGAGCTAGTTAAGGTCTCAAATTTGGTCAATTTGCTGTTTGCTAGGTTGTTTTTAGTCCCACACTTTTAGATTTCAGTTAGCTTATTACATAAGCCCTTGAATAAGCTCAAAAAGTAGGTGCCTTTTTCTGTTTCTGCACATCAGTTAGCACTGTCCAATTTGGGCAGTTAATCTTAGATCCATATCTGCTTCAAAACTTGTCCTCATAAGTTGAAATTTAGTACACATGCTCTCTGCTAGGTTGTATTGAGATTACCACTTTTGTTTTCCCCTGTAGCTTATTCTATAAGCTGATGCATAAGCTCAAACAGTGGGGTCTGCCACTGCTTTGCTTATTGTTTCAGTTGGCTTAATCATAGATAGATTGCTCTTTAGGTGTTATGAGTAGTTTTAATCAGTTGCTGTAGAGTAGTTTAAGGATAATTTAGCTTATGTTTTCAGTAGGTGCAACTTAGAGCTTATTTGCTTATTCTTAAGAGCTTATTTGAACTCCATTTACATTACAGCTTTCATTCCCTTCACATAGGGCCTTGTTTTTATAATTTTTAAAGCTTTAGAATAATATTTTAGGATTTCCCTGAATTTTCATAATTTTTGGACACTGTTTGGTATTTTTCTTAAATAAAATCAGTTTTTAATCATTTTAAATTAGCTTAAATTGCAATTAATTGAGAAAAAGTTCCAAAAATTAATTTTTCAGTTTTAATAGATTAAGATAAATAAAAAAAGCATAAAAAACATTTTTCCATATTTTTCTCCCTTTATTTGGTATTTTTCATAATTTAAATTAGATTTAAATAGAATTAAATTCATAGAAATTAGAAAATTAATCTGAAAAATATAAAATAGTTTAGAAAAGTCTTTATGCTATTTTAGATTTTAGAAAGTAATTCCATATTTTTCCCTCTCTCTTTGATAATTTTTAGTTATTTAGTTTTATTTTTAAAGTTAATAATTAGTTTTAATTAAAATAAAATCAAGAAAATTCCTAAAAATAGTTTTAATTTTAATTAGTTTTCTAATAACATTTCTAGGGTAAAAGTCATTTTAGGTTATTTTTAGGATTTAGAATAGACGTATTTGCTTTTTATTCGCGTTTCGTTTAATTCCGTTTTTGCGTTTTAGCGTAGAATTGCGTAGTTTGCTTTTATTCTTAGGATTTCCCGTAGAATAGATGTTCCATTTACTTTCCTTATCCCGTAGTTTAGTTAATATCATATTATCCCCTTTTCTCATTCGAATCCCGATTATCGAGACGTGAGTTGGAAATTCCATTCAACCCTCGTTCGGAACGATCTCGGTGCTCAAACCTAACACGTTTGAGTTACCCATATACTACACAACTTCTCTATTATTGATTTTTATCAAATCATCTATCTAACGGGTGAGCTCGGGGTAAAATTTAATATAATTACAAAAAGAAACATTGAGCTTATTGAATTAAAAATCAGAGTTACTTATGTTAATTTATGAGCTAAATTAATGTGTATTAAATATTATTTATAATTTATAAGAAACTATATGTTTAATAAATGTTGTTTAATTTGTGCCATTAGGGCAGTTGTCAGACAAACGAGGGTTGGTCTAACAGTGATCCTCAGAGGCATCGGTTAGAATGTATTAATAGAACACCAACTTTTCTTTTTGATAAATAAATGACTAAATGTATTTTAAATGAACTTGAAAATTAGCTTAATAAACAATGCCGCGAGGGCACTTGTTAGACAAAACCAGATAGTAAAGGTAACCAACGAACACAAAAATTTTAGCAGCAACTTCGTCATGCCATGTTTCTTTAAAGGTATTTGTATACATGAAGCCGGGTTACTGCCATTTAAAGTACTCCTTAGTTTTAGATGTATGAGCACTCTTGGTGAAAAGAAGTATCAGAGAAAACAAATATGCTTCTCAGTTTAGATTGTATATCAGTAAGAATCTAATCACGTCCGTTACACATAATATACAAATTTGAACCCCTAGACTTGATGATAATAGAGGAAACCGGAGCCTTTGCTTCAATAACTTCATTTGTGGTCAAGACAAAGCAATTCGATAGTGGTCTGAAAGGAAGCCGAATCACTGAGTTCTGTTACACAAACAAGACTAAATTCTGTAGCTCGATTAACGAATAACATACAAAGTATATCATTGCTGTACACGCTTTTATTCCTTCCGGATTTTTGAATTCACTACCTTTCTACCATTGCTTTTGTTACAACTGTTTTGAGCCAACGTGACAATGCAATCAAGAACGGTGTGTAGGCGAAATAACAAGTGAGAGTCCAAGTTACTAATCCCTGCATTAACAAAAAAATTAACCACCCATCAGATAGAACCATAGATGGTTAATTATTTATGTTTCTTAAGTTATACCTGGCCCATAATTTCAATGTTCGCCTGGGGATAGTACCATAGGTGGAATAGTCTGAAAACAACAACGACGACTTTGTAAATGAGTTATATAATCCGTATCATTTTTGGCCTATAAATCATTTTCCTTGTTATAGATATTGATTCTTGAAACGAAAGGGTAAAGAAGATATTGCTTACTTCATTACAGGAATCTCGGCAAGTGGGCAGGCAAGGCCAACCACGCAGGCCAACGCAAACCCAAGTTTAGTCCTGTCTAGGGTTAACCACATCAACTCAGCACAAGCAAACAATATGTAAGTTTCCACGGTGTCTTCAACTCCAGCTTTGTATAATTCAGCACTCAAACTCAAAAACACCACCAACGCTCTAGGTGCAGGATGGACAGTCACAGCAAGTCAGCAACATAGACATATAACAAAACAAGCAACAAAGATAGATAGATATACTGACATAAGGGACGCGAGAACTTTGTTGAAACCATTCTCAGTAGGCGTGGGTAAGAATCTGTGATCCAGATAAAGTTGCAGCAAACCAACAGTGGCGTAAAACAACCCAAGCAATGGGGGAACCTAATCATATCAAGTAGGTGACAAGCTTAAAACTTGAAAGAAAGAAAGAAAGAAGAGATATAACAAGTCATACACACCCAGATGTTAGTGTGAAGAGGGCCGATATCTATGGAGCCAGTTTGATATACGACCAGATTCACTCTCGAGTGGATGCCGTCGAGAAGGGGACCCATAAGGAAACCACACCCAAAGAGACAGAGAGAAACAGATGGCCATATTGTTTTCTGGGTCTGTTTTGTCTGACTGCAACGTGGTTGGCAGGTAAATTGTCGTTGGCTATGGCGTACGGGCGTGGGGATGGGTTTGAATCGGGTAGGTAAGCCAGGAACAGCATTCATGGCCAGCATCTTAAATCTTTGTTTTTGTCAATTAGGCATGGTTTCTGAAGCTTTCTTGGCCATACAATGCAAATCCTAACACTTGGACCACAAGCAATAATGTTGTATATATCTGTTTCATACACCTCTCCACTTTTTTTTTAGTATAAATATTGAACTTCCAACCAATACGTTACTAAGAGCACACGGTGTACAACGTTATAGGGATAGCTACGCCCTATAACGCAAGCCCTATGGCTCCACTCCACTCCACTCCCCACCTGCGTTATACATTTTTTTTTTTCTTTTTTTTTTTGGTATTGTATTTGTGTTTTATTGGGTTTTGAGTTATAGGAAAAAAGTGTTGAGGTGACGATACTTTTTGCTATAACACAACCCTATAATCCCTCGACACCTTGTGCTCTTAAGAAATGAGCATGAATCAATGGACATGGTATTTTAAAAATAAAGTCAAGTAATATGTGATTGCACAACCTTTAATTTAACTTCACCAATGGTTAAAATTAGCAGCAGTTAGAACACCCTTTTGGAAAACAAATCAAGCAGCAATAATTCTTGCTGGTTGGCGGGTTCTAACAACAAACAAAAAAAAATCACACCCTTTTTTCTGTAAGCCAAAACAAATAGCGATTATCATAGCCTCGATACGAATTAGATTAATTTAGCATCTAACACAAAAAAACTTACATCGAATCATAAAACCCCACAGAAAGATGTCTTAAAATCACTGGAGATTATATGACACAACATTCTTGTATTTACATCAATTATCTCATATTTGGATTTGACAACTTCAGGCGAGCAAAAACTACCAATGCCACATGGTATCTCTTACATAATGTTAAGATTGCAGATTCCACGCTTCCTTGTATAACAGTATAAACCAGATATATTCTGCTTTCCTCCACACGTCATTTGGGACCTTTTCCCATGAAGATGAACAGAAAGACAGTCAATACTGGTTACCTTTTCTTGATGGCCAATAAGAAGTAAAATCAATCCCATTACTAGCATTTATATCTGCATAAGAAGATGGTGATAAGTTTATTAAATATAAACACAAACCAATTCCATGAAGATACAAGATACTTCGAATGAGCAAAGTAAAAATCTAAAAGAGATGTCTTTCTTTCCAATCAAGAGTCTTTTTTATAAAAGGCCCAATCAAGAGTCTTAAACTTGTTTCTAAAGGCAACACCAAAAAAATACAGCTACTTATCCAGGTGTGCATTGTATTTGTACCTGCCATATTAACTATCTGTAGCCTTCAGCTTCCGAGGTCTCTTATTAGAATGAGCTGGTGAAGACGGTGCTTCTCTTCCGGGTCCCTTTAAAACAAAAGATATACTATTTTAAATTTGGAATTGTTGAGCAGGAATAAAAAATAAATAGGTGAACTGATATGAAGATGTATGCAGAGTCAGCAAGAGTCGAGAGTATACTGCATACCTTGCGTTTCTGGTCCCTTTTAACAACTCTTTCCGCTGATATAGCTGGAAAGTAAATGTAGATTAAAATGACACCCAAAATAAGAAAATATACGAAATCCGAGCAAAATACTTACCTCCATAGCTTACTGAGTCAGGAACGAATGTTCGGTCCTGATCCATGCCACGCTGTAAAAGCTGTCAGATCAGATCAAAATAAACCATATTAAAACATATGATATAGCCGGAACATTAACTGCAAAGAGGAAAATACAACTAAAAAGATTCCAAATTCTTTTAAGGGTTTAGCAACCTTTGGTCCGTCCGGTAATTCGGTATATGAACTTTCACGATAAGACGAGCCTTCCTCCTTATTTTGCAACTGACAACAATAACAGGAGAAGCTAATTATTAAGTCGAGAGGATAATGAGCATAGACTAATCAAACAGATGAACATAACGCAAAACAATACCAGTTTCTGAAGATTTAAGAGAGTCAGTATCTCTTTTCGCAATTCCAGATGCTCTGCACAAACAGCCTTAGTAGGGACTTTAGGTTTCAAATTCACCTGTACAAATGACACATGTTTAGTTTACTGTAAACATAGCCAATACCTCAAAGAGTATGAATATGGTAATAATATATTAGCCATTATGAGATAGTAAGAAACCTTAAGCTCTTGTAAGAATTGTTCAACACGCTTAATAGTTCGCAATCCTGCTGATGAGCTTGCAGCTTGCACCATTTGATCCAAGGCGTAAGTTCTTAAGTATACCCGAAGCTGCAAACAAAGAAAATCAGTAAAAAATACAGAAGCAACTTCACATAGAGGACGTATGCGAAGGATTAATAAACACCGAAGGCTTGTTATACCGTGCGAAGAGAAGCTGCAGCAGCAGCAGCATTCTCTGCCATTGACGTCAAAGGTGCAATGCCTGAAGTAACCTGTATATTAGAAGGCGATGCGATATCAACAGGAGCACTAGTTTTTTCCATGCGTTCTGGACTAGCATTCTGTGTGGCAGCCAACTCTGCATCTTGAGCAGCCTGAAGAACAGAAGGTGAGACAGCTAACGAGTGTTATATATACATATATAAATGCACCAGAATATTTGCATATGATGTTAGAAAACATGATTCAACAAGTTCATTTAGTCCTTGTAACAACCGGTTCAATATATGCTACAATGCAGTTCGTTAAAACTACCATGCAAAAACACAATGATAGAAAAGAGAACACTGTATGTGAAAAATGCACAAAATATAATTATCATCACATCAAAGTCATATACAAACAATGAATCAGATAAGATTGAAAACTTGCCTTCGCAGCCATACGAGACTCCATTATCTTCTTAGCTTCAGAAAGAATCTGTGAGCAAAGAATTTACCAAACCAAAAACCATTATTAATTTAATCTTCAAAAGAAAAAAAACCCAGATTATTTGAACTAGAAAATGCATACCTCGGCATCTTTACGCTCTTGGTGCTTTGTCTGTGAGAGGACCATGGACAAAGCACGCTTACGATCAATCTCATGAGAGATGTTGTATGGTTCCTACATCAAACATAAATGTAAACATGATTTAAAACTTGGCCTAAAAGCTACATAGCAAAACTCTAATATGCTACACAAAATTTAAATATAGAAAAACAATGCTGCATATGTACGAGAGTTCATACCTTCACAAGAGGGTGGCCAGAAACATCAGCAGGAGATGGAGCCCTTGCAATCAATATTGTACGAGACACTGCAGAATTAATGGACACAACAACGGCAACAGAATTACCCATTTGTGGCTTCTAAAAATGAAACTGATATCAGAATATCAGATATTATAAGACAACAATGAGTTAATTACCACTATAGTAACGGTGCTTCAGTTCTTCCACTGTTCGGGATGTAGGAAATCTATCAGCAATTACAACAAACCGGAGATCGAAGCGTTCACACAAATCAAAGAGTTGATCCGTCTCTTCTTTGGTCCATGTCTGGCAAAAACAATCGGATTACCAGGGTTAAAGATTGATCAAATATGATTTGTCTGTTAGTCTTAACTTAACTTACGAGAGTTTGAAGGGTTCTTATCAAACTTTTTTAGAAAAGGAAAGAAAAATATCTCAAAAACTAGACTAAAAAAGATTGACAGCATAATTTGGTAATTGGTACTCACCGAATCCGTCAGATGCTTCTCATACTCTTCATCTGTGTACTTAATCACATCAACAGACTGCAGGATTTCATTTCAAAGTCAACATCACAGCTAATGAGAAAGCTAAGAAGGGAAAATTTTCAAAGCTAACAATGTATGGTGAGGAGCCATCATGTAAATATATATCTTAATTCTGAAGTCCATGCAACGTACTTCTATTACAGTGTCTCCATAATTTCAATTACCTCTAACAAGTAACAACAATATTATTGACAATAAAGAGGATAAAAAACCCGATGAATACAAAGAATAGTTATTACAAGCAAAGCGCTGAACTCAAGGACTAAGAACTAGTAGCATCTTTTTTATACCGTAACTGTTATAAAAAGAGACAAATAAACTTATGAAAAAACATGTACCTTGTTGTACTTTGCAAAGGAATAGTCTCCTGTTGGTGGAGTTCCATTTACAACTCTGACCTATACAAGTTTAAACAAACAAGATACTTACAATTATCCCCAAATAACGATCTTGATTTTATATCAAGAAAAAGAAGAATAATATACCCAATGGTAAAGCTCCAAGTTATCTTTCCGAGCAGAATTTGTGAAACTAAGCCATTCCCATGTTATCTGAATGGAAAATCCCAAAATTATAAGCAATAAAATGAATGTGAACTCATACGTAAGCATTGTGATATTTACTACAAAAGTGAAGCACGTGATAAGCTAAAAGAAAGGACACCATCAAAACCATGGTATCTTAAGGAAATGGCCAATAACTATTAAATGGGATGTCTACTGCAAAAAAAACTGCAAATATAAACACTCTACTTTAGCACACCCAAACAAAATTGTACATTAACCTCTTTGAGGTGGTTGGTTATGACTTATGACTAATGCACAGCTTGTTGTTTCTTAAACATTGCCCTTACTGCTATGTTCATCAAATCCCAGAAAATAAATGTGCACTGCGTACTCATATATTTAAGGTCAAAACTAAAAAAGGCACACTCAAACTTAAATAGCCAAGATAAAGGCCTTACAAGACATATTGAAGATAGAACGTAAGGGAGACATTCAAAGGAGCATTGTGGTAAACTTAACATGAGAAAACAATATCAAAGAATGAGTTAAATAGTCAAAATTCGTCACCTGAGATCAATAGGAACACTAGGTCGGTAATAATGAAACCAACAACAATGCAAAGAATGTATATAGCCAAAATGCAGCCTTTGCAAGTCGTCATTCTATTTAACACAATACGTTACTTACGATACACATTGGCGCTATAATTGCAAGGTAAGTTAATAACCCAAATACACCAATCAAGCGGCGTAGAACTCAGCCTAGGCGGGCAATTACGCAGGTGAGGTGCCGAGTCAATTTGGAGCTAGTTGGCCAAACTCAGTCAAAACTCGGCCAAATTAGTCGGATTTAAAGTATTATGCATATATGTTTATATTTGAAGTTGAAAGTCGTTAAAGTGTGAAGTATTTAGACTTTGAAATATTAAGTTTACGTCATACATATAATTTGGAAACTATATATAAAAAAATCCAATCCAAGTACTCCACACCTAGGCCAGAGAATTAATCGCTAGCGAGTAACCAATAAGTAACTAACGCACTAGTCGATCATCTCAGCTCAACGTCAGCTAAATAAGGCTCACTTATCAGCAAAATATCGACATATATGAAAATTTATTAATACTGCGTAAAACTAACCTTGTCGTTATTAGTAGGTTGAGGACGTTTTTTGGGATGAAGAGTATTAACATCAACAGCAGGCATAAGTGGAGCCACACCACCAGTAAGTGCATACACCTACATTCAACAAAAACACCTTTTAATTAGACTTTATAAAAAAAATTATATAAAAAAGTAGATAGAAATAAAACAAACCTCACGCGAAATGCCATCGGGTTTCCGTTGAGACTCTTTCGGTGGCTTTGATTTCTTTTCCACTGGTATCGATGATGAATTTGCTTTTGGAATCCCTAATATATCCTTTGCATCCATTTGTTGAAATTAGGGTTTGTGATTCACTTCAATTGATTGTTTAAACTTTAAAGAGATGAAATTGTGATAGTTCAATTCAAAGATTAGGGCTTGTAAGTAGTAACTGATTTTTAACTGAATTTGGATTTTCTGATCAACACCAGTTATCGGAGTTACTGTCGATTTTTAAAAAAAAATTATGTTTATGTAATTGAGTTTGGGCTTTTGGGGTCATAAACGATCCATATGTTCGGCCCGTACTTTTCTGTTTGGCCCAATTGTGTTTTGGTTTTAATTTTTTATGCTCTTAAGGGCCCATTTGGTTTGTGGGTTAGAAAAGTGGACCCCACCTCATTTTTAAGGGTTCGTTTGGTTGGGCCGAATGAAATGTTCATGTAATGGAATGAGCAATGTAATGGAATGAGCATAGTAATAGAATGATCAATTACGATTCTATTGTCATGTTTGGTAGTTATGCTAGAATGTAATGAATGATTAATGCATTTTGTTTGGTATGTAAGAATAAACATGTGAATGGAATGAAATCACAATTAAAATACGAAAATACCCTCAACATATATTTTTTTTTTAACATCCTCATCATATACATACTGATGTGCTTCATCGGGGTTTTAAATTTGTAACAAGAATTACCGGTTAACTAGGAAAACATTCGGGCAAGTATACCCTAGTCAAGTTGTAGTATAGTATATGGTAAATCAAGGTCGTCCCAAGAGACTTGGTTGCACTACAAGTGTCGTTTGTTTGTTTAAGCAAGTAACAAGTTGATGGTTATGATTGTCACGGATCAAACCAACAAGAAAAGCATTATAAGAACAAGCAAGTATCAAGACATTCATCATTATTCCAATCAAACACAAAATCTCAATAATCATATCAATAACAAACATCTTTAAATAGAAAAGTAACAAGGTTTACCTAAAGTATGAATTACAATAGGCAAAGATGAAGGATTATAACAACCTTCAAGCCTCCAATCAACTACAATAGTTCTACCAAGCCGGAAAATGATGTCCAAACGCCTTCGACAACCCTTGAGCACACTACACGCATTTGGCAGAGGTTTGTGGTCTTTTGGGGAAGATAACTTGGTGGAAATTCGTCCTTAAGGGTGGAGACTTGAATTTCACAGAAGTTGGGATAGGATAGTTGGTGGAAATTCGTCCTTAGGGGTGGAGGCTTGAATTTCACACCTTTGGTGAAGGTATTGAGAGTAGGTGTGTTCTCTCAAGTTATGGTTTGCTCTCTAGGTGGAAATTCGTCCTTAAGGGTGGAGGCTTGAATTTCAAACCTAGAGAGGAGTGGTGGTGGTAGGAGAGGTGTGAGAGAAGTTCTCTCAAGTTGTGGTGCATGAAATGAGGATGCAAAGGCCTCTATTTATACTACTCTCAAGCCCTTGGGGTTATAAATGCATTTCTTGGTCAGCAAAGAGCTTGGAAGGGACTAGAAGACATGTAGGAAGGGACTAGAATCGTTTGGAACATGTTTGGAGTCTTAGTAGTGCAGAAATGGCTGTCCAGGGCTTCCCAACCGAATCGGTTAAGCTCCAACTGAATCGGTTGGTCTTGCTGACTAGTCTCCAACCGGATCGGTTACGGGTTGTGACCGATCGGTTGGAGCAAAATCACAAAAAGTCATAAACGGCAAAGTTGTAGATCTTTCTCTTAGCTTTCCGTAGCCGCGAACGGGGGGTCAAACGAAGTCCGTATGCAAAAGTTATGGCCAAAATAGTGAAGGTGTGTCGGGAACAACGAGGCTTCCAATATTTCTTCGTTTAAGCTTCTTTTCTTCATTTCTTTCTCGTTTTCCTTCTTGAACTTTATTCTTGAGTCTTTGGACCACTAACTTGATGACTTTATCTTCTCGAATATACTCCACAAGTCTTGCTTTTGTCAGGAACTCTTCGTATATGGAGAAATCTTCGTATTTTACTTCTTTTTCCGCCTTTTTCTCCATTTTCCTGTACTTGGCTACAAATGAACTAGCAAACGCACTTTTGTACGATTAAGCATCAAAATCATATGATTATTGCCAAATAACACACATAAAAGCACGGATAACGCTACTAAAAACATGCACAATTTGAGCGTTATCACATACTAATCATGTTTTAATAGTATCCTATTGGGACTTTAAGTCCATCCACACACTCTTCTATTACTCCATCAGACCCAATAACATATAAATCCCAATATATCATATACTATATTGCAATCCCACTTGCAGAACCAAAGTAACTGCAATTCACAATAACAAAACAGCATATAGTGTACCAGAAAATGTTGGTGGTTATTCGTCCCAAAGCAGGGTGAAGATAATCAATTCAGCAGAAATGTGCAACTCTTCAGCAGAAACAAACAAAATGTTAGTAGTAACAGATACCACTTGGTGGTTACCGGATATCACTTGGAATCGTGTGATCACTTTCCAAAGTAAACTATTCGACCCTAATGCCCGGTATCACGAATATCTACTGGGATAAGACCAAATGCGATTAGAGAATTAGGCACAATTCTATAACCCTTTCGCTAATAAGTGTTTACGTTTTACGTGTGTGTCTCATGCATGTTCGGATCTCCTATATAGGAGGTTACTCTTGAGCTATTCCCATGGAATTATGAGTATTAATCGCCCATTAATAGCCTCATAATTATCCCATTATAGCCGTTAGTGGTTACATGACCAATTAAATGTGGTCATAAAGAAGTTGTAATCGCCATTTAGCAAGATTTTCCATAAGCGATTTTCCACTAGCGGTACTTTCACTTGCGGTGGAAGTACAACCTATCGATGGAAACACCGCTTATCGAGATTTCATAGCACTATCGGTGGATACACCACTTTAGTGGAAACATCGCCTATCGGTGGAAACATCGCTTATCGATGAAACCACAAGCGATTACTTTCCACAAGCAAGACTTTCACCAAGCATACTTTCACCAAGACTACCAATACAAACCACTATAAGAGTCGGGGAGTTCATGAACCCATGGGTGTACACTCCGCACCTCCCAACCCATTGCAAGGTGTGAACTAATCCCACAAGTGCACTAAATTTTCCAACAGAAAATATAAAAAATAACATTCCAATTATTTAAGTCCACTGGTTTTCTAAATGAAAATCACCCAAAAGATAACCATAATCACGAAAACCATAATCTTAAATGAAAATCACAAAAACCATAGTCTTAAATGAAAATCACGAAAACCATAATCTTTACGCACCAAAATAGGTAGCCATCATCTTCAAGCTTAAATCGTTAATACGTCTATGACCCATGTTAATTTATCTTTGTTATCAACCGTGAAAAGATAACCATCAAGTCCTCATCACGTGAAAGGATACGCATCGCCTTGTTCATCTCACGGTGGTCAACCCATCAACTTTTCTCATCTCCGCATGAAGTTGCTTACGAAGCTCCTCTATCCTCTCAATGCCAAGGACCGAGTTGAAAGTTTTGTTGCTTCCTCAATTTTGATCCAATAACATCCGATGAATTATTCGGACTTTCAAGGAGAGAATCCCAACTATTGTTTCGTTTTCTCTTTCTCAGATACTAGATTCTTCTTTTAACAGAGCATTGATAGGATTGTTGAGTAGTTGATCTACATTATTATCTTCCCAACCTTCTCCATTACCTTGTGTATTATCATTATCACCATGAACTTCTTGTTCTTTATCCATCTCCAAATGATATCATCGATGTATCCGCTTCTTTTCCATTTGCTCGATCTTTGCAAATACATGACAAAGTTCGATAATGTGAAATGACTTACCTCTCCACTTTGCAAAGATTCTTATTTACCTATAAAATAACACAAAACCAAAAATAAATAATGTTTTTTTGTCATTAGTTTGCTAGCGATATCACATCTGGCCTTGTTTTCTTTATTTTAGTCCCATATTTCTAATTTATATCGAGCATATGTTGGGTCATAATAGAAAAGTGTTTTGAGAACATGAGCAACAAACTAGATTATTGTAACATAACTTTGCAATAAATAGTACAATGTACCTTAGCATATTCTTTCCAAACGGGCTGTGGAGCTTCAAGCATGTTATTCACGTAGTCCCAACCAAAACCACTTGTCCCGTTCCATGCTAACATGTCATGCACAGCAACCCAATCACTTTTCAAAGTCCTAATGCATGATTCGATGTGTGGCTTAGCTTTTATACCCGAACCTGGAAGTAAGACATTTAAAAAAGGTTTTTGTTTGGATCATTATTGATCATCGACCACATCAATTACAAGAGTATGATATGGACCTTTTTAATACATCAGTACATGTGATTATTTTTCATTTTACTAGGAATCAATGTAGTTCAAGAAGAACCATTAACATATAGAACCCAAAACTAGATATGATTGATTTAATATACATTAGCAACCATAAAAGAAAAATGATTCATACCTTGAAGATGGAACTCATCAGATGCAACGACTCAACAAAGAACAATTGTAGAGAGGTCAGTGCCTTATTAGGTTTACGTAATGACCTATTTTTCTATGAGACTTTGTAGGATTTTGCCAACTATTTAAGGGCATAATTGGAAAAATTAAAGCACCTGAGAATGGAATGAAAAAATACATGGGGGCCTATGGAATAGAAAATGAGGTTTCTTTTGGAATGAGATATTCGGTGTAATTACTCATTGCATTACCAAATTTATAACAAACAACTTTTTTTTATTACGTTGGAATAGTTGATTCAATTACCCCTTTGATTCAGCCTTACCAAACACTATGTAAGTGTATGGTAACATTTGGGTTTAGACTTAATACCAAATAATAAGGATTGTGTTAAAGTAGGGGGAAGTGGTAGGTTTTAAGATAAAAATAGGACCCACTTTATTTTCTCTCTATCTCTCTCCTCTCATATTTATATAAATCATTTTTTTTAAATATAATATAATTTTAAATATTTTTCTCTCTCCTACATTAAATTCAAATCCAAATCCTAATCTACAACTTTACATTCAAATTCAAATCCTAATCTAAACTCCAATCTGTAAACCAAACGGGCCCTAAGTCTTAACAGTCTAACCTCCTTTGGTCAAATTTTGATTTTTTTTTCTTTCAAAAAGAAAAAGAAATATTGAACTTTTTAAACTTAGGGCCCGTTTGGTTTATAGTTGGGTTTAGGATTAGAGTTTGGATTAGGATTAGGATTTGGATTTGGATTAATTTAAATTGTATTAAAAGTTATTTGTTTTGTATGTTAAAATATAAGAGCCCGTTTGGTACGGCACTTTGGATTGTGTTTTAAATTGAAAAGACATTAATTAAGTGTTTGGCGTGTTCTTTTGACTAGGGAATAAGGGTCGGATACAAAAAGTGATAGTAGACTATTTTGAGTGGTTTTGGCCGGGAATGTGAATTTTGTGGGCCACAATTATTTCTTCCCTCTCTATAATGTGGGACCTCCATCATGTTCTATCACAATTTTTTTTATTTAATATTTAAATAATATATTTTATTTAAAATTTATTATAAAATATATTAAAATAAAGCGAAAATTACTTAGGAGGACACTGTAATATCGGTTCATCTTGCAGAGGACAAACTTTTTATAATTTACATATGGGGACCGGTTGGTCGCGATTTAAGTTTCGTGTACAACATACTCAATACGTGTCACTGCCAAAACAAATGGAAAAAAAAAAAAATATTTGGTTGCGAAAGAATATATGTGGACAGTTAGCTAGAAAACAAAAATCCAATAATTACAAAATGTTGGTCACGAAATATTTTGGGTGGACAAAGGTTTGTATGGGACAAACAACTACGAGACAAAAATCTAATAACTACATAATTTTGGTCACGACATTTTATGGGTGGACAAAGCTTTTTATGGGACCAACAAAGGAAAAAACAAAACAACTACCAACATAATTGGTGCACAAAGGAAAAAACAAATTTATTGATTGACATATCATAGCATCGGTAATAAGCAAAATCCACCGGAAAATCTATTGATTGATAGATCATAGCAATTTGATTATATAAGATGATATTCCGATCAGTTTATCTCATATCACAACTCACAAATACAAACATACAAAGCGGTTTATCATATAAACATATAAATGGTTCTTATGAAGTTGTTGTTGTGAATGATAATTTTGTTGTCGTGTGGTAATAACATTTGATTAATAGCGTTGTTGACTATAGTTGTTGAGTTATTCTATTTCATTGAATATGGCAAATGATGCGGTATGATTTTTTTTGCTCTATAATTATTTTCATATCTATTTGTTATATATATGTGTAGTAATTTTTTTTTTTTTTTTTTTTTTTTTTTTTTTTTTAGGATTATGTTTAAAACTTACATGTAGAAGTAAGTTAACTTTACTTCTGAAATTATAGAAAATTTAGAGGCACCCCTAGGTTAGAATTATTTAAGAACACGTGTTTTGGTTGGTTGTTAAACTTAGATGATATGCAAGAGGCTTGTTGCTTAATACACCATTTTAGTTGTCACCAATTGTTGCGTAATGATAATGAAGGGAGGAATTTTGAGGTACAATTTGGAAGGGAGGAATTTTGCTTAGTAACGGGGTTTAGGTTCGGGCCTGATTTTAGGAAAGATTATGAAAGTGGTCCTAATCCGTTTAGGAGACGAGTCTTTGAATCGTCTAGTGATAGTAAGGCGACAACAATTAAAATTTTGTTAGAAACGTTTTATAGCAATGAGTTTGATAAATTGAACGACCTCGATGCTGTTCGTGTTAGTTTGTTATGCGTTTTGGAGACGGTGCTTATAGGACATGAGCTTAAGTATAATGTGCCGGGATGGCACCTTAGGCTAGTAGACAATTTACCTGCTTGGGACATGTTTCCATGGGGTTCGTACATATGGACTTTCTTGTACAATGAGTTAACGGATGCAATAAAAAAACGTTGGGAAGCGCACTTTGCTAAAGAAAGGAATCATGATGGTAAACGTCCAGCTATTCATTGATGGGCTTCATGCGGCCTTTAAGGTATGTCATATATTAATTTTAATCTTTATGTTTACGTGTAACGTTAATGAAGTTAAGCAAGTATTATTTTTTTCGGACATGGATCTGAGGCGTTTCGAGAAATGGCGGTTACATATTTTAATCATAAAAAATATTACCCTAGATCAGTTGCTTGGCGTTATAAAAGAAGGTTTGTAAGGAAATACATCTCGGAGTTATTGAAGGTGAGTTATTAAAAATTATGCACTGTAGTTATTTTTACACATTTATCATATATATTTGATTATGTATTTAATTTCATACTTATTATCCTTGTTATTTTAAAGGTAAATCAACCTTTTCAAAGACTTACCTCAGATGATGTTGAGGGGCAAGCTCAATGGTGGCTTTCAAGTGTCGCATTCTTTAATGGTAATATTGACATACCATCAGTTATACCGCCGCCTCCAGACCAACACAACCGTGATGATGTTCCCGAAACGTTTATCGACAACTTCTTTGAAATGAAAAGCAAGTATGATGAGCAGAATAAACAACTACTGCACAAGATTCCAAGATCAAATATATTTATACGGTAAATTGGTCACGTTAAATTAAATAAGGTTATATATAAAGATAAAATAATAGTTGTATATAATTTTGTTTAAAAATTTAATGCAGGCTATTCAAGTCGGGACTTTACCGCCACTTCCGAAAGAACCGGTCTTTGCTGGTCAACATCATGGTTTTAGTGACTTCAACAATTTCCAAAGCACGCAGGTATATTTACGTGACATAATGTTTCATCTATTTTTTTTGTTCAATACTCACCAAATAATATAATCATATGTTTAGGTCGGGCAAGCATTCATGTCGTCGTCGGGCCCCTCATTCTTTGATGGTGTTCGTTTCCCGATGACACAATTCACAACACCTTTATATGAACAGTCAATGCATCCACAATATTCGGTCTCGTTCACCCCTACCTCATATACTGCTAACCATATGACACAAGAACTTGCTCATTGGTCGTCTACCTATCAGGCCAATGCAGACCCCACATCAGTAGTTCGTCCATCGCACACTCCTAATGTTGGTGGTGTTAACCCGGTAAACTAATAAGTATAATTTTTTTCATGATTATGCTTGATACTACTAATCATGCAGGAGATAACAAACAGTAATTTTATCTTCTTTTTTAGGATGCGATGAATCGACAGAGGAGAGAATGTCGTCCGGGAATTTTCGAGGAGCCCTTATACTGATGTTGCGGATACTACTGTAATACCTCAAAAACCGGGTGCAAGGACTAATAAAAGTACGGCTACCCATCAAATATCTCGTTTCGAGCTTGGAAATGATGTTGCTGATGAGAATGAACATGGCAATGATCTTAGTTGTACTGGTGAAAATAAGACTGGAACTTATTCAACTTATAATTACAACGTCGACCCTTGTAAGGTAATCGTAATATTGTTATTATTATTATTTTTTTATATTAACTAACATTATTTAACAAATTTTTATTGACATTGTATTTTAAATTTGGCTATTCAGGTTGTGCGTAAGCTTGAGGAATATGTTTCTTTTAAACAGTTTATCAAAGACCCCTTTCCAATATACATTGATTGTCATGTAAAGGGTTTGTGGGTCATGCCACAGTTTTGGCAAGAACTAATCCCTTATGCATACAAGAGTAGTCTTGATCGAGCCCGGACCGCTAAAATTGGTTGGTTGTCGACGAAGTAAGTTAAATATTTAATGTTTTTAAGTGTTTAGATTGTTTATATTTCATTTACGTCCGACGATTTAATTTTATCTTATAAAACAGCACATGAATGCTTGGATGGAGTTGTTGATTCATATTAGGCCACATGATGCTAGTTGGACAGTTGCTAAAGCAGCAACTACAGCGATACTGAAGACCGAAACAGGTTTAGTGCCCGTGTTGACGTTTGATAATCCGATAAGGGGCACGCTGACTGGTAGCACGCGTCCCTACCCGTCATGGGATAATATAGAATGGGTAAGTATATGATTTTGAAAGTATATTACCTTTGTATACAATTCAATTTTAGTATGTTATTAATTGTATATGATTGATTAAACTATATGCGTAGGTTGTGATGCCGGTGCATATTTGTGGTGATCACTGGGTCACTGCATTTATGAATTTACGTGAATCCACTTTTAATGTTCATGACTCTATGGAAAGCTTTGTGCATAAGGACGCCGTGGTCAAGTTTTTATATGGATGGAATAATTTGCTAAACTATTGTTTAACAGAACTTGGTTATTTTGAACGAACTCAACGTCAACCATTTAATTTTGCTTTGAATTATAACAACTATCGGTACCTAATCCCACAACAGAAAAATGGAGCGGATTGCGGAGTTATAACGTGCTGGCTCATAACTCAGTTTGTTCTGAATAGGTGGCCACCAGTATTTGGTTCTAAAGATGTTGAAAAGTTCTTCACTAGGTTTAGACTTCATATGGCTGAAAAATTTTATGAATTTGCAAGGAAGATGCACACACTCCAGCTTATTCAGCCTGAGGCGTACAACAAGCTAATTGAAGCTGGCATCGAAAGACGGTCCAGAGCGCATCGCCCACGTATTTGTTACAATTATTGTACATCTAATAGTGTCGAATCTGTTAATGCTTGTACTAGAAAAACCAGAAAGCTGCCAATCACAATGTTTACCGAGTCATATCGATCAATGGTGCAAAAGTGGTATTATAACCGTCGCGAAGCTGCAGGTATTTTTCTTTCAAGACAAAAATTATTTTTTAACTTGTTTTGTTTACTATAAACTAATTAATTTATGTTTATGTATTAATGTAGAGAATATGAAGCATGAAATCACAGATTAGGTACCGATAAGGTGGCGAAAAGAAAAATAAAAAGTGCCACATGGAATGTTAATGGCATTAATCAATATCGGTACCAGGTCATGTGAATGTTGCAAATGGCAGCTTTCTAGGATACCTTGTGGTCATGTTCTTCTGTCACTACTTTTTAGGTCTAACAGATTGTGTACAATTCAGAGAAGACCGGTTTAAAAACAAAATACCAAGCCGGACGCAGAGTCGATTCATTTTGTTGGAGAGTTTCATGAATGGGTGTTTCGCACCATATACACCCCATTATTCCACCACGAATGGACAACCCGCAACTGGTTGACCAAAAATCCGATCGTATACCATCTCGGCGAGGAACCAAGAATTATAAATTGTGGTAGGTGCGGTGAAGCGCCATAAAGGTTACCAATGCAAAAATCATTTGTCCCTGATCCACCATCAAACAAACGTAAAACAAAGAACAAACAATTTTCAGTGTATGAACATCATGAAACTCCACCTTCGTTCAACCCGTCTCAACCATATGATCACAGTTTTCAGAGTTACAACCCATACCCATCTCAAACTTATGATCAAAACCAAAGTCAATCTCAAATCTATCATCAAAACCCATACCCATCGCAACCAATTCATGAACAAAATGATCATCAATACCCGTTTCAAATGTTTGAACAATACGATTCTCAACAGTACGCCTCACAACATCTAGATGACAAAAACACTCAGGATGAAACTAGTTGGCGTAATTTCTTAGGTTTTAATGTATTAGTACCTTTTAATGTATTTTTTCTAAGTTCTAGTTAATTTGTAGTATATGGTTTAATTAATGTAATGAATCATAATTTTATTTTCAATGAAAAATTTAGCATTCATTTATTTTAACTTTTAAAACTCAATTGTGATTCAATTAGCTCACTTTCAAACAAGTGGCATCCTCATTCATATTAACTTTATTTTAGCCATTATTTAGCTCTTTGTGAAGACCTCATCAAGAAGAACAAATCGCTAACAAACAATTATCTTTTCAACGTATACATATACTAAAACATGTACAAAGATTGCAATTTATCATTTTCCAAATCAATTTCTCACCACGCGACTCACTTTAAGACATGATATCTCATCCATATTAACTTCATTTTGGATAAGCATTACTTAATAAACTCTCATCGAAAGAGCGAAAATCACCTAAACAACAAAATTTTATACAAGCTATACATATACTAAAATGTGTATAAAGATTGCAAAAATATGTTATAAGTTATGATAAAAAAATGGTAATAATAAAGATAACATTAGGAGGGAAAAAAAATTAAGATAACATTAGGAAAAAAAAATTTTTGGTCACATACTAAAACTCGCGACCAACCAAAAGTAAAGCAAAAATCTTGGTCACATAAAAAAACTCGTGACCAAAGTTAATTAAAGATGATACCTATTCCTACATTTTTGTTTTGTAGATCTTGGTCTCGAAAAAATTGTTGTCCACTAAAACTAATTCGCGACCAAACTATTAGGGTTTTTTCTTATTTCATTTTATTTTTCGGAGTTACACGTGTTGAGTATTTTGTACATGCAAATTAAATCGCGACCAACCGGTCCTTAAATGTAAATTGTAAAAAGTTTGTCCTCTGCAAGAGGTATAGTGTGGTACAGTGTCCTCTTAGGTAATTTTCACTAAAATAAATACAATTTCTCTGTCCTAAACCTATACAAAATCCAAATTCTATACCAAATCCAAATCCTAATCCAACCCCACTTATATACCAAACGGACCCTAAATTGAGGTTGAGATTTATGGTGCGTTTGGTTTGCCGGTGGTTTTGGATTTGGATTTAAATTTGGTTTTTGATTTGGATTTGAGTTTGGGTTTGAATAAAAAATTAATATAATTAATTTAAATTTTGTTTATTATTTAAATACATAAAAGATTTAAAATTAAAAAAATTTATTAATAAAAAGAAAGAAAAATACAATATGTGATGCTAAGAGATAAAGGGCCCACAAATAATAAGTGATGTGATATTATTTTCAAAAACCAACCTTTTGCTCAGAATTACTACATGGCCGAATATTAAGGGATGAATGCCAATCTTGGACCCCACTGATTCTAACAATACAATATATTTCTACCATCAGCCCGAACCTCATCTTTAGCCCTATCAACCAAATGGACCCTTATATTTATTTTGATAATAAAATAATATAAAATAATAAATGTTCAATGACAAGTACATGATTTTGATATAACTAAACGAAAGAAAACAAAAAGAAAAGAAAGAAAGATGAACACTGCAAGTTGTCAGAAACCCATGCATCTTCCCCACATTAGAGGGGTTGACTCCTATTTTCAAATCCGCTCTTTTCAACCAAACACAAAATTAGCGTCTTGTCAAACACAGATCCAATCCAAAGTAGGCAAGCAAACGGGCCTTTACATCTTTTTGTTTGGTTTATCAATATTTCACGCAAACAGCTAAGCTAAAAGCCTTTTGATGATTATAAAATAGTAGATTTTGATGTGATGTTATTTTAAAATTTAAATGCATCCAATCTGATTGAATGTATATATGAACAAATCAAGAGTAATCTTTCTTGGATGTTGTTGTTCTTAGGGTGGTGGCAATGGGGCACGGTATGCCTCGGTTTTGCTTCATACCGATCGGCAACACCGTTGCCACCATTGAGGTATGGTTCGGTATGGAAGGCTTTCGGCATGGGTTGCCGAATTGGTATGGAAATGGAAGGCATGCATGCTTTGATTAAAAATAAATAAAATTAGGTGATGTATGGAATCATGGTTGCCACTAAAAAAGTATGGTAAGGTATGAGATTAGGTGGAATGATATTATTGGTGGGTGGTGGGGTATGAGTGAGGTATGAGTGGCATGAATACCACCACCCTTATATATTAGCTGCAATTTTGGGACCAACCTTGTGCCTATTATACCAAAGCAAACCTCATTGGGAAAAAAAGGTTTTTAGCAAGATAGGTCATAGGTTTAATCTCTACTCACGTTGATTTGAAAAAAATAACTTAACATTGCCTTAAGATGTGATCCTTGAGAAAGGGTCACATCAAGTCTTAAAATGAACAAGTTAAGATTGTCCGTCAAACCAAAATTTACAACCCCCACTAAATATAGTCAACATAATAGTAACCAATAAAATAGCTAGGTAGATGATTTACCTCTTAAGTTCTTAAAGAATTACTTATGTAAAGAACTTATAATTGGTTAAAATTTGGAACAAAGTGGCATAGATCTAATTCTAAAGTATCATAAGTCCAAAACAAGATACGATACAATGTATTCTTAATAATTTTAATTGTTACAATGTATACTTATTACTTGTCTGAGTTGTCTCATTCTTTTAAGGTTAGTATAGAGATATTTTTGTCAACCATGGTACCTGTCACACGTTATATGCATTTGTTTATATTATTATTGGATGATGGAATAAGAAATCAGACATAAAGAAGGAGGTTACTTGGAATGATGATCCATATATATATGGTTGTCCAACGCCACTTGACTAGAGACAGATTAATTATGAAGTTGGCCAACTATATTTGTTTGCACAATAAATTTCCCAACCTCTAAAATGGCTTTCAAAGTTGCAAATTAATTTCAACTAGTATATACTTGCCATCTTTTCAGATTGCTTGCACTTATCCATTGTTTTCATGGCGTCATTGGTGTTGCTATTGACAGCTCTCGTGAGCCGACACCATCATGTTTCCGTCCCTCCAATCCAAGATGTCTGCCGCAGCAAAGCCGGAAGAACCAAGTTTTCATGTCACAATGTCTCTCCTGCTCAACCAGACCAACACTTCCTGTTGAAGAATATTGATCATGATTGTATCTGGCCTTCACAGTAAAAGTCCGCTCGTATGTAATGGAGGCCTATTTCGAGCATTTATAAGGCTCAGTGTCATAAAATAGCAACAAACTTAGTATCAATGTTCCACATTGGTAATTGTACAAGCTGTCGTGTCAATTTAGTCGTTAAACTTAATGCTCATGGCATTAAACTTGTACAGCTCATCAGAAACGAAGAAATGATGTACTAACTCCTTTTGTAACATTAATAAAAACGCCTACTTGTCGATCATTTTCTACAATACTTGCATCCTTATACATCTTATCCTAGTATAAAACATGTTCCTGCAACCAGATCCTGAACTGGTGCCCATTCACATGTTCCCTTGTCATTTTCTTAATGCATCTATATTATATAAAAAAGACCAAGTTGATAATATAATTCCCTTAATGATGGTCATTCACATGTTCATCTTAGTATATATAAATTCTATTACATGTTGACACACCTTTTAAATATAAGACGCGGTATATCGATTCAAAAGTGAATTAGTATAGACTATTGGAAATGAAGGCGGTAAATGTACTATTCGGGCTTCTATGGGTTTGGATAATGCTCGTTGGTATCTATGCAACCAGGCGGGCCCAACCTATGCTTATTAACTTTGGTGACTCAAATTCCGATACTGGAGGTGTGCTGGCTGGTGCAGGACTTCCCATTGGCCTACCACATGGCATTACATTCTTTCACAGAGGCACGGGTCGTTTTGGCGATGGACGCCTCGTCATTGACTTTTTCTGTAAGTCAACTCTCTCTTCCTCCATTTTTGCTAATTGTCGTAATTTTTAACCTGCTAACTTTAGTAAATAATGATTGTTGGAACAGGTGAACATTTGAATTTGAGTTATTTGAGCCCATATCTGGAATCACTAGCACCAAATTTCACAAGTGGAGTAAACTTTGCAGTAGCTGGAGCCATGACTTTACCACAGTTTGTTCCATTTCAGCTCGATGTTCAAGTTCGCCAATTCGTTCATTTCAAGAATCGCTCACTTGAGCTCCTCTCACTTGGTATGTTCATAACGTCTTTAGCTTTGTGTTTTTACTAAAGTTGGCAATTTGATCCTTCTATGAGCTGCAAATTTAGGTTATGCTTTGGTCCAACTAGTCAGCCGAAAAAGATATTTTAAAAGAAGACGGGTCAGAAGTCCCCTAAACTGTATTTCTAATGCAAATATCATCCTAACTCATTCTGTTATTAGGATCAGATTATTTTGAATCAATATAAATTTAGTAATCATATTTGACACAGAATTTATGTATTAAAGAAGTATACTTTTGGGTCAACCTAAGCCGACCCGTTTCCATAGTTATTCGTTTTGGTATGTTACAAAACCTGTTCCAAGCGTCTTTTTGCCCTTTAGTTTCTAAATTTTCTGCAAAATTATTTTTTTCATCTGTGTTTTATCGAAGACTAAGGGTGTGTTTGTTTCATTAAGATGTTTTGGGTCTGAATCTGACTACCACATCTTACTGGTAAGAGGTTATTAGAAAGTCTAAATCTTAACGAAATAATGTTGTTTGTTTTTATATAATTGTCCGAATGATTTTAAGTGCTCGTTTTTGAAATTTGTTTATTCAACCAACGCAATGCGATAATAAATAACTTATGTAAATATGAAACAAGACTTTTTATCATAAATATAACATAGTTAATAAACAATCAAATATATTATATAAACTTTACAAAACGAGTAAGAGGCAGTAAGACAAATCCCCCACCTCTTACTGAGTAAGATGTTATATGTCTAACTAGGTCTTACTCAAAAGAAGAAAACAAACAAGCAAAACGTCTGCCCTCCTCTTAGTGCCCTCCTCTTACTGGTAAGAGTAAGAGGGCTAGTAAGACATTTTTTTTAAAAACAAACACACCCTAAGCCTTGTTCTAAATCTTTTGATATGCAGGTTCTTCAGGGAACTTTATCAATGAAAATGGATTTCGTAACGCGCTTTACATGATAGATATTGGACAAAATGATCTTCTAGTAGCACTATATGCAGCAAATCTTACTTATGCACCAGTTGCAGCCAAAATTCCATCTTTTATAGCAGAAATTAAACTAGCTATTCAGGTAAGCATCTCTGGGTTTCATTTCAGCTTTTCTTAACTGCTATCTAATTCAGTAATTCCTTATGGAGACACTCATATTTTTTTTTCTTTTGTAGAATTTATATCAGTACGGTGGGAGAAAATTTTGGATACACAGCACGGGCCCACTAGGTTGTGCTGCTAAAGAGCTTGCCTTACACCCACACAACGCTACTGACCTTGACAAAATTGGATGTTTTCGTGTCCACAATGACTTAGCCAAACTTTTCAACAAAGGGTTACGTAAAATGTGCAAAGAGTTGAGATTAGTACTAAAAGATGCAGTTATCGTATATGTTGATATCTACACCTTCAAATACAATCTTTTCGCCAACCCATCAAAATATGGTAACAACATCTTCAATTTTACTTAACCTTTGTTGATATATAATGACCAGATAGACTGATAGTTTGTTTATGTTTGCAGGATTTGTGAAACCGTTTAAGGCGTGTTGTGGGTCTGGAGGTGATCCAAATAACTATAATGTGAAAGCAACTTGTGGGCAACCGGGATATAGCATATGTAATAATGTGACATCAGCTATTGTATGGGATGGTGTTCATTATACAGAAGCTGCTAACAAAGCAGTTGCTGATATGATCCTCTCAACGCCACCACTAAAACTAGATCGTTTTTGGTCGCATTGATCATTACAATCATGCCATCATGTACTTGTACTTACATACAAAGCAGAAATAAATTGTTGAAACACTAATCTTCTTGATATAACTTTTGATATTTTGGTTTAATACTTTAATAAAATCATGTTGAACTTAAATCATGTGTGAATATGACGTAGGGTCAGCCTATGTCGTAAGTCGTTCAAGAGCTCATAGATCTATATATTTTAGACTTTTAGTACATACTAATAGACTACTTAAAATTTTGTTTATTTATTGGGTCGGCCTTGTAAATTTATAATTCTCTAAAGTCTCAAAAGATAACATTTTGTATATCAGTGTACAAATACAAGGAGCACATAGATGATGTTGATGCTATACATTTAAGTTAATTTGGTGATTTGAAATTAAAAGTTTACATTAAGGTTAATGAACTATACATATCACTCCCTGCAAAAAGGCCGGAGTTCCTCTGAAAGCAGGCTCTCTACCTTCGGGTAGGGGTAAGGCTGGCTACATCTCACCTCCTCCATACCTCGTGAAAGATGGGATTGGGAACCGTTAAATAACCTTTATTCGTTTGTTATGCTCCAGCAAAGGTGTTAGAATTGTAAACTTCAAGCTTGGTGATCGAGTAGTGAAAATGACTATATCATCTAAAACATGGACCTGGTGTGATCACTGATAATGTACTTTCATTGGTAGTTTAGTACGCGAGTATCACTGTCACGAGAAAGTGCAACATGTAAGAAAAGCACGAAGAATCTTTGCTAAGAATGACCTTGTTACATTTGTATTGTGTTACAGTTTTTGGCTGGTAATAAAAAGATGCCAAAAAGGCATAAACAATAGACAATTAGACCTTAAGATGTGACCATTTTCTTTTTAGTAATACAACTTGATTTATAAATTTTATAAAGTAGGCATCATTTACAGTATTCTTATGATTTTTTAAAGACTAAAAACAGATGTTCCTGCAACTTGATATTAAAATTTTAATCATCCACATGTTTCTCGTATTAGTTTTTGTATATTCGCTTTTTTCACGTTCAAGCATCCTTTAAATTAAGACCAAGATTAAGGTTTCAGTAGACTGAATTTAGTGAACAAGTATGAAAAGTCTAAATGTATCATGGGGCCTTGTATGTTTTTGTATGCTTTTTGGTATCTCAATGTCGAGTCCCAAAAGCAGACCTTTGATTATTAACTTCGGTGATGCAAATTCCGACACTGGGAATGTTCTGGCTGGTGTCGGACTTCCCATTGGCCTGCCGCATGGCATTACATTCTTTCACAAAGGGACCGGTCGTTTTGGCAATGGTCGACTCATACTTGACTTTATCTGTAAGTCAATTTCTCTTCTTTCATTTCTTGTTATGTCCTAGATATCTCACGTAAGTTTCATGGATAAATTTTTAATCTGTCCCGTTTCAGTTTTCAAACGTTAACTTTGTTCACAACTGATTTTTGGAACAGGTGAACATCTGAAGCTGGGCTATCTAAGCCCATATCTAGAAGCACTGGCTCCAGATTTCACAAGTGGTGTAAACTTTGCAGTAGCAGGAGGCATGATTTTACCAAAACTTGTTCCATTTCATCTTGATATTCAAGTTCGCCAATTCGTCCATTTCAAGAATCGCTCACTTGACCTCCTCTCACATGGTATGTTTATCTCTTTATATCCATCATTATCGTGTGCTTGTATCTGTTTGTTTTGGAGAAAAAAAATGAACTTTTACAATAAACAGGTACTCCAGGGAACTATATCAATGAAGATGGATTTCGTAACGCCCTTTATATGATAGATATGGGACAAAATGATATTCTTGAAGCACTATATGCCTCAAATCTTACTTATGCACCAGTTGCAGCCCAAGTTCCATCTTTTGTAGCAGAAACTAAACTAAATATTCAAGTAAGCATCACATATATCTTGAGGTCATTTTGTGTTTTCTTTTTTTACATGTATCAACCTAGTGAACCTACATGCTTAACTTTTATACTTGAAATGTAGAACTTATACCAGTATGGGGCGAGAAAGTTTTGGATATTTGGCACCGGGCCGCAAGGTTGTGTTCCCAAAGAGCTTGCGTTACACAAGCATACTAATAGCGACCTTGACAAAATTGGATGCTATCGCGTTCACAATGATCTATCCAAACTTTTTAACAAAGGCTTACGCAGCATGTGCAACAAGTTGAAATCAGTGCTAAAAGATGCAACCATCGTGTTTGTGGATGTGTACCCCATCAAATATGATCTCTTCGCCAACCCCTCAAAATATGGTAAACAAATATTCAAATTCACTAAAACTTTACGAGTAGTAATTAATGAGACTAATGGTCTGCTTGTTTTGACAGGATTTGTACTACCTTTTAAGGCGTGTTGTGGGTATGGAGGGTTACCGAATAATTACAATACGACAGCCACATGTGGGCAACCAGGATACAATATGTGCAGTAATGTAACATCGGCGATAGTATGGGATGGTGTTCACTACACAGAAGCTTCAAACAGGATCGTCGCTTCCAAAATCCTCTCCATGCCATCAATAAAAGCTACCATCATGTGATAGTAGTTTAACATCCCAAAAATAAATTGTTGAAATTTGAATAAGATGGATGGATATTAATTTCGACTTCGATAAAAACAATAACTTGAAGTTAAGTTAAGTTAGTTTTTTACTTAATCGAAATCAAATTTCCTCTTTTAAATTTATTTACTTATTGAACTAAATTCAGTTTTTTCAGCTGATACACAATATTACATGGATTCACCTCACTCTAGTCAATACCATTTCATGCTTTAACTTGTTTGATTGTTCAAAATAATGACATAAGTGAAGTGTCTGTTTTATTCTTCTTTCTGCTTTATACTAATTCAATGGTCGGTTTAGCTATTCAAACATACTAGTCAAATTATAATTATTTAGAGACAAAGTATTCAAACCAACACTAAGTAGATGATCTTGACCATTTGGACAATGTCTATAAGATTCCAACTATATAAGGCTGGTTCCAGTAAGGGGATTCAATCCCCTTCATTTTCACTGCAACGCCGCTTTCTCTCCAATGACCTTCGCGATTGGGTGCAAAGAACGTGACCTACACTCTAAAAAATATACCTCACAAAATACCTTTTATATTAATAAACACACACACAAAACCAAAGTTTAGTCGATCGCAGTAGCGACCCTCATCCACAAATAAAGGGGGATTGATTTTGTGCCACAGTAAGGTGATTGGTGGTGATCGATCGACTATAGTCGATCGTGTATCTCTTTTGGAACCAGCCTAATATGTCAAAGCTTCATTTGTTATATTACAAGACACGTTAAAAAGAAGTAAACAACCACAAAATTCTTTGAACAAGCCCATGGTGCGGCTTTGCCATTCCTAATTTTGACTGTGATATGTGGTATCGTCTGCATCAATGATTTCCGATGGTCTATGCGCCTTACACACGTACACCGGATGAGACTAAGTAAATGCACATTGTTAGCTAGTCATGCTTTTATCAGATTCAAGAGTTACAATTTCTGAGTATGAATCAATCTAAAATCACAAAAAAACACAACTTTTGTGAACTGTCGTAATGCTGTAAACCAGTTCTACAAAAGTTGTAAAGCAGTTCCTTTTTTTAGACTTCTCATGAATACTTATTGATGATCTATACGTATATAATGTATGTCTACATGTGAGTGTAGAGACGGAGAGAGTTGTTGCACTTAATATAAGGTTTTACATTTACGTATTCCATTTCACAAGGGTAATCGTATTCATATGGGATAACAATTAGGCTGTTCTGGTTTTACTTCTAGGCAATACACACACTACTACAAGGAACAAATGAACAAACAGAATTTCCTTCTCTTCTTAAATTCACAAGCCAAGGAATGTGCAATTCTTTCTAGCATGCTCTGGGACCAACTTCGTAATCATCTCCGTGGGTACCCCTTTAAGCTCTATAAAAAGAACACCAGAAATACAATTTCATTTTTAGTATAGATAGCATAGACTTAACAAAATGCATACAGCCAATTTCCATTTCATTACCATGAGCCTTGAAATTGAAAAGTGGTGGAAGGAATCGCCCGTTTGGCAGCCTTGTTGCTGGATCACGTAGTTCATCAAAGAATGGATGAACCATTGCCTCCAACTGTACACAAATCCATATTTAGTATGCAATTATATTAAAAAAACAGTTTTACAAAAGTGCTACTTTTTATACTCACAGCGGTGCTTCGAAGATTTGGGGAGTATTGTAGGAGCCTTGAAACAAGATCAGTTGCCTCTGGAGGCATGCGCTTGTGGAATATCTGAAAACAAGAAGTATTCCTTTAGGTTGCGGAAATCCACATGTAATTATGAAAGTCTTGATCAGACCCTGATTATTACCTTATGCCATGGGTGAGCTTTAATCTGGGGAAACTTGTATTCTGTGTAGTTAGGGTTCATGCACTTGATCTCTTCCCTTGTTGGGGTACCCAAAACCTATAAAAAAACAAAGTAGCCACATTATAACTACATTCAAGCTCATAGAAGTAAAAGAAAAAACGCCTTCCTTTAGAATCTATGGCGATAACTTCTGATAAAAAGCACAACCAAATTAGCAACATTTTGAGTTGAAAATCACAAGTACCTTTATGATCTCTACTAGCTGGTCAACTCCACTCTCACCAGGGAAAAGAGGCTGAAATAATATTAGAAAAATTAATCAGATCCTATAAACAAGCGGGTTAAATCCAATATATTCAAACAAAATAAGAGTTGATAAAAGTACACTTGTAGGGTTAGTTAAGAATAATCAAAAAATAAGAAAAGATGTAAAGGCGTTTTACCTGTCCAAGTAGCAATTCTGCCAAAACACATCCACCAGACCAGATATCTATCGCTGTGGTGTACTCAGTTGCCCCAAAAATCAGTTCAGGTGCCCGGTAATACCTTGAACAAATGTAAGAAATATTTGGTTCTCCTTTTACCTATCAAAATGAAGAGAGCGTAAAGTAAGATAATGCAACACAATATCAACATAGAAAACAAGAAACAACTACACAAGGGATTGACACTAACCAAAACTTTTGCGCTTCCAAAGTCACACAGCTTGACCTGATGTGTATGCGGGTTTACCTGTTACACAGAAACATAGACACTTCAATTATCTACCAAAGTACTACAAAAGACAAAAAATATATATACACAACACATTGAATCACATTTGTCTGACAGTCATTTACATAAGCTTGACCAAACTGATATTATCATACTACATAAAAATGCACCTAACATGTAGAGAAGCCTACCAGTAAATTTTGAGGCTTGATATCCCTGTGACACACTCCAATGCTATTATGAATGTACGCAAGTGCTCTAAAGATCTGCGGAATACCCAAAGCAAGTGATTCAGATATACAATAAACCAATATAGTAATATATTATCCAATTTTTAATTAATATTAGTAAAACGTTCTTACCTGGTAACTGTATAGTTTGACATAGATCATAGGCATCCTTTGATTCATCTTGTTGTAGTGTTTAATGACTCTATGAACAGTTTCGGGAACATACTCTAATACAAGATTAAGATAAAGTTCGTCCTTCTCCGTTGTTGAGAAGAAACAATGCTTCAAGGCAACAACATTTGGGTGATCCAATACACGCATCGTTTGTAGCTCTCGGTTCTTGTACCTCTTGTCCTGAAGAACCTTTTTAATAGCCACGGCTTCACCGGTTTCTAAACACTTGGCTTGAAACACAACTCCAAATGATCCATGCCCAACAACGCGTTCAGCCATGTAACTAATCGTCTGAAACAAACAAAAAGCAATTGTATCACTAAGAATTTACATCTACTGAATACTAATATAACTTGTCCAAACGAACAGAAAAGTTACCTGTTTTGGTTGGCCATTTTTACCACCAATGGTTGTCACAATTATATGTCCCGTTTCTGTTCCATTTCCATCAACTATTGCGGGCTCCATTTCCTAAAAGTAAGAAATAATAAGTTAGACTAAAATCAAAATAATCACTAAAAAAAGAGATTTATATAACGATGTCGTTAACTAACCCTGTCATCCCTAATTCTCATGTCGTTCATTTCTTCAGGTAACCTTTCAGCAGCATGTGTAGTTCCACTAGGTTCTCTTACTCCAGACGGAGGTACAACACTTACAGAAGCCATCAATGTGGTCACCAATATAACGCCAAATTTTTCTTAACCTTTACGCTCTTATCTGCAAAGAAAAATAGCTCAAAAACTTATCTTCATGAAACTAAATGTAAATCTGAAACAAAGAAAAATATCATTCAAGAGTATCCGTTACATTGCAAGTAACGGTATTTGGCATTATGTTTCAAAATTGACTATCTAACGCGTTAAGTAGTAACTAATCAGTTTCTAATCAAACTAATTCTGATAACCTAACTAATCAGGGTCAAAAAAGTTACTTTTGGTCAAACAATCCTAAAACCAATGATAACCAGCCCACGCGCTACGCCAACACGACAATACATGAAAGACAATGTTCAGACTAACTCAACGGCCTGCTAACATGACTATTTATTATTAGCAATTTTGGTCAAACAAAACCAATTCTGATTACCAAATTATTTACAAATAATCTAAAATAACAACTAACTCAAACAAATCATCTCATCAAAGTTCAATAATTCAAACCTAATTAACACATCAACTAAAACAACTTTTATAAAAAAGCAAAATAGAAACAGATCTCACATACAAAATAAGTCACAACAAATTAACTCCTTAAACAAGTCAAACCAAACACATAACAAATATATAAAGATCTATATATAACAATAATCACAACAACCTTTAACAACAACAGATGTACTTAAACTAAACTCAAGTACATATTACATAAGTCATAAGCTTAAAAAAAATTTACCAAATATTCTTGTGGAGACAGTTTTACTATGTGTGTGTTTGTGGATTATGATTATGAATAATTTTATGGTGTATGAAAAATAGATAATACTAGTAGTAATGATTCATAGCATATGCATAGTAGTAGATGAATTTCTCTCTCATCTGTCACTTTTGACCATTCAAAGTTTGTAGTAGGCTCTTTGATTAATGGGGAGTGAGTAATTATTATAGTATTGGTCAAAAATGATGGTCCACATGCATTCAACACTTTTAATGCTCTCCACTTGAGTTGTTCAACACTTCAACTTCAACTTTCACATGTCAGACTCGTTACTTTTTTATTTTTTTGTTTTTTTTCTTTTGTTGAAATAGAAAAGGTCTAAGTAAATGAATTCTTAATTGGGTTATTATGTGTTGGGTGTTCATCGGTTCGATTATCGGGTTGTTTGGTTTTTCTGATTTGGTTTGTTCGGTTAATTTTTTTCTGAGTATAACCGATAACCGATAACCGAACCGAACTCAAATTGATTAAACCGAACCGAAAACTGAACCGAATAACTTGAATTTCATAAATTTAATTATTTATTCATTTATTTATATATATTTTTAGCAAAAAAAATCAAGCTTAAAAAATGTGATATATATAGTATAAAAGAGTTTTAATATTTTTTTATATATAATATATAAATTATTTGAATTCGGTTTTCGGTTTGGATTGGATGAACTATAACCGAACCGAAAACCGAATATTTAATTCGGTTCGGTTTTAAAAAATCGGTTCGATTACGAGTTCGATTTGATTATTTTCGGTTCGGTTTCGGTTTTCGCCATGAACACCCCTAGTTATGTGACATGAGAGGTAGAGTTACAATAGATTTTTTATTTCCTCCTTTTAGTTTATTGTATATGAATGGTTTTTTATCAATTTTGTTTTGTATTTTTTGTCAGTTTTAAGGTTTTGATTTAATAAAATTTATATTTTTTGTTTCGTATTTTTAGATTTATAGTTTTTCTATATAGACAAAGTTATAAAAATAAAAAAAACAAAAAAATAAAATAAAAAAGGAAGTGCCACTTGTAATTTTAGAGGTATGGATAACTCGTCCTTTCTTAATTACAATGATGTGAATAAGTTTAGGGTTGTTTGGATTGTTAACAACATGGGATCTTATTATCTTACGATTTTATGATAATGTAAAGCAAAAATGATCCAGATTTTACATATGATCTTTGCAAGCTTAAGATCTTATAGGATCCTGATCTTAACAAAAAAAACGCACATATTATCCATATGCTATGGATATTGGACTTCCCCAAACCTAAGGATCTTAACCAAAAACGCACATGTTAACCACATTTATTCGCATCCAAAAAATTATTTGATTCGTTTACAATAATATATGTGAATAATAGAAATAGAAATAGGCCTTGAACGTAATATTTCAAAGGGGAAATGATCGTTGCTGCCAGCAGCAGATTACTTACCTGCTGCAAGCTCATTTTCCACCGTTCACCGAGTTTCCCCACTGAGGGGATTGAGCCGAGCCACTATTGGAGTTGATGGTATGGAGCGGGAATGAAGAAAAGGAGTTTGGGAACATACCGACCATTGAAGAAAATGAAGAAATTACTGGAACGAATTGGCAAAACATAGAAAAAAAAAGCTAAAATGGCACTTGCATCAAGTAAGTAAGTTGCTGCTAGAGCAGTGATCGTTTCCCTATTTCAAAAACAACTTTAAACTCTAGAAAAATATGGAACTTAATATCTATATTACATATAAAAAAACATATTTGCTTAAACTCAAAAATTTTAAAAATGAGTATTATTGTTAGAATAAAATAACTCTACTTATAAAAGTCAATGCAATATTCAAATCTTTAAAAATGTAATTACAATTTAAAGCATTAACTTTTTTCACTCTCACGTACTCTACACCTATATATATGCATAACAAAAAGTTGCACACACACATTCATGCTGCTATATACGGTCGCCGTTGTATGCGGGTAATCGTCTGATTTACATAAATACATGCAAATGTTTTATAGATACTGTAATTATTTGAAGGGGGAATTGCATATATATCCCTCCAAAACTTAATAATTGCGTATATATCCAACTCAAACTCATAATTGCATATATACCCTCACAAAACTATCTAGATGTCAAATATATCCAAATAATTAATTTTTATACTATTAAAACTAGAAAATTATAATTGAATATACATTGACAATAATACTCTTATTCTTCTTTCTCTTCTTATTTACATAATACATATATAAAACCACACAAAACTACTGACATAATTATTCAATTAACAACATCAATTTTAAACAATACAACATCAATTTTAAGTGTTTGTACTTGGATTGATTGGCATGCCTAATTCATGTGTCTAATTATATGCCTAATCTTATGTGACATCATTTTCTATTGGTGACAGTAGATGGACCCGCTTCATCACAAACCAATAAAACACTTCCACATCCTTTTTAGGCCTAAAATTAGGCACACATTTAGTCCTCCAAATCATTTTCCTTATTTTATTTATCAATGTTTTATATTATGTGCAAAAACCCATCGAGGATGTGTTTGTTTTCAAATGAGATTGTAGAAAATAATATGAGTAGACACTTAAAAGGAATTTACGGGTTTTTAATTGTTGGTATAAGACACAGAGAGTGACAAATGAGAAGGGTAGTTCACTAGTTTGGTTACCCAGTTGGTTAGTTGAAAATGAAACCTTAGTGAGAGATATTTGGCATGTGAAGATAAAAAAAAGATCGATATAGTAAATGGTTGTGGGTTTTGTGTTTAGTTATATATGTAGCTATGAAAAAAGAAGAAGAAGAAGGAAGGGTATAATAGTCTATGTATGGTTAATTTTGTATGTTTTTGTTTTAGTTATATAAAAAAATAATTATTTGGATATATATGATATTTATGGAGTTTTAGAATGATATATTTGTAATTATGAGTTTGTGTTGGATATATATGTAATTATTAAGTTTTGTAAGGATATATATGCAATTTCCCCTTTATTTGGAAAGTATAACCTTAGGTAAAACATAAAATGTTTTAACTTAATAAAAGTGCGGAGAATTAAAAATATCTCTAAAACATTTATCAATGAAAAAAGATCATTTGCACACTATCATGATCATCTAAGTTGGTTTAGTCACAAGGTCATCAAAGCAAGGACTCTATGTCTCTATGCTACACATTCTTGTCCTTGTCGAAATTATTTATACATTATCAATTTTGATATAAATTATTCTGAATTATAATTTTTAAGAGTTTTAGAGGATGTGCAATGTGCATGACAGCCGCCTTTTTAGCGCGTCTAATCAAATGTAGTATAGTGTGTTTTCCAAAGTATTGCGTAAGAATCGCAAACACAGGTCGTTCTTCCCAACGAGTGTGTAAACTGTAATACAACGATTGTGTGTCTTTGAAATAAGCTTAAAGAATAACTTTATACAGATACAAAAGATAAAATAAAATATACACAAATAATATGAACAAGTATAAACAAGTATCAACAAGCACCACTAAGGAGCTTTTTAGAGTCACAGTAATGGTGTAAGTTTACTAATTACTCAAGAAACTGCTATGAGTGGGCAAACAACAAGCTCCTATAAACTTCTCAAATTAACTCATGAGAGCTCAACAATCACTAAAACAAGTGAGTATGATAAAGATCACAAGCTCAAGGTTCAATGAGGAACTTTTCTAAGCTAAAGAGAATCACTCAACCTCCAATCGCTTGCTTGATTGGAAGGAGGTTCAATGAATAAAATAGGGGAAAAGCTATCTAATTTAAACTACAAACCGAAAAACAAACATACACATAATAAAGAAACAAGTACTTCAAAGAGAATCAGCAGAATCAATCTTAAGCTTCTAGTAATCAGATAAAGCACTTAAACAAGGAAACTAAAAATTAACAAAAATGTACTAAGGAAGAAAAGCAACATAACATAAAAATTCTAAAAACACTAAACAACAAACTAAGTAACAAAGACACAAGTAAATAGACAATTAAATCAAAAACAGGAAAACTAAAAACAGAATCAGCAGAATCAAAAAGAAATCAGCAGAACAGAAAGGTTGACTAAACTGGATTTAAAACTTAAACTACTGATTAAATAAGTTAATATAAACTATAAGAACATAAAATTAACAAAGACAAACAACATTTAAATAAATATGCAAGATTCTAGGATCTAACAACCTCAAAGTGCTCATAATGAGATTGTCAAGTGTCAAATTGACTTTCTACCATGCTACACCCTTTGGTTAAGATTTCACCGAGTCAAATAGGTTACATATAGTGTAAATCAAACAAGAACAACACCATTCACAACCATTTTCACAGTTTCATTATTAAATCCAAACAACCCTTTAATGGATTAAAATTGAAGTTTTCAAAGCAAAAGATAGTGTAAACCAATTTCATCAAACCCAGAGGATCCAAAGTGTCAAAATGGACCTTTTTCAGCTTAAACAAGTAGTCACAAATGTTCAAACTTAGAATGATCAAAAACTAGCATATTGACAGTCAAGTGCAGACCACAATTAAATCCAAAACATAACAACCTAATATTAAACTATAACATCACAAACAAACAGCAAAGAAACACAGAAACATGAAAATTAAAACAGATAAAAGACTGAAACAGTAAAATGCAAAAACATGAAATTTAAACTGACTGAAATTTAAAGGAAATTAAAGCAAGACATGAAATTTAAAAGATACTTGAAATTAAACTTAAAATAAAGTTTCATTGCACTAATTTGATTAAAACAGTAAATGACAAGTATTTAAAGAAAGCATTTAAAATTAAACTACTTGACCAATGGCTAATCCAAAGGTATTTACACTACATGACTAAGGTCCGCCCAAGGTTAGTCCAAGGGTTTTCCAAAAGTATCCTTCTCTTTGCCTCTTCTTCTCTTTTATAGCCATTTTAGTTCCCACTAGCATTCCAATCAAATCCCACTTTAATTTGTGTCCATTGGATAAGCAGAAATCATCCTAGCCATTTAAATGACTTTTGGCGCCAAAAATTGTGCACAGGATCTGTGTGATTTGTGACAGGAGATGGTAGGCATTAAATGCAAGTTGGAGGGTTGTGTTTCGAGGGGGAACAAGGCGTGGAGTAGGGTGGAGTGTTGCAGAAAAGGTGATGGAAAAGGAGAGTTGACTTTGAGTGATTGACCGATATTTATTTAAGGATCATATATTTATTTAGTGGAATCATCTCTCAAACGTATGCCTTCAAAGCAGAAACCATCGCAGACATAACTTCAAAGATAAACCATTGATGCATTATAACTTCACAGAAACCATCAAGATCGCAGAATCAAAACTGCTTCCACTATTTTCACTTGTTTTCTGCCTTTTGTACCGATTCACATAAAACACATTCCAATGATATTTGTAACATTTATATGGTCCTTTGTGTGTTTTTGGTCAATTTTATGGGTTAAACAATGTAAAATATATGTGTTTTAGACACATATCAAATCCCCACACTAAACTATTGCTAGTCCCTAGCAATATTTATGAAGTTTTAATGGATTTTAAAGAACTCTTTACCAAAAGCCATCACTCGAGTAGCCAATTGTTTTAGTTCAAGTAAGAACCTTGGTACAATGATAACCAAGTGATTTTGAGCAAATCACCGCTTTCAACGGTTTTGATTTGTCTTTACCGAGCCGCTTGCTTCGGACTAGCCAACTCTTAGATAAATTATCAATATTATCTTTGGTGAGTCGATTACCAATTATGGTTTTCCAACCGCCTTTACCACAAGCCATAAACTTGCGGGCTAGCCAACTCTTCACTTTTAAGGATATGGTGAGTGAATACCATACAATTTTGGGCAAATTGCAAGCCATAAACGGATTTGAGATATCTTTACCAAGAGCCGTTGCTCTCGGATTAGCCAATCCTTATGTGGGTTAGACATGGTGGATGATTACCATTTGTTGTGTTTAGTACATAGTACTTCCACAAGAAAAAAATTAAATTTTGGCCATTTTGGGGAAAAAGGGACTAAAAGGGTACATTTATGATCAAATTCGCGAATTTCCCCACACTTAGAAATGAATATTGTCCTCAATATTCAAAGTACCTACTGTTATGCCGAAACTTAGAACGTAAAAAGATAACATTACTAGCTAAATGTAGAAACACAACAATTATTCTCTTTTTAATATGTGCAATTTTCATTCATTTTTAGATCTATAAACAAAGGAAAAGATATTTCAAAGAAAACACAAGCGTTATACGCAAAGACACCTCCCCAAGAATGCGCTAATTTGACAGCCGCCTTTTTAGGGCGCCTAATCAAATGTAGTATAGTGTGTTTTCCAAAGTATTGCGTAAGAACCGCAAACCGGGTCGCTCTTCCCAACGAGGTGTGTAAACCGAATACAACGATTGTGTGTCTTGAAATAAGCTTAAAGAATAACTTTATACAGATACAAAAGATAAAATAAGTTAATATAAACTATAAGAACATAAATGTTTTGGGTTGGTAACTGTGGCAAACATATCATTCTATCAATTACTAATGACTTTCAAGGTGTGGCTTATTGCGGGATTAATTATGTGGGTTTAACTCGGACAAAGGATAAAAGATTTAAAGTTCCAAGAAGCTCATTTCACAAGCCTTTCTTCGTTTCTCGCGATGAGTCTCTACTAGCCGTTAGAGGGTCTTAGTGTAACTTAATCTCCTATTTAATAAGTCCCTTTATCTAGGTTATACACACTTGAGTGCGCTTTTGTATCACTCTCTCTCTTCTCTTAGATCATTTCACCGATCTTGTCTTGTCTTTACACTCATATGATTATTGTCTCATTGACATTAATCTAATCTTGTAACATTTGGATACATTAATCTAAGTCGACTATTGCGCCTTAGATCCGAATAAAAGTTCATTGTTTATATATCGCTGCCTATACTTTCGTACATGGTATCGAGCTTGTGCTCATTGATTCTCTTTGGCAACAAAGGTGTGGTTTGGGGTTATTGCTATTGGCGTAATCATCGGTTATCTTCTTTACAATTTACCCTAGACTAAGTGAATCTAGGGTGATTGTGATTTGTTCTTCCACGCATATTTCTCTCGTAAGTCTAAGTCTTATCTTTCTTTAAACATACAAGACTTAAGTCTCGTGGGTGCAAACGGTAGACTAACATCTTGATCTACCACCTTGAGTGGTACGAATACCGCCTCGGTTTGCCCTAGTCCACGTGCTTGGTGCTTGTTGGTTCTTATTGCTAAGTCTTATTTACTTGTCTATTTACTCTTATTATTGTATCCGTCGGGCTCTCGTCTGCCTTATTATCTCCGTCTTATTGTTTATATTATGGCTATTGGTGATGATAATGTTGGTGGTGGTGGTTCCATCGAGAAAAGCTTATCCTTTGGTGATGCTTTGTATTTACACCCCAATAACACCAATGGTACTCCCATTATTTCTATTAAACTCACTGAACCGAAAATTATAAAATATGGAATATGGCCATGACATTTGCCTTAAGGAACCATAACAAGTTGGGGTTTATTGATGGTACTTGCATAAGAAATGATTCTAACCCCGCCTTGCTAATCATGGGATACTTGTAACTCGTTGTGGTCACTTGATCCTCAACTCTCTCAAATCAATTATTTGTCGGTGCTATTTATTCTAAACCGCTTATGAAATGTGGAATGATCTTAAAGATACCTATGATAAAGTTGATGGTTCAATTATTTTAATTTGCACAAAACATAAATTCTCTTAGTCAAAATGGGTCCTCTCTGTCGATTACTATAACAATCTTAACTCTTTATGGAAACAATTTGATTGTATGATTAGCTTGCCTCCCCGCACTTGTGAGGTCGCAAAACATTTTGAAAGACACAATCACTAATCAAGTTAATGCAATTTCTTATGGGTCTTGATGACTCCTATGTTCCCATCGAAGCAATATTTTAACCGAGATCCTTTACCTAATGTCAAAACTGCTTTCTCGTTGTCTCGGAGAAGAATCTCACGTAAACGTCTCATCCGGGAATAGCTCGCTAAACCCAATGCTACAACTTTTGCTGCAAAAACTTCTGATGGTGGAAAAATTTTTGATAACAAAAGAGGTTTTAAAGTGTCTGGTTTTAATAATGGTAACAGCTCTAATAGCAGAGGACCAAACATGAACCTCAAATGTACTAATTGAAAAAAAACCTGGTCATACTGTTGATAGATGTTATGACCTTGTTGGGTATCCTGTTGGATATGTTAAAAGAAATTTTAATGGTAAACCTTTCAAGAAGAATAATGTTTCTTTGAAACCAATTGTGTCACCGATAATAGTGCTAGCAACTCTCCGTCTCCTTGTCTAATGAATGACTCTCGAGACTTATGAGTCTCCTCAATGACAACAATGTGTCATCCGCAAATGCCAACTTGGTGTAAAAATTTTCAGAACCTTCTTTAATGGCGTTGTCAAGTTTAATGTAAACTTCAACAAGTTTTTAACAACAACACTAAAACCTTATCCGGAAACATCACCGGGTTGGATTGTTGATTTCGTGCAAATCAAGACATGACCGTGTTCGAAAATTTTTAATCAATGTTGTTAACATTTCAAATCTTGGCTTAACTGTTGGACATCCCAATGGTACTCGTGCCTTAATTACTAAAATTGGTGATTTAAAGGTCAATAATGACCTAACTCTTTTGATGTTCTTGTTGTTCCCGAATACAATGTTAGTTTACTATCTGCTCATAAGATTGCTAGAGACAATAAGATGTTTGTTGGGTTTAATGAATCTAATTGCTATATACTGATTTACATCAAAAAGGATTGTGGGATTGGTAAACAATACAATGGATTATATATATTTGATATAGATTCTACATGTAAGATTACTTCTAACAACTGCATATCTGTTTGTCATGTCTCTAAGAATCTATGGCATCAAAGACTTGGTCATCCCTCTGACCAAGTCCTACACATACTTAAACCCACTCTTAAATTTGATAGTTCATCTCAAACTGATCATCTCTGTGATACTTGTAATAAAGCTAAACAAACCAGAGAACCATTTCCTTTAAGTGAACATAAATCCACTAAAATTGGTCAACTTGTTCACCTTGATGTTTGGGGACCATATAAAATCACTAGCGAGATGGTTATAAATATTTTCTAACCATAGTTGATGACTATTCCGTAATGTGTGGGTCTATATGCTTAAGGGAAGGATGATGTTTATGTTTCCATTGTTAACTTTACTCATATGCTATCAAATCAATTTGAACACAATGTCAAAGTTTTTAGAAGTGATAATGGGACGTAATTTGTCAATAATAAACTTCAACAATTCTTTCATGAAAAGGAATTCTACATCAAACCTCTTGTGTTTATACACCACAACAAAATGGCATTGCAGAAAGGAAACATAGGCATCTCCTTAATGTTGCTAGATCCCTTATGTTTCGTGGGAATTACCTCTATATCTTTGGCCCGAATGTGTTCTAATCGCCGCTTATGTCATAAACAGTTGCCTCTTCGCCTGTCTGCAAGTCCCCTTCTTCTTTGTGTATGGGCATGACCCTTCACTCTCTCTCCTTAGAGTCTTTGGTCGCTTATGCTATGCCACTATTCTCAACATCTCGACAAATTTGGTAGTAGGTCCGAAAAAGTGTTCTTATTGGTTACTCAAATGAAAAAAGGGTTATAAACTCTTGAGCCTAGAAACAAAAATATCTTTTATTCCGTAGATGTCAAATTTTATGAAACCGTGTTTCCATTCAAAATGAAAACTCGTGTCAAAACCTTTTGTTGAAACTTATGTGCCTAAAGATTTAAACCACAAAAATTTCTTTGACTCACAAACAAGTCCCAATGATGAAGGAGAGTGACATCCTATGATGATAGCACGGTGGTAAGTCATCCTACTAGGATTGATGAGCCGGTTGCAACATCTATAGATGATAATACACACCCCGAGGGCAACATATCACATGAATCACATCCTGCCGATGCATCTTTCGATTCTCACGATACATCATCCGATTCTCACGAACAAGAAAGAGGCTTGCCACCACTATCGCTAGAAGGTCAACTAGAGTTTCTAAGTTGCCAAAGAATCTAAATGACTTTATTGTTGAAGGAAAAGTCAAATATGGGGTTGAAAAGTTGTTAATTACTCTAATCTTAACAAGGATAACTATTGCTTTGCTTCTAGTCTTAATAAAAGTATTGAACCCACTGTTATGAAGAAGCTATCCTTGATAGCAATTGGGTAGATGCTATGAATTCAAATTGAGGCCCTAAATGAAAACCATGCTTGGGATATAACCGATCTACCTCCTAATAGAACTCCCATTGGTTACAAATGGATTTTAAAATCAAATACAAAGCCAATGGTGAAGTTGATAGATACAAGGCTAGATTAGTTGTTAAAGGCTACAACCAAAGGGAAGGAATAGACTATGATGAAACCTTTTCCTGCTAGAAAATGTTCATCGTTAGATGTCTTATTGCCTTAGTGTAAAAACAAATGGCCTCTTTTTCAACTTGATGTTAACAATGCTTTCTTGTATGGAGATCTTGATGAGGATATCTATATGACCATTCCCAAGGGTTCTCGAATGAGAACAATAAAATAAAGTATGTAAACTTGTCAAGTCTCTATATGGCCTAAAACAAGCTCCCGTGAAATGGAATGAAAAACTTGTCGTTGTTTTAAAAGAAAATAACTTTGTTCAATCATAATGATCACTCCTGTTCACCAAAACAGAGAATAACAAGTTTATTGCTCGCTTGTCTATGTGGATGATATTGTTCTTACCGAAACCGTATTGATGAAATAAATAATTTTAAAGAGTTTCTAAAATCCAAATTTCATATCAAAGACTTGGGAAATCTAAAATATTTTCTTGGCATTGAGGTTTTAAAACTGGAATGACATTTGCCTTTCTCAAAGAAAATATCGTCTTGAACTCCTCAAAGAATTTGGTCTTCTTGGGTGCAAAACCGTGTCCACCCTATGGAACCCAACTCGTGCTTCCATACATTCCCACCGCCGATGACCCTTGCTTGTCAACATCATCGGTTATCGGGTTACTTGGGAAACTTATCTATCTCACCCATACAAGACCGACATCTCATACTCGGTTCATTGTCTCGCACAATATATGCATTCTCCTTTAAAGTCTCATCCGAATGTGCCTCAATGTTCGAGATATCTAAAAGGAGCTCCGTGAAAAGGTCTAAGGTACAATTTCAAAGAACTCGAAAATCATCTTGAAGGATATAGTGATGCTGATTGGGCCAAATGCAAGAAAACCAAAATCATCTGTGTTATTGTGTTTTCTTTAATAATTGTTTAATCTCATGGAAAAGTAAAAACAAAATACTCTTTCAAAATCTTCCACGTAAGGTAATATAGATCTATGTCTCATCGCTGTGAAATCATTTGGATTCAAAAATCTTAAAAGACCTAAAAGTTGATATCAATCTTCCCGTCGATCTTTTTGTGATAACAAATCGCTTTACAACTTGTGTCAACCCTGCTTTTCATGAAAGATCAAAACACTTTGAAATTGATGTTCACTTCATCGTGGAAAAATTGCTAGAGGTGTTATAAATGCTAAAAGATTGGCTCTTCAAACCAAACCGCAGACATACTCACAAAGAACCTCCCTGTCTATCAAGATAAATTTTGTGTGAAAATTGATATTGTTTGATATGTTTGCTCATCGACAAGGGGAATGTTAAATTTTGGGTTGGTAATCTGTGGCAAACATATCATTCTATCAATTACTAATGACTTTCAAGGTGTGGCTTATTGCGGGATTAATTATGTGGGTTTAACTCGGACAAAGGATAAAAGATTTAAAGTTCCAAGAAGCTCATTTCATCAAGCCTTTCTTCGCTTTTCACGATGAGTCTCTACTAGCCGTTAGAGGGTCTTAGTGTAACTTAATCTCCTATTTAATAAGTCCCTTTATCTAGGGTTATACACACTGAGTGTGCGCTTTTGTATCACTCTTCTTCTCTTAGATCATTTCACCGATCTTGTCTTGTCTTTACACTCATATGATTATTGTCTCATTGACATTAATCTAATCTTGTAACATTAATCTGATACGACTTAGATTAATCTATAGTCGACTACTTGCGTACAATAAAATTAGATCAACATTTAAATAAATAAAGATTCTAGGATCTAACAACCTGTTTATGAGATTGTCAAGTGTCAAATTGACTTTCTACCATGCTACACCCTTTGGTTAAGATTTCACCGAGTCAAATGATAAAAGATCAAACAAGAAATGCAAAACATGAAATTTAAACTGACGAAATTTAAAGGAAATTAAAGCAAGACATGAAATTTAAAGATACTTGAAATTAAACTTAAAATAAAGTTTCATTGCACTAATTTGATTAAAACAAGAATGACAAGTATTTAAAGAAAGCATTTAAAATTAAACTACTTGACCAATGGCTAATCCAAAGGTATTTACACTACATGACTAAGGTCCGCCCAAGGTTAGTCCAAGGGTTTTCCAAAAGTATCCTTCTCTTTGCCTCTTCTTCTTTTATAGCCATTTTAGTTCTACTAGCATTCCAATCAAATCCCACTTTAATTTGTGTCCATTGGATAAGGAAATCATCCTAGCCATTTAAATGACTTTTGGCGCCAAAAATTGTGCATGGATCGTGTGATTTGTGACAGAGATGGTAGGCATTAAATGCAAGTTGGAGGTTGTGTTTCGAGGGGAACAAGGCGTGGAGTAGGGTGGAGTGTTGCGGGAAAAGGTGATGGAAAAGGAGAGTTGACTTTGAGTGATTGACCGGATATTTATTTAAGGATCGATATTTATTTAGTGGAATCATCTGGCTCAAACGTATGCCTTCAACAGAAACCATCGGCAAGACATAACTTCAAAGATAAACCATTGATGCATTATAACTTCAAGAAACCATCAAAGATCGAGAATCAAAACTGCTTCCACTATTTTCACTTGTTTTCATCTTTTGTACCGATTCACATAAAACACATTCCAATGATATTTGTAACATTTATATGGTCCTTTGTGTGTTTTTGGTCAATTTTGTGGGGTTAAACAATGTAAAATATATGTGTTTTTAGACACATATCAGTGCATATAGAAGAAATAACAGTTTTCATACTCAATCAGATCTAATATTTTTACAGACATTATACAAAAAGAAAAAGTACATATATCAGATGGCTTTGAGACGCTACTGGAGCTTTAAAACCATTAATAACTTTTTAAAGAGAAATACAAATAGTTATTAACCATGAGTTTTGAATGGAGGTAATCTAAAAAGTAAGAAGTAAGAACGGCTTACAGAATATGCAAATAACTTGTTTGTGTGTTGATGTTATTTTCTAATTGTAAAAAAAAAAGCTATTCTAGTCCCACATAGACCACATAAGAGAAAAGTTGCTACTTTATAATATAATGTTTATGTTAGTCACGCAAGTTGTCATTAATTTTTTTTTGAACAAAGATTACATTTCATTCACTCCTCACAAATGGAGGTAATTTGAACACAACAAGTTACATCGAACATAAAGGGCAAAATCGAAGCCGACTTGCCAAACAAAATACACGAAGCAACAAGTTAAGCCAAAAGAAAGCATACACCCTAATAGTTGTGATGCACCAAGAACACCATACAAGGGTGGGGGAATCACCAAAGTGAGCTTTAGGAGACACAACCATACGCAGATGTAGCTTAACAAAAGTACACAAAGTACATAAAACATACATAAAAGATAAAACTAAGCATCCCGAAAGGAGCAGAAGAAACCCAACAGATCTAGAATCAAAACCCAAGGCTACAAAGAAGCTATCGATGGCGGACCACAACAGTCCGAGCAGATCGAGCGGTGTGGCGGCGACAACAACAAGCGGCGAGAGATGACATGATCCGTGAGTAAGGCTTTATGTGGAAAATAAAGTACAAGAAAGGATCGGACGCCGGTCGAAACCGACCACGGAGAAAAGGATTGGATTTGGGTGGATGTGTTTTAGAGAGAGGTAGGTGGATGTGTTTTAGAGAGAGGTAAGTGGAGTGTTTTGATATTTTGATGAAGGTTTTTTTATCTAAGAGAAAAAAATAAAAATAAATAAATAAATAAAAATAAGTTGTCATTAATACAACGAGTCATTTCCATTATGCGATAATTTGTATGATTTGTCAATTTTTTTTCATTTTTTAAAGAATTTTTAGCTTAAGATTTAAAGCATCCAACTTTTACATGTAACCTATTCGGGTTTGCGTGTTGGCGGGTTATTATAGCTTTTACCCAAACACGACCCATTTATTAATCGTGTCAAGAAACTCAACCCTAACCCACACATGCATAACACTTGTAACCCATTTGTGACCCGTTTAACCCATTTAAGTAAATAGGTCAAGTCAGTGGCGGAGCCAGGAAACGTGATCACAGGGGGCATCACGCGAAAGGTTAAGTCGGAAAATGCCAATTTTTAGCGTAATTTAAAATAAATCGGGTCGGGTCAACTATAATGCAATTAACACAAGTTATAAATTTAGGTGTAGATAAAATAAAATTAAGTTGGTGATTTCAAGTACTCATTTAGACTATATAATATGAGGAATGCTAGACCCACTCAATTTTTACACAAAAAAACTCACACAATGAGGTGTCACCCTCTTATTGGTGTATTTTTTTTTTAAGTTTCTCTCTCTTCTCACTAATTAAACCAATAATTCCTTGACACATCATTGACTCCTCATTGTGTGGGTTTTATTGTGTAAATTTTGAGTGGTTATAGCATTCCCCTTATAATATATATAATATTCACATGTTGCATGTACTACTAAATTTTGTAAAATTAACACTAATCACAAAAACCAATTCAACTTTTTCGGAAGTCACTGTGAATAGGTATTCACATGTTGTATATACTAGGTTCAAAAATGGAAAAAGAAATAATATTATGCATACCCACTAACCCATCCCCAGGCCACTAACCTCCACTTTACTTTCACGGTTCCCTATTCACTATCCATCTTCTTCCATAATTTCCGATCAAACAAACCAACCGGAAAATCCAATATTTTACATTAAAGCACCCTTTAATTGTTGTCCAGCTGAAGAGATGAGGGCACTGAGATTTTATGGGCGAGGGCACTGGACATTTTTCCCATAAATTTTACTTTTGTTCCTATATATTTTGTGTATCCGCAAGAGCTTCGCTGGGGGCGGTTCCCCCCACTACTCTTAACGTGGCTCCGCCTCTGGGTCAAGTGTGAATAAAGCTGGTGGTTTGTCGATTTAACTAGTTTAAATGCAAAAAATGATATAAAGATATAAAATATGATAAGAATAACATACAAATAACTATGCGACAATTTTCTAAATTATAAGTGTCAATTTTCATGATATCTAAGGTATAAAATTATAATTCACTCATACTAAGTAAATAACAAAATACATTTAATCCACATCCAACATAAAAACCAAAGTTATATATTTTATTTTAAGATCTTATATACTTAAACGGGTTCACGGTTGACTGTTTAATACTTACTCAACCCAAACACGACTGCTTATTAAACGGGTTGACCCGTTTTTGACCCAAACCTGTTTATCCTCAACCTAAATCTGTTTAATTTTGTGTCGGGTTCGTGTCGTTTATCGTGTCATGTCGAGAATTGCCACCCTATGATAAAGACATGATCATTAATAGTGAGTTAGTGACTAATTTCACCATATACAAGCTTTAATTTGTCGTTCCTTTGGATATCAAACACGAGTTCCTTTGGTATTGTGTTTTTGATAGGTGGATCCAAGTTCTTTCGGTTTCCATTATGGCTCGAGATAGGGTTTTGTTAGTTCTTGTTGAGCTTATAATATAATCGTTCCTTCTTTTGTTTATTGAGGTTTGATTAGGGCCGTGATCGAGAATTCTCGGACCCTGAGCAACAATAGAAATGAGGCCCTCAAAACTTAGCGGCAAATAAATATTTTCTACTTTATATCAACTACAATACAAACTTGTTACGCCTCGGAATTTAAAACTAGATTTCCTGCATAAATTCTCCGATCTAAATGGTAGAGAAGTTTTCATATTTATAAAAGCATAATCGTTCTCAATTCAAAATCTACAATCAATTTTTCGTAATAAATTTGCTTCAAAATGCACTCTAAACCTTTTGAAAAATACTAGCAGGTACCGCTGATGCTTCGCTGGCACACAAATAAAAATTTCAATGAACCATGCTTTATAATCAAACGCTTTATGTGACGATAAATTTATGGATGCCAAAAGTTTCATGTCGCATATTTCAACTCTTTAGAATATTATAGTAGGGTATCCCGCGTTATGACGACGGTATCAAGTAATAAAATTTTCGGCAAAAAATGTTTTCAATTTTATGTTTTCTCTTACAATAAGTTTACCAATAGCTAAAACATAATGAGTTTGAGTAACTTTTAAAAAAGTGATGGATAATACCAAACTAATTCATATAAAAACAATTGAAAGTGTCGTGATTTTGCGTTGCGGTAGTCAATAATGTTATGGGGTTATGGTCAAATTAGTTGATAGTGCTCCGTAGTCACAAGTAAGTAGAAACATTTTTTTTATGAAATATATATGTAATAATCAACACCTCGTAATAAGTAAATAAAATATATTTTTGAACATGTTTGTATCATAACTATTGTTTATTACACTTGTCCAATATAGATAAAAGATATAAATAAAAGAGTGCTTATAATGTATACATTTTGTAAAGTATAAATTTATGAAAATGTTTGAATCATTAATATTGTTTATAACACTTGTGCCACATTGATAGAAGATATAAATAAAATAATGCTTATAATGTAAAGAAAACTTACATGTTTAAGCAATTATTTAGAGTTGTCCCGACTTTTACAAAAAACCGTTTTTTTACTTTTGTGGTTAATTTTATTTAAGATAATTTAAAATTTATTTAAATTGGTTCTCGAAACACTCTTACGATATAATAATAGTTTTGGAACTTTGTAGTTTTGCATGCATTTTAAAATCATATTCATTTATATGTGCATTTTTGCATTAAAACTAAACTAATTTAAAAAGAAATAATAAATGAAGCATTAAAATGTTATCTAAGATAAATTAGTAAAAGCTATGTATTATGTACATTATGCATTAAAAATTGTAATGCTTAAAAAACACATTAATGACATCTTAAATTTTTTTAAAAGAGAAGGCGCTAAATGCTTTATAAGTAGTATAGATAAGGGTTCAGAAACTTATTGAGATAATAAAGAATTTAAATCACCTTCAATATTAAAATAAAAGGTTGAGTTACATGTAAACTTCTGATACCTTTTGTTTAATCATTTTCATGTTAAGCTTATTTCACATAACCATGCTAGACATGGTTTTCTCGAATTTTGAATTTTTTAAGGTCTTGGCTAAATTAAATAATGAAGTCTTTCGATAAGTAATATGTTATAAATAAATTGTCACCGCTTATCTATACTACATATAATAGAAAAAGCAGTCGAAAGGTGAATTGTTGAATTTTTGATTTGTTAATTGGTCAATAGAGAGAACGATAATGTAATTAATACCTTATTAAAACTCATCATTACTTAAAATTACAATAATTTTTCACATTGTACAACCAATTAAAACACATCTACAAAATTAAAAACAACCAATTAAAACATCCTTTACTAAAAAGTACAATAAAATTTTTGTAACGTACAATTTAAGGAAGCTATAATATAATCCAAAATATAAATTAATTAAACACACTAATTAATTTATTTTTAAAACACCCTAAAATGAAAAATATATGTTATTATACACATTATACAAATTAATAAAACACACAAAACTTTATACAAGTTAACAAGTTGATGGTACATATAGTTTTAAAAATCGGACCGGACCAGACCAACATGTTCAACCAGAACCAAGTGTCGCCACCGGCTCGGCTAACCAATTAAAGCCATCCAAAACGAACTGAGAGGACCCGTTAAAACCGATACAAACCGGTGAATCAGTCTCATCGAGATTTATTTCTCCGGTTAATCGTCACAGCAGACACCACAAACGCCAGCGGCACTCGCTATATACTATATATAAAAGGAAAAACCAAAAAGTAAAAAGTGAAAAGTTGAAATTAAAAGTGGAAATGTTGAATACATATATTTCAAAAGGAAACTATTAATACACATAAAAAAACCGGGTTGACCCGGGACGCTTCAAACCCGACGGGTTGACCCGGTTTAATTTGACCTGTTTTCGAACCAACCTGTTGGTTGACTCGGTTTAAATCGACCTATTTTTTTATATTTGACAAAATTATATGAGAAATGATGAAGTAGTTTTGAAACCTGTGACAAATTTGAAAAAATGAGAGACAAAGTAATTGTAGTTTTTTGTTGTTTATTTTGCTTTGACACATGTACTTTGTCATTTATATAATGTTATTTTAAAAATGTTGGTCTTGCACCACTTAAGTGACCAAAGATATATGAATCGCCTTTAAAAGTTAATATATATTGTATAGCCTTTTGTCCAAAGATATAAATAATGTTATGTAAGTTTATTAGAATCACAAAATTAAATAGTATTATTATCTTTAGCGATTATTATTTGTACCCCAAACAAATAAATTTTGAACAATGCTTAAATATCTATTCAAATTGATAGTACAAGATAATCTTATTATGGTGATATCAAATTTGTAAGGTTACAAGTTTAAAAGCCACACATCAAATGATAAACGCTACGCATGTAAAAAATAAAAATAAATAAACAGTTATCACTGCCTAAATTTCTGACAAAACAAGAAAAGACGGTCACACACGTTGCTTATACCTCTAAACTACAATATAATATTGCCAACTATATAATACCGTTGCTTTTTGTAATGCTTGAATCTATTATTACAAAAATCTTAATAACTTAAAACAATCCTATTAAAAATATATTCCTTATTTAGATCGACTCCACATAATTTTTAAAATCAGATATTTCAAGCATTATGCAACCACGCATCGAATTATAGTTATTCGAAAATGATTCTCTAACGCTACAAATACAGTTTGTCGAAAGAAACTTATGAGTCGTCGGAATTTTGCAGAAAACTAGACACCGCTGCCGCTAGGCGCGGGTACTCGTCTAGTAAGATATAATGTAATTAGTTATCTAAACATTCAACATATTACTCATTTAAGATATTTTCCTATCTAAATATTTTTTTACGTAAAAAATATGTATACACATGTATATAAATGTATATAAATGTTAACGGGACAAATTTTGATGCCCCTAAATTTTTTGATGCCGTTAACGGTCGTTAATCTTTCGCAGCACCCTCAAAGACGGCCCTGATGCTAGATATGAAAAAAGAAAAAAAAAAGAAAAGAAATAAAATAAATGATCACATCATTAAAAGGAAGTATTGTCTCAAACGACTAGATAGGCCCGCATTGTCGGAGTGTTTGTATCGCTAGTTAAGGAAAGGTTAAAAGTGAAGGCATTAGGAGTGTTTAAATACAAAATTATTGTAAAGATTTTTTAAATTTTTTTAACGGGAATTGTCATAATGTTAGCGTTTTATTGCGAAGTTTGTGATCAAGGACTGACTTTGCAACGGGAGTATAACATGAAGAACAAATTATGTAAAATCTGTGAGGACTAACTTTGCAACGGACCTGTAAGATAAAGGGCAAATTGCGTATGAATAATTTTTTTTAAAGTTAAATATAACGATCTTTACTTAACGACCGTTAGTACTATAGATGGGCACCAGAGATGAGCAGGTGTATGTAACTACACCGTAAAATCCACGATTATTAATAAACCCTAATCACAAGTTAATTATGTATTACTATTCACACACCTATTTTTAGGCAAAATTTAAAACTTTTGTTCACACTATGCAACTATGAATCAATATATGTTATGTGATTCACACCTTTATGGAAATGAGCTCACGAGCGTACCACGACATTCACAATTGTGTACAAATCAACCCTGGAGTAGTTATGATCACCCACACCCCACAAACGCACTCACAACCCCCCTTGGGTCTCACATTTCACCGATTGGGCCTAATATGCCAAAGTGGGCCCCACAACACCTAATGGGCCTCAAATACACCTAAGCTCATTAATGGACCCATTTAAATACCAAAACGGACCCTTAACAAACTCATTGGGCCCAAATCCAATTTTAAGCCCAACAAGCCCATTACACTAAATAAACACATATACATGGACGAGAAACGCGTTTACTTTGCGTCCTTTATTCACAATCCGTACACACACACATATAATAAAATACATGGTTCGAATCACCACAATGTCAAGAATCAAGATCAACAATTACATCAAAATAATACGTATATATGAATAGTGAACGAGGGTCAAAGTAAATGGACTTTGCATCCTATACAAAACTTGTGCAACTAACACAAAACGTTTCTAACTTGTTTCTAAGTATCTCCAATCACTTGCAAAGTCCTCCAAACCATGTTATAAGACCTCTAACACCTTGCTCGACACTCATGTGTTTCCCAAACTCAATATCACACGTTACAATGTTGTTTGGACCCTTTGAGCACTCTAGCACCAAACGCACCCTAAGCTATGTAATCCAAAGTCTCAAACATCATTTCTATTACATGTCTAAGTAACCTAGCACCCAAGCACCTCGTTTAGTTCCTTAGTTCACTGGTACATGAAATGAATTGGAATTCTAGAACCCTTGGCCTCGTCACCCCCTCAAACGAAACAACCAACACACTTGTAAACCAATTGGACTAGTTCTCAAGTGCCCTAGTACCTAGCCCCTTATCTGTTATCTTCTTCAAATATTCCTTTTGTCTCACACCCAATTTGTCCCAATATCTCTTATATTCCCATGCACCTCACGTAAATGAAAACTCAAACACAAAACCTACTCAAATACTACTCGTTCCTGTCCCAAGTCGCAAGAGAAACAAGCAAGGTTCTAGGTGATCCCAAGGTCCCTCAAGCCAACCAAGAGTCCCTCTCAAGTCCTTGGAGTGCTAACAAACGAGCTACACCATCCTATTGCCCTCACCTAGTCTCAACAGTACCAAACGACCCACCTTTCATAAGGTGTTGTAAGTGTTTCAACACTTAGTTATTTTTTTTATCACATGCATTGTTTTCGTATCGTATCACACTCATAAGCTTCCACGATTTTATTCCTTTGTCTCATTAAGCTAAAAGCTCACAAATACACTCACTCAATTCCTAACCTAACTATAATAAAATACACTTTGTTTACACTTAACACAACATATAAACACTCAAAACCACACGTTCCTAACATCACTTGGACCCATACGTAAAACTGTCAAGTATAAACATGTAAACGTAAATGATTTTGCTATAAGGATTAAGCTTGTAAAACCATATTCGTACGTACACAAATACAAACAAAATACACAACATGTTTCTCTATACAACAAAGAAACAGGGGACACCAAGTACACACCCACACAAGCTCACTTGATCACTTTTAAACACCCAAAGCTAACCTCACTCGCAAAGGTCTCTAAAAACCTTAAACAAGCTTAACGGGCCTTAAGGCCCATTACTTTTAAATAAGCAGTTTGCTTATAAGACACCCACAAGCTTATGTGATTATTGAAATAAGTTCATAATAAGCCCATGAAAAATTCCCCACAAAGCCCCATGTTCATCGGGCCAAGACAGTATCATTGGGCCTAACAGCTTGTTTAAGGCCTAATTAACCTAAAAATAAGCTTTGAGCTATATAAGGTGTTAAATAAGCTCACCCAAGCTTTACTAAGCTTCTGGAAGTATCATAAGCTAAAAGGAATGAAATCATAAGCTAAACATGTATTTTGGACTGAAAATGCAAAATATATAAACTAGAAGGACTAAAAATGTCAACTATGAAACATATGGGTTAAAACTGTCAAAACTATATTTTGAGGATATAAATAGAATCTATGAATGATTTTGAGTCATATATGTAAATTTGAAGGTTTTGGACTTAAAATGAACATTTATTTTCCTAAAGGACTAATTTTGCAAAACTACATAACTACAAGGACCAAAACTGTAAAAATAGTAAACCATGTGCCAAAACAGTATATTCAGTATACAAAAGGTATTTATTGAACACTTGGATATTATGAATACTAAAACACTATACTTTTATTTTACAAGGACTAAAAATGTAATTTTATAAGTTTAAGGACAAATGTGAATATCCACAAAGGGGTACCAAACTGTCATTTTGGTAAACTAAATTCAAAATGGAATATTTATGAAACCAAGGTACTAGAATGTCATTTTTGTAACATATGAGTTAAAAATGTGAATACTACAAAGTTAAAGGACCAAAATTGTAATTTCCCCAAACTTATGTAAAAATGGTTATTTTGATAACTATAAGGACCAGAAATGAATACTTGGAGAATATTAATGATAAAAGTTGACATTTGATATTTGGTGCTAAAAATGTCATTTTGACAAAGTGCAGGGATTGAAAATGTAAATTTTCACTATTAAGGTTTGAAATGTAGGTTTCTGGAAACTTGAAGGTTTACTCAGTAACTTTAATAAAAACACTGAGGTATGATAAGCCATCACACAACCAGAACACTCAACCACATAAAATTGTGAACCATCCTTATAAGTTAAGCACAACACACATAAAGGTAAATAATTATTATATATAATGTTTTGAACTTCAAGCATTATACACAATCACAAACCACCCACACCACCAAGTATCGAGATTTCTCATATTATCCAAAGTTGCGTGGTGGAGCCATTTCCGAGTTGCATTTGATATCATATATTTGCTTACACACACACCCACAACAAATGTGAGTTCATAGTCCCACATTTTATATGTTTTACAAACCCGTGGTGAGATACATGCTACAAATAGAACACAAGTATTTTTATGTATGCTATCCTGAATGTTATTGCATAAGACACTCTGTTTCCCCTTTACAAAGCCCCTCTTATCATGAACCTTAGTCACTTGCGAGTGAACGCGAATAATGTGAATAAATCTATTGGAAATTGACAACCCATTTGAGCTAGCTGGATAGATAACCTTGTGTTAGCCAGATTGATAGCCAAATGCACACTATTTGACTTATATTAGGAGAATGGCAAACTCCTACACCGAGGCACCCTTATTATAACACACACGTTAATGTTGAGTTCATGAGACTTATGGCAATATACATATTGATTTATTTGAATGATTACACCTTTTGCTCAAATGATTATGATTACAAACACTATGGATTCATCGAACAATTTTTGTTGACTTTAGCATATTTATCTCGTGTAATTGAAGCAGAAATGAAGGCACGAGTGGGCATTTTGACCAAGAGTCATTGGTGTAAACAAATTTATCACCATCACAAACATTATTGTCATTTTATTTTGCTAAACATTGGAAACGCTTATGCATTTTGAATTAAATAATTAATGACTTTTAAAAACGTCTCTTTTGAGTCGTTTTTTATGATTATGACTGTGATCCTCCCCGTAACACCCAAAATTAGTCTTCCGCTGTGATTATGATTTTTTGGTGGTGTTACAGATTGGCATCAGAGCCACATTTATAGAGAACCTAGTGTATTTTTAACACTAGACTATAATTACATTTTTCAAAACAGAACAGTCTACACCGCACCCCGCGAGCCCTCCATGCCTACGTATTTACAACACCTTGTTTAAGATGCTGCACACACCATACCCCGGGTTATCTTTTTAGTAAAGTTTGCATGATTATATAAGTTTATATTTATTAATAACTTGGTTATTACAGTACTATGTCTTTCCCACATCGCACCTCCTCCTCATCTGAGGCAGATGTCGAATATACCCTATCTACCACCATGGCCCCGATGCCCAACACCACATTGACTCCCGTGATGTCAAGAGTTTGGACTAGCGAAACGGAACCCTTCGAGGATGGTGAAGTAGCTCCTACTCCGACAGTATCATTTGTAGTGGTGCCAGTATATACACCCTCGCCAAATGACCCATATGTGCAGGCTAGACAGGCACATATCTCATCCCCGTTGACACGCGATCAGTATCTAGAATCCCAACAATAGTTACCTGCACCCAGTGTAGAAATCCTCCCTACACCTCCATTATCACCCGTAATATCAACTAGCAACCCCAGTTCCCCATCTTCTAACGATCGGATTGCTCAAACTTGGGAATGGAACCCCGCGCCGAGAGCAGAAACCTCTCCACCACCACCTCAGGTCTTCCGAGGCCGTCGAGTTAGGGTCCTCCAGCCCTATGAACCTGAGCCATTTATGAGGCCATTTCGGAGATACCCAAATGGTCATGTTAGGATACATACTCCTCGTAGAATCATGCGAGCACCTCGAGCCCCATCATCACCCACCTCTCCTTTAGATCTATTCGGAGCATCACCACCTTCTTCACCGACATATCACCACCAAAGATATTGGATTTCATAAACACATAACAAACAATAATATGGTCGAATTATTTAGAGGTTTTAGAGAGAAAGTGGGAGCCTTTCTAGAGAGAGAAAGTGAAAGAAAACATAGAAGGTTAGATTAAGATGAATGAAGGTCCAACCTCTACCTTGGGAGGTAGAGGGTATATAGTTACAAACAATAAACGTCCTCCTAGAGAGAAAGTGGGAGAATGTGGATCGTGAATATACCTTGGGAGGTAGAGGGTAAAGACCCGTCCTTCCTCCACGGTGTTGCTCTAAACTAAATAACTAACTAATAAAACAAGAATAACGATATGTCTACGAGCTAACTTATGCTAGATTATATTTGGGGTGACCGACTCTTCACTATGGAATTTCTAATTCCTAACAATCTCCCTAAGGAGGTCACCCCATATTTTACATTTCGAATCCTAGCATTCTATTTAATCTTCGCCTTGAGCTCGAGACATTAATTCTTCAACATTTGCATCTTTGTGCTTTTGTAGTGATTCTTCAAAGTCCGATAACTTTGTACTTTAAGTGGAGGCCTTTATACCGATCCACATCTTTGATGATCTTCGAGCTTTAATTGAGATCATCACCACAAGAACTCTCGGATCACCCTTTATTGTGTTGCCATCATGTGAAGTTGTGACTTTCGGACCGACATGCTCACACTTTCGGATCATGACATCTTTCCATCGAGTAGCGGAAGCTTCATCGGTTCATGATATTTTTGCAGCAGCGTAGCGAAGCATAGTATAAAAATATCGTAACCAAAGTTATGTAGATATGCACCACCATGATTTCTTCAATTAAGTGTGGATGTTGTGAGCATGCGGCTTTGGATTGATCGCTCAATTCGATCACCGCAACCATCCAAATGTACCGCAAACAACAATTAGCAATAAACACACGAAAGTGTCTTTGATCACTTCGTTGAATTGAGGTACACGCCCACGGTTCCCCGCTGATCAATACAAGTACCGCCCGTGATCGTAGGATTCCTAAGAATCTCCTTGATGTGGTTTCGCATTGTTCTAGCCGTTCTCAAACCGAACGCCTCAAAGAAGACAACACGGAGTGAGTGAACCAAAGAAATTGAGATTCACCGATTGATGAAAATGATTTGAAAACAATCGCGTATTGCTTAGAAGAAAGAGTTTTGCAATACGACGAAGGTTTTATGAGAAAGATCAATTTTCAATCAAAATACTTTTGTATTTGAGAATGAGTACACATTCGACGTGCTAGTGAAAAGAAGAGATTCGCACATCGAACGGTTTTTCTAAAAGTATTTTTCAATCGAGATACTTTTGAATTTGAAAACATAAGTACACATTCGACGTGCTAGAGAAAAGAAGATTTGCACATCGAACGGTTTTTCCAAAAGTATTCGTCAATTCCATTCTCGGACCAAGGTTGATTCAAGTTTGAATCTCCCCATCGTTTCTATCCGGTTGTCACAAGCTTGATCTTACGAGAAGATCTCACATGTCACCCACCAAGAGCTTGTTTGATGTTGGCTCTAGAAGGATTTCCATCTTCATCGTGAATATTTTACATATCACTCGGATGTTCGGCAATACCACAAGGATAATGCGAGGACTCTTAATATATACTTACTTTCCACATTGTGTGAAACAAAGAAGTCTTCATTAATTTAGTGTCCTAATGAGATATTGTGGATGATCTCTTGGCTCTAGACTCAATAGTGCACATTTGGTTCCTGTGTGGAGACTATGGAGAGGGTCTCCTTCTTCAATATCAACAATCTCTAAGAGAAAGTCGATAGATAATGTCGGTTCCCGTGAGAATGAAACAAGCCCTTTTAAGAGGAACTTGAGTAGTTTGGGAAGTTTAGTGCAAGGCGTCACCGGGTCCATGACGCCTTGTCTTCAATACCGATGTTACCTTAGTAACCACCAAGAGCATATGTATTGAACCCGGTTCATCGCCCTAAGGTTGAATTGATGGAGGGCTATTTCTTTTCACCCTTTTCACATTCATTTCTTTTTCATTCTTCAACCCTTCAAGCTTACCGAGACTTCATAACTAGAACCTTGTTGGGTTTATTCCAAGACTAGCTCGTCTCATCCGCACTCTTCCCATATTCTCATTTTCTCCTTTTTCAATATACCTAAGGACTCTACACTATCTAGTGGATTGTCCTCGGTAGATCCCTCCGGCTCGGCGGATCGTGGGAACAAATACCTAACCTAACCATCCTTATAACACCATGCATAAAGTAAATTGGTCGGTCTTTTGGTATTGTTCTTTCCTTCATGAAACCAATTGAAAAATCATTTGGAAAACCAATCAAGGTACTTGTGATACGAGATCAAAGCATTTTGTACCTTAATAGTTTTGATCATTTAGAAAACCTCCCTCAACATGTGCATATGATTTAGAAATTGTTTGGCACATGGAGGCAAGAGAACTTTGAAATATTTTCTTTGATCACAATTTTCCTTAGAAAAGCCATTTGATTTTCTTTGGTAAAATTCTCCCTCAATATGTGCATAGGATATTTGAAATCATTTTATCACATAGAGGCAAGAGTTCTTTTGAAGCACATCCACGATCACAAAATCCATTAAGAAAACCATTTGAAAACTCAATCAAGGTACTTTATGTTCTCTTTTAAAAGCATTTGTACCTCGATAGGTTTAAAATGCTCCCCTCAATATATGCTTCGAGATTCAAAGCGCTTAGCACATATGAGAGCAACTGCACAACCGAATCAAAACGATCAACTTTATCAAATTTCATTATTAAATCACAAATTCTCCCCGATCAAAAATATCAAATCCTTTGAGATTTTGGATCCCAAGTGATTTAATTAGGTTTAGAAAACATGGGAGAAAATGTGGCCTTGTTTAAATACTCATCCGGTTTTGGATAAATCCTCCTCCTCAACATGTGCATTGTATATTTGAAATCGTTTGGCACATGGAGGCGGAGTGCCTTTGAAGGACTAAAACCAATTCCATTTAAACAGATTTGAGATTTAACTCACGATCTCTACCCGATCAAAATTTCAAACCATTTGAGATTTGTGATCCCAATTGATTTAAATCATTTAAAAAATTTTGGGGAAAGACGTGGCAAGATTCAATTTTGAAAGATGATGATAAGGACCATTTTAAGACATTAAAGATTGTTAGTGTCGTATGATAGTTTTAAGAGATCTTTAAGTAAAATAAAACAATTTCACAATCAAACAAGAATGTAAAAATTTCATTTTGAAAGACCTTGATTCTAAAGAAAAATCATACCATGACATAACATTAAATCTTTAGATCACCACATTTTTGTTGTACAAAACGGACTTTTTGAAGATATATTGTTTGAAAATATTTTAAATTAAATCACTCTCCCTCAATCGATGACCAAGTCGATAATTGAGTGACTTAAGTTTTGATAAAATGAAGTCCCGTGATTTTCAAAATTTAGTCCAATATATTTTCAAACAATATTTTCCATTTTCAAAACAATTTATTCAAATTTTTTCAAAATTGTTTAAAATGGTATCCCGCACAAAGATATGTTAGGTGGTTGAGAAGCTTATGTTGTTGTTGTAGGGTTTGGAAGAAAACCGTCACGATGCAAAGTGAGACTTCTTCACGTTGCATTTTGAATGCCAACCGAGGTCAAATTAAGCTCCGCTTTCTTCATCACTTAGAAGAAAACCATCCGCCGATGCAAGTGAGACCTCTTACGTTGCATTTATGCCAACTCTCCATTGAAGTCAAATTAAGCTCCGCTTTCTTCATTTGTCAACCCAAGATATAGTTACCCTTTCCTTTCGCATCCAATCATCTTCAATTGTGGGATCCGGATCGAACATTCTTATATACCAATATACCGCATACGTTAGTGAACACACATACAAATATATGGTGGTCGACATCACCCAAACAACAATCGACTAATAAAAGTCAATTCAACATATCAATCGATCATATAAGGTATGGGAATAATGTGTTAATCAAACTCTAATCATCTAAACCTAACAATCATATCCTAGAAACCTAGTCCTTCAACATAGGCAAATATCATTTTAATTAAGCACGTAGGATAATTAAGAAAGCTCGTTAGATGATATAGATTTGAAAACATTCTCCCTCAATCAATGACTCATTTTTTGAAAAAATTTAAAAGCGCGAAGTCATTGATTGAGTTTTCAAATTTCACAAAAACTCGAATTCGATTGATTTTCAAGCAACTCATTTACCACCATTTTGAAAACACAACAAATATTTTTCTCAAGAATTTTAGACGGAAAACATTTGTGTAGGAACAACAGATCCTTTGACATACTTTCCTCATTTTGTTTTAGGATAAGTGCACGAAATATTTGAAAATTGTTTAGCGTAGCACTTTCCTTCCTTTAAAGAGCGGGTTGCTATCTCAAATAATAGCAAGCCATTGTTTAAGCACGGGCAAATAATCAGAAGCCATTATTTGAACGGTTACTATCCAAATAATCAGAAGCCATTTTTTGAGACATGTTTTAAAGAAATATTTACACCTCCTCGCTCGAACTTCATCTAAAGCCCGTGCCATTATTGAATGACATTTCTAAGACCGTAGATGTTATCGATACCGTAAGACATGTCTTGAGAAAACATATTTTGGTATTTTTCAAATTTTCGATTTTATGGGTTTTTGTTGATTTTATATTTTTCTATTTTCTTTTGTTGGTTTTATATTTTTGTATTTGGTTTTTGAAAATATATACAAAGATATAGATGATATAGTTTAAGAGGATGATGATACGAGTACCGAGATAAGGATATCGTTCAAGACTTTGTAGAAGATAGAAGTCATCATCTCTTAAACTTTCACCACCAAAGCATTCGAGACTCTTGAATCGTCGAAGAACTTGAGCCTTCAACAAGTGAATCTTTGGTAGCTTCCCTCAAACCGACAAACTAAGAATAAAGACCATTTTCCAAGAAGTAGAAATGAAAGAAAACAGTCTCATTGAATGAAGCTCAAGCACTCAAGAACATGAGAACACCAAAGTAACAAGTTGAAACATAGATCGTCTTAGCGGTTATCAAATCCGAATAATCGATGAAGACCGATCACATGAACTCGCTGCGTCTCCGATGTACACATTACTCTTCGAGATTGACCATTGTCTATTCGGGGAACAATACATCAACATCTTCATTTTACCAAATGCATTCCGTTATCTTCCATATAACCAATCACCCATAATGTACACAAGTACCCAACCGTAGTAGAGACAACAACATCACACTAATCGGTTGAATCACCGATCTCCTCTACGGATGTCAACTCTAGAATGACCGATTAAGCACGATCATGTGAATATGTTGTCCGACCCGATGTACACATATATCTCCCCGATCGGTTGCGATCTCATCGTAATCATCATTACATTGTATACATGAAGCACTAACCGAAGCACTTTATCATAAATCATATAGAAGATGTCGATATGCAATATCATCTCACGAACCAAATATTCTTCTCACATTTCTTCTAATCGAACATCAAGTAACACATACCAAAAGTCTCCGAGACCATTTCCTCTAATTAGTTGGAATAATACACCAAAGGCTACGAGTTAAACACCGAGTTTCTACGGTTATGACCATTGTCTTTCCGGATAACTTCAATCGTAGAAGTGTTAAGTTCATCATGTGTACTCGTTGTGCTTTTAGATATATGTCTCCTTCCCCTTGTTGGTTTTGATACCTCGATTCAAAGAAACATAATATACCCAAAACTTGAAATCTTGTGAGAAGAACTCAAATAGCCCAAATGAATCATGTGAGAATCAACTGCTACATAAACTCTCTCGACTATCTTTATCAACCCATATGTAGACAATTTGAAGTGACCATCGTTGAAGAAAACCCGATATACCAAACTTGAAACCAAGTCGAATTCCCGCATTTGTATCTTAAGCTTGCACTTAAAGATGGAAGAACGGTGTCGAGAATCTATGCTTCAAGCAAATCTCTAAGTACTCACTACTCAAACAAAGTATGAGACATTAACACCTCTTGCGATTATCCACACCGTCATATGCGTGTGACATCGAGTAAAACAAAGTAACTCCTAATAGTGATAGTTAACCGTGTCTTCAACCATCCACCTCGATCACCGGTAACTAGATAACCCAAGTCTTCAACTCGATTCTTAAGCCCGAGCAAGTTATCAAATAAGAACACGCCTTTGTGAACGTCAACTTCAACCTCAAATAAGTGATAAATGAGTAACTTCAAGTAATCAACTTGTGTCAAATGTCCAACACGTGAATAAACATACAATCGGATGTACATTGACCCACCGAATGAACCGAGCAAATGATTCCTCAACATCAATGCATTCTTCCTTAAGGTATACATGTAGAAACCGATCCGAAGATTTACCAATAATGTTTTTAAGCGGATGAGGAAGTCATTTTCCTTAATGTTCATGTGGTTGATTTACGAGTGCACATTTAGGAAAGAACAATGAAACAATGATCCGTGAAGATTTGGCAAAGGAATACCAAAGAGCGGATCACTATTCATGAGTGCAACCGCAATGATAGTCATTAACAACGCCTTGTGAAGTAATCGGAGATAAGGTTTCTTGAGAATTCAAGAAGTACTTCTTAGATGGTGAACCAGTTGAGTCAATAGAAACCGAGCATGAGCTTCGAAGTCGGATGATCAACATTCGTTAGAGGTTGGAAGTACTCATCAAACATATCTTTGAAAACAATGAATCCCAAACAATGAATCCCAATTATCCTTAGTAATTGAAGCATTAGGCGTTGGAGGAGTGTCATCAAAAATCAAGCAATGAATCATTGCTAAAGAATCGAGCAAGTCTAATTGGGATTAAATTTTGGCTTTTCAATCTCCCCAATTAGTGCTCTCCCTAAACCGATTTAAGATTTTCAAGTGTTCTTCTCACCGGATTAAGAAGAAGTCTTTAGATCATCAAATGCAATTGCCTTTAGTCTTCTAATCATGTAGCTTTCAAATGTAGATTAGATCAGACTCGACCTTCTTCAAGATTATCCGAATGGGGAAATAGACAGTTAACATCTTCTTCACACCAAAGGCATTCCCGTTAACTTGTAAATAGCAAATCCCTTAATTAAAATCCTCCCAATCAAACAAGAATGTAAAGATGTTCATCAAAGAAATCACCAAAGAACTAGAAGCACTTTGTCATTTAATCATATCACCGTGTGAAGATGTCAACCAACGGCTCTTAGAAGAAACTACATGTGAAGATGATCCGATAAGAAGAATCTCGGTTCTTACATGGGTTAGGAGCCGTTTGACCATATATTCTCAAATATCACCAACCATGCAAAAATTCACACTTTTCTCCCTCAAGAATTGCATACAGAGATGCCATTCTTGATTAACCAAGTGATTATCATCCAAATGTATTCTATTCACACTTCTCCCCACAAAATTAGCACATGATGTCGCCATCTTCATTATATTGAGCAAGAGGAATAAGAGTAATTATCAAGAGTCCGGTTCACTTGATGATCAAGCGCATGGAAAAGCATGAAGCATGTTGATGAAGAATGTCGATGAGAATGGTCATAAACATGAAGATTTTCTTCTTTAGAAGATAAAGCGCAGAAGAGTGTACACTTTTCTTTTCGAAGAACGGGCTCAAGTGTTATCTGCAGACGCCATAATGATGAAGTACGAGGCCCGAATCGGGAATGACGTCAAGAAGATTTTCTTCTTTCAAAGATAAAGCGCATCGAGACGCACACTTTTCTTTTCTTTAGAGTACGAGGCCGAATCGATGTGTTCAGACGTCATAGCCGATTGAATATCAATGTTGAGTAACTAGAACCCGTGAATTATGAGATATCAACTTTTGTTATCCATACTTTAAGCCACCCATGTATTGAAGGATCAAGTATCTCAGAATCGAGTAAGGACTACCGCACTAATATTACAAACTTGATTGCATATATTATGGTTAGTGACATCAAGATCCAAACCCTTTGGGGTTTCACGGTCAACATTGAGAATGCTATTGGTAAACATCTTTCCGTAGGTATCCACCTAAGTCTAGCATCCTTAAAAATTCTACCGATGGTATCCACTTATGGCAAGGTCTAGGATTGTTAGGCATCTTATGCATAGTGAGAGACTTATCCTTATTCCTAGTTTCCAAAGATTTAGCAGTTGGTAACCATCTAGGTGAGGCTTTTGGTTTCATTTGCTTCATATGCACCGTGGATGACTTAGTGTGAATCCTAGACTTAACAGTTGTACCATTGCATGAGCATTTACATTCTTCGTGGATTTTGTGAAACATTTATCATGATTAGCATTAAAGATACATTTCAGACACTTTGAGCAAACAAACTTGTTTGGATTCGTAAATAGATCTAGATTTCTTAGAGTGATCTCGCTATGGAATAGCTTTAATCGAAACGCAACTACTCTTAGATGTACGCCAATCCCTAGTCTTTAGATTAGTGTTCCTAGGTAATGGTTTAGAACTACTAGCGGTGCCTTGAAATTTTGAAGAATTCATCATCCTAGGTCTTGCACCTAAAATTCCATCTTTACGATTATGTGCCTTCTTTCTAGCCATTTCAAGATAAGAGTTCTTATACAAGTCATTCATATCAATTTTCCTAGGCAAGTGAGGTGAAGTGACCGGTTTTGTCAAAACTTGTTTCGCATCAACTTGGGAGGCAAACCGCTTTTGAAAATTTTGGTCGCTCGATCTAAACGCATTCGGTTGTCTAATAACCGGTTTCCCAAGTTTGATGGTTTTGAAAACTTAGTGTTCACACTATTCCTCGTTGTTTTTCTCGAGCTCATTTTTAAAGCAACAATAGCGAAACTCTTTTCCTAAAGATGAGCTTTGAGATCATCAATTTTGCTATCAAAGAGTTTGTTTCATTGACTTAGTTCTAGCTTCTTTGATGAGTCACTTAGTTCTATGTGATTCTTTCTCAAAGACTCATTTTCCTTTAGTAATTTGGCCACACAAACAACTAATTCATCATTTCTCATTTGAATATCATCAATAGCATTAACATCGTAATTACTTGTAACCAAATTACTTTTCACATGCATACCGTAAATATGTTTCTTCAAATTGTTGATGGTTGATTCTTTGTCTTGAAGTCGAGCTTTCAAAGTGTTCATTTCAAAAGTTCACGAATTCGTGAAGTTCCATTTTTACATGGTTTGTTAATTTGGAAACTTTCTTCTTTACTTTGTATCGCAATTTCAAGTGAAATGCAATGTTTTTCAAGATTTGAGAATTTGTTTGAAAGTTCATCAAAAGCCTTTTATCAACCTTATTGTTTGTTTTGAAACACTTAATCTCGACTCACCTCGCCATGTAAGATTTAACAAAGTCATGTTCAAGATCATGATCGCTTTGTTTAAGTACTTTAGCAGATGCACTATATTGAACAGAAAGGGTACCTCATTACATGACACCGCTCAATTTCTCGGTCCGATATCTACATCCACATCATGTGTAACAAGAGTCACCGGACCGGATGTGTCAAGATTATCAATCTCGAGCCTCAGATTCGGTGCCAACCGATCCATCATCCGGTGCTTTACCCGACTCATCATTATATGTTGACTCGACATTCGCATTCAAAGAACACCCGATTCTTCAATGATACATTACCCAACTTATCACAACTATCTCTCAACCGCACCGACACTCATTCACGTTTTCATTTTATGTGTAACTTCCTCAATGTACTTCTCCACATTATCCATGAGTTGTATGAATGTCTCAATGAACACGCTAATTTCCATTCCAGTGTGTCTCTTGAAAGACATTTCACCATGTCTTGATCATAATCGATGTAAATTCCCACCGATGAATGACCGAAATTGGTTGTGGATCACTTGAAGTGCAAGACCGAACTAACCTCTTGAACCTTCTCTTTATCAAGTTGTTGTTCCAATTGTTCTAAGTTCAATAGTACTGTTCCGCTAATGTGGATAAGTCTTGACGGAAAAGGGCAATGCATGTTCGCTCCATTCCAATCGGTGTGAGTAACATAAGGTGTGAGTGAAGTTGTTGATAAGATTCAATGCTACTTTCCTTTTGCATGGCATTCGTAGTCCAAGCAGTGCAATTCTTTTCATTGGACTCGAGCATGAAGAACTCAAGTCATCATTGATTGATTCCATCATCTCGTATTCGATCGTAATAGCTAATATTCTCATGGTTGTCTACAAGATCATACGGTTTGAGTACTTCAAATCACCGGGTCAAGAGAGTAGGACATGATGTGGTAGAATGCACGGATTTTACAAGTCTATGATTCAAACCGAGAAATAAAATCTTTCATGGATTTTACTAAAATCAAGACCAAACCGTTAAGCAATGACCAATGGAATGTGTTAAGATGATGATGGATCGATACAATGAAAGACGATTGTGTGATAGGGCTTTAGATTGTTCGTAGGAAAAGTCGAAATGTTGATTGGTTGAGATTTGGATTGGTTGATGCACGCTTTTTACGGAGAATTTTGGGTCTAAAACTTAAAACCTCAATAACTTCCTTTCGGAGGATTTGGGCCTCGAAAATTCGTTTCACGACATCGTGGTGAAACCTCACAATATTCACTGTTCGGTCGTTTTGACAGTATTTTGTCGAAACGGAGTTACGGATCAAAAGTTATGGCCGCTTGAAGTTTTGACGAAAAGTCAACTTTGGTCAAACCTCTTCTTAAAAATCAACCAAGTCGCTATAACACTTGAACCAAGTCGCTAAGCACCAAGTCGCTACACCAAGTCGCTAAACAAATAAGTCGCTAAAGAGCAACTCGCTAAGAACCAAGTCGCTAGGAAAATTTTGACAAGAAGTCGCTAAGCTCCAAGTCGCTAAGTTGTCAAGTCGCTAAAGAGCAAGCTACACCAAATCGCTAACACCAAGTCGCTAACACCAAGTCGCTACCAAGTCGCTACCCGTAGTGGAGAATCCACTATGTACTTTTGTCGGCTTGTCTCTAAAGGCAAGTCGCTAGGGTCAACTCGCCACCAAACAACACCACAACTCGCTAATTATTTCAAGCAAATCGCTAGCAAGAAAGTTATACCGTGAGCCAAGTCGCTAACTTGAAAAACTTCCAAAACACACTTTTCAATCCAAAACAACCCAACCACGATGATTCAAGCCTTTCAAATCACAACCTAAACACTTATGATGATCCTAAACACAAAAGTACAATCAAAATCCAAACTTTAACACTAGAAATCAACCAAATGATGCAAAACCACAAAACTTTCTCAAACTCAAAACCACCTAAAACCACTAGAAATCCAAAGATATGTAAGAGATGATCTAACCATGGCTTTTGATACCAATTGTAGGATATTGATTTCATAAACACATAACAAACAATAATATGGTCGAATTATTTAGAGGTTTTAGAGAGAAAGTGGGAGCCTTTCTAGAGAGAGAAAGTGAAAGAAAACATAGAAGGTTAGATTAAGATGAATGAAAGGTCCAACCTCTACCTTGGGAGGTAGAGGTATATATAGTTACAAACTAAACGTCCTCCTTCTGATCGTGGATCGTGCATACAGTGGGTAAAGACCCGTCCTTCCTCCACGGTGTTGCTCTAAACTAAATAACTAACTAATAAAACAAGAATAACGATATGTCTACGAGCTAACTTATGCTAGATTATATTTGGGGTGACCGACTCTTCACTATGGAATTTCTAATTCCTAACATCTTGATGGTTTGAACGCTCGTAAAGCTGTGTTCATGAGAAGCGCTGTCGGACAACCGCAAGGTCACATATGCTACGGAACACCATGGACGAAGCCCAATCATGGTGGAATGCCATAACACGCACTATGGGTATCAAGAAGCTCACCGGATCTCTTGGTCCGAACTCAAGCAAAAAATGTTAAAAAAAGTATTGTCCCCATACTGAGGTCAAGAAATTGGAGGACGAATTTCATAATTTGGTGGTAAAAGGAGTTAACTTCAGAACCTACAACTGAAGGTTCCAAGAATTGGTCGCACGGTGCCCGAATATGGTACCGGATATCGATAGAACACGGCAAAGTACCGAGGTCTACTACCGAGTATTGAAGGGATGTCACCGCATCCAAGCCACCCACACTCGAAGAGGCAATGATTATTTTTCAAAAACTATTGGACCGGGAAACTAAGCGCAAGGTAGCCATGGGTAATAATTATCTCAAACGGAAGCATGATGATCCAAGAACCACCCCTCACAACAACAACAACAGATACAACAAAAACAACCACCGCGACAACAACAACCACAGTAACAAAGATCGCCATAACAACAACTATCAGCAGAACCACAACAACCACCATCATCAGCAAAACCGCAGGCAGGAAGCGGCCAAAGAATATGTTGCGGCACCAAACGAAGAACCCTTACTGAAACCACCCCCGTGCAATCGATGCAAGATGCACCACACCGACCTTGCATCGCTAAGTGCGGAAATGTCAAGAACAGTCACAAGATCGCTGATTGCGAACCACCGTGAAAATGCACAACCAAAGGATCGTAGTATGCCACCGATGCGGAGAAAAGGGCATTACAAAATCAATGCACCAACCGAGATGCCAACAACCCCGCACTAGCAAGAGTCTATGCACTGGGAGACGAGAATGAACCACGAGACCCTGACGTCGTCACAAGTACGTTTTTACTAAATCAGCAAAATGCCAAAGTTTTATTTGATTCTGGTGTCGATAAGAGCTTTGTGTCTACTACCCTTGTGCTAAACATTACTCCAACTAAGTTAGACACCACCTACGAAGTCGAAATAGCTAATGGGGTCATAATAGGCACTAACACCGTAATCCAAGGTTGCACTATAATCTTACACGACCAATCTTTCGTTATCGACCTCATACCCATCCAGCTTGGCTGTTTTGATGTAGTTATTGGAATGGATTGGCTATCGCAACACCGTGCCAGAATAGTTTGCAACGAGAAAACCGTTCATATTCCATTAGACAACGGAACCCTTATTGTCCAAGGCGACCGAAGCAAGCCCCGATTCGGTATTGTCTCGTTTATCCGAACAGTGAAGTACATAAGTGAAGGTTGTCAAGTATTTATGGTTCAAGTGACGGAAAACAAGTCGGGAGAAAAGAGACTTGAAGACGTGCCTGTAGTCAAGGATTTCCCTGAAGTATTTCCAGAAGATCTGCCCGACCTACCGCCAGTTCGTCAAGTAGAGTTTCAAATAGACTTAGTGCCAGGAGAGGTACTAGTGGCTAAAGCACCCTACCGATTAGCACCGTCCGAGATGGAGGAATTGTCTGAACAGTTAAAACAACTGTCTGAAAAAGGATTCATTCGGCCGAGCTCATCACCCTGGGGAGCTCCAGTATTGTTCGTTAAGAAGAAAGATGGATCGTTCCGAATGTGTATCGACTAACGGGAACTAAACAAACTTACTGTGAAGAATCGGTATCCGCTACCAAGGATCGATGACTTATTCGATCAGTTACAAGGTTCAAGCATCTACTCAAAGATCGACGTAAGGTCGGGATACCACCAACTAAGAGTTCTCGAAGAAGATATCCCCAAGATTGCATTCAGAACACGCTATGGTCATTACGAGTTCCAAGTGATGCCATTTGGTGTAACCAACGCACCAGCAGTATTTATAGATCTGATGAACCGAGTATGCAAACCATACTTAGAAAAGTTTGTAATCATGTTTATAGACGACATACTCATCTACTCCCGCAGTCAAGAAGAACACGCTGAACACCTGAGAATCATTCTAAGTTTGCTCAATGCTGAACAGTTATATGCCAAATTCTCCAAGTGTGACTTTTGGATCAAGAATGTGTAATTTCTGGGACATATTATCAATAGCCAAGGTATTCACGTAGATCCAGCCAAGATCAAAGCAATGAAAGAATGGGCTCCCCCTACTAACCCTACAGAAATTCGACAATTTCTAGGATTGGCTGGTTACTACAGAAGATTCATCGAAGGTTTCTGTAGCAACCCGTAAATTTACATAAGGCAAAATGACTAAATTGCCCTTTGACTTTGACTTTTGACTATTTGACTTTTACTGTAACGTAAAAGCGAATACTGTAACTTGTAGTAACCGGTAATTTCTCAAGTTAAATAATTCACTCTGTTTTGAATTATTACACTCTAAACATTTTTTTGTTCACCAATGGCTATAAATAATTATTTAAAGTTGTTACTTTATTAATTATGAAAGTTTAATCGTGTAAACTTTCCTCGCGGTCAACACAAGACTACGATAAGTCTAGGTGTTCAAAATACTCTATTTTCACCAACAGTCATATTTTATATGAACTATTGCCACTTTGTTATTTTTGCGTAAACATTTTACTCGTTACGTAATACGCGTGCTCAAACCTACGTTATTAGGTTTTAACAACATAAACGCACTCCAATAGACTTATTACACTCTTAATATATCTAGTTGGAGTATATTTATAAGTTTTGACATTTTCATAAGTATTATATTCTTATGTTACCCGGTTTTAAATTTCGTGACTTAAGGGCTTAACATTAGTAATTACTGGGACCAAACTATACCCTATAATCACTAATATTATCAATATTACACAAGATAAACTAGAAAGTCCTTCTTATCATCACATATGCCACGTTTCATACACCTCAATAACACTTATCCATAGCTAGACAAGTGTTACTCATTGTGATAAACCATGTAGTTAAGTTACTATTTCACCATTTACACATGCAATTCTAGATCATAAAATAAACGAGACTGGCACTGGTCCGCCGCGTTGCGGGCGGGCGAATTTTTTAGCGGAGGTGATTGTGCATTAATAAATAGTAATATAACCTTTTTTTTACGATCGTAGACCCCGCCCGCAATGTATCAGTAGCTACATCGTAGAAACCTGCCCAAAAACGCAGTATCAGAAAGGCATCTTGTAGATATCGTAGTGCATCAGTAGCTACAAGACATCATGCTTTAATATATACTTATAATTCCATCTCTTGTGCTCTCCAATTCTGCCGTGAATATGCAGCCCACCATCACCATTTTTACCTCTTGTTTCACTTATTTCTTGGTCAAGAATTGTGGGTCTTGTGGTTCTAATATGGTTCTTGGATTATTTTGATCATCACTTGGGTATAGTCAAGGTTATAAGGGTTTGATCAAGAGGTTAGGGGCTGAGGTTATGAGGATTTTACAAGGGTTATAACCAAGGTTTTCTAAGGCCAAACATGGTTGGGTGAAAAGATTCAAGACATGGGTTGAAGATTGAAGGAAGTTAGGCTTGATTAGTAGTAACTTTTCATCCTATCCTTTGTAAGGTTTGAGTATATTTTCATATTCATTCAATATGGTTGTAATAATTTATATTCATTTGATGTAAGTTGATATAAATAGTATATGTAATATGGCTTAATTGATGTTGTACATGAGGTTGTGATCATGAAAATAAGCTAAAACAAGCCTTAGGTGGGTTTTATGAATTTGAAATCTGGAACAGGACCAAAGATTGATTAAACTGATCATCTCAGTAAACTTTGAGGTTAATTCAATAATATAGGCTTGTAGAGCTATGTCTTATGGTCGCTTACGGGTGGCACACCTCATAACTCATCCCGATGAGTAAATGAGAGCCAAAATGGCAAAACATGTCAAAATCTGCACTGACTTCATTTGGGAAAAGCCCATGGTTATGGTCATTTCGAAGTCGACTCGAGTTTATGAAATGTAGCCAAGACCTAAAATTGAAGTTTGGCGAAAACCACGCATCAAAATAAGTTGTAGAACTCAACTTATGGTCGTTTTAGCGGATCGAATGTGCACCAAACTTTCAAAGAATGAAATATAAGTAATTACTTGTTATTAGACAATTGATATAAGTAAACTTTGGACTTTGGACTTGATTAAGCTTGAGAATCTATTAGAGAAAGTAAAAACTAAAACTTGGGCTTTTGAATCACTTGAAATGGACTTATAGATAAAAAGTTATGGTTAAAAGAAGATGGCTAGATGAAAACTTGATATTGAGTCAAAAGTCTTCTGAAACTATTTTAAAACGCGATTTAAACCCTTTTCTGGTCCGAATAAGCAAAAGTGTAAAACACGAAAGTTGCTCAGAATGATTTTTTCTACATAAACTCTGAAGCACATAAGCTGAAAGTGAACGAAAAGTCTTGAAAAAAGCAAAAACTAAACGGACCTGTTGTTGACTAGAAAACAACCATGGCTAAGAAACCTTAGTGTAGTTTGATCCTTTGAGGCCGAAACGAAGCCAAGGTTAAGCCGTGGCTGTTGTCTTAAGGTCTTTAAACTTAGACATAACCATAGGAATGACCTTGAATATGATCTCAAGTTGTTTAACCATAATTTAGCCGCACGGCTAGTTTGGACTTAATGGTCGATTCTTGTTTTAAAACTTGGTTCATTGGATTAGACTTTGCTAGACTTTGACAAACTAAGTAAGTGACCATATGCCATGCTAAAATACTTCACGACACACAACTTAGATCATCATATCGTCACACAAGTTAATCAATAGTCTTTGACGAAACACGACACATGTTTTATACAACATTTGTCTCGTCAAATACTTACTTATAAATGATAAATACTACAATAGTAGGGAATTTTATTATCATAAAGAGGCCTCTTCGGGGTGTCGTATCGACGAGTTGTGGATTTACGATTTAAAGTGTCCTGGCTCCTCGTGCGATTACTACACGACCTCTTGATTTTGATAGCCCGAACGGTGGTACGAGGTCATTTATAAAAAGGCTGTAAGCCAAACAAACACTTAAGGGATACCTTAACTTAATATCCATGTACAACATCATAAGCCAACAAACTACATATACTTGTAAAATTATATCATACACTATACTAAAACGCGATTACTATGCTTTTGTAGGTAATCGTTAAAGATCATGATCTTGTCATACTCTACCGTTGATAAACAATATATCGTTACACTCCGCAGCTGATCACTACAGTGAGTTTCATAGCCCCAACTTTTGTTTAACTGTTTTATAAACTCTTTGGGGGAGATACATGCTACTGCTTTTACTACATGCTAAAATGCTTTATTATGGACAATTACTTGTAAACCGAATGCCTTGATCAGATTATTGCATGCCACTAAGTTGTTTTTGCCAAAAGTCCCCAACATCATGGACCACTAATCATCGGGAGTGAGCGCAAATATTGCGGATAGGCCTATCGAAATTGATGAACCCGCTCTATGTTATCGGAAATAACAAGGCGCACTATATTTGAGATTATATGGCAAAATACCTACCGGGGCAAGTTACATATATATATATATATCGTCGGTGATATATATACAACAATAACGTGAAGTGCCATGAGCTTAGAGCAATAATAACTTTCAAGAAGATAATTATACACATTGCAATTATACTACGAACTATATTGTCCACTCTCTGCTTTTACTAAACTTGAAATCTTATGATCAAACTATTGTACTTGCAAACCTATGAACTCACTCAACCTTTATGTTGACACTTTTAACATGTTATCTCGTGTTCGAAAGGAATTAGTCGGCATGGCATGTGAAGGCGCATTTAAAAATATTTTGAAGACAATGCATATATTATCATTCGAAAAACATCACAACTTCTATGTTGTACTTTTTATGATTGTACAAACTTGTGGGACCGGTTTGTAAACTCGATATTTTAATCGAATGATAATTGATTTCAAAACGCCTCATTTAGAGTCGTCAGAACTCGTCTTTGTGAACTATGAAGTAATACCCAAAGGACACAATCTTCCGTGCGATAATTTTGGGGTGTTATGATTGGTATCGAGCTTCAGCTTATAGAGAACCGTGTTACATTTAAACCTAGGCTATAACTACATCTTACATTAAACTTGTATCACTCATTGCTGTCTACAACATTCCGTGTGCCATGCCTACTTCTTAACACAATACTATGTTATTTATATAAAGACTGTTTCTATAAACAATTGACTAAACATAACTGCATATGCCTATTCCAAGGCATTATGGCACAACCAGATATCCCCAATCATGTAGATTTTGTGATCTACGAAACTTTCTAAGACATTGTAGTTGGTACAATGGTCTCATTATTATTAAGACATTGTAAGTGTGCAATGGTCTTCCTTATATCTTAAACATCGTGAGATACACAATTGACTTAGATATATCTCAAACATCGTGAGATACACAGTCGACTTAGATATATCCCAGGCATCGTGAGATACACAATTGGCCTAAATATATCTCAGACATTAAGAGATACACAATAGTTTTATCTATTTCTCAGACATTGTGTGTTGCACAATGGTCTCACTGGTATTTCTTAAACATTGTGAGAAAACTACTTCATAACTATGAACTCACCGACTCTTTTGAATGCTATGTCGATTTTCTCTGATTATTTAACTCCTCATCTTCGAAGATGAGTGTGAACATTCATTCCATACTTTTGGAACACTTTTGACGTCTCATAGTACACTGCCTTGTAACTCATCGATTAAGTATGAGTGTTCTGTCGGAAATTCTTAAGTAGGATGATTTGGAATATCCTTATTTAAATGGACTGGGACGCCTTTTCATTTAAATAAAGAAACTGTAAATCGCCGAACCACAAGTTTATGATTTCTTACTTACATAAATTGGGACGCTTCTTTATGTAAGTAATGAATTATAAATGAGTGGGCTTATTTGTATCCGATATGACATGAGTATGAACTCGAACTCGAGAATCACTAGTATTCTTTGAAAAGATCTAGAAAACACGATAGTGTTTTACCACTTAGCAAAAATCTTAAGACCTCATTCGAACAACTTAATTGCAGTCTTAAGTTATCACTTTTGCTATTACAAATCCTTACAAGCATGAACCATTTGTTGAGCTAACGAAATTGGTTAAAGTTAATTGAAACCTGACATTATAGAATCAGTTTCCAAGAACATAATTGAAACTCGACCGATAGAATTAGATGTTTCAAGAACATAATTGAAACCGACTGATAGAATCAAATGTTTCAAGAGCGTAATTCGGTTGTTACGCTTTGATTATGCACGAGGCGCATAAGTCAAAGTATTCCATATTATTGAGCTAACGAGCTTGTTACACTCTTGAACTAATGGACTTAGTTCTGTCTCGAACTAACAAACTGGGTACGATGTCCCATTATGCATCACATAAGCTTTCCCATGAGCTCCTTCGATGTGTTGGCTATTATTTTGGGAACACTATTTCTTGAAATGCTCTCACTTTCCCCATCTCATCACCATTTGTTATTATTGTTGTTAGTGCTGTTGTTAGATCCTTGAGCGCCTAAGTCGCAAGAACTTGATCCACTTGGTTATGAGACATCCGAATTGTTTCATCCATTGTGAGTGATCAAACGAAGTTACGTTCTCTTGAAAACTGCGTAGAAGTTCTTGGATGAACTTTTCCCATAAATTCTCATTGGTTGAGACCATTACTAGGCACGCTATTGGCAACTCTTGAAAGCGACGAATATAAGTTGTGATATCAACACCACTGATAGCAAGAAAACTTCATCTCCATTTCTTGCACCTCATTCCGAGGACAATACTTCTTGAGTATAATTTCGTTAGCTTAGTCCAAGCAATCTAGTGAGTATTCTCAATACTAATAGATTGAGCAACAACATTTTACCCTGACAAAACATTGTCTAGAAGCATGCTTGCGGCATATTTGACTTTGCAATCTTTAGCACAATTGCTGATTAGAATTTCTGAGCTTGTCGCTCACAAAATCATTATAAGGAATCTAGTACAAGATTCACTTCCTGGCCCCGCAATATTAGGCCACACATTATCACCAGAAAGGTTACAAAAATGCAAGCGTTAACTTTCAAAAATCCATGCTAGGATTAAGGTTTTGTTGAAAGGCTAATTGCTGTAAGGTATGATCCGTTTGGGGAAACTAGAAAAGCTAAACTTAAGATATATTGGACTTTATACGATATTAGCAAGAATTTGCCTGGTAGCTTTCAGACTCGAGCTACTACTCGAACTTAGCAGTGTACACGCCGCCTTTCGTGTGTGCATTCTGAAGAAGTGTCATATTGATGAGACACTCCCTATTTCTCTGGAAGGGATCCAGATTGATTTACGTTTGATCTTATCGGAAATCTACTGAGATCCGGACCATGAGGTCAAATGACTTAAGCAAAGTCGCATTCCTATTTTCAACACTCAATGGAACTCTAGAAGAGGTCCTGAATTCACGTAGGAACGTGAAGATGAACTCAAATATACCGTTAGTAGATAACACTCACTGAACTTCGTGACGAAGTTTCATTACAGAAGTACCCTCACCTCTTCTCAGGAACATCATTAACTCATAACACAAACTAAATCATGAGGAAATGATTCCCATAACAGGTGGAGGCTGTAGCAACCCGTAAAATTTCATAAGGAAAAATGACTAAATTGCCCTTTGACTTTGACTTTTGACTATTTGACTTTTATCGAACGTAGTGCTTAACGAATCGTAACTTGTAGTAACCGGTAATTTCTCAAGTTAAATAATTCACTGCTTTGAATTATTACACTCTAAACATTTTTTGTTCACCAATGGCTATAAATAATTATTTAAAGTTGTTACTTTATTAATTATGAAAGTTTAATCGTAAACTTTCCTCGCGGTCAACACAAGACTACGATAAGTCTAGGTGTTCAAAATACTCTATTTTCACCATGATCATATTTTATATGAACTATTGCCACTTTGTTATTTTTGCGTAAACATTTTACTCGTTACGTAATACGCGTGCTCAAACCTACGTTATTAGGTTTTAACAACATAAACGCACTCCAATAGACTTATTACACTCTTAATATATCTAGTTGGAGTATATTCATAAGTTTTGACATTTTCATAAGTATTATATTCTTATGTTACCCTGTTTTAAGTTTCGTGACTTAAGGGCTTAACATTAGTAATTACCGGGACCAAACTATACCCTATAATCACTAATATTATCAATATTACACAAGATAAACTAGAAAATCCTTCTTATCATCACATATTCCACGTTTCATACACCTCAATAACACTTATCCATAGCTAGACAAGTGTTACTCATTGTGATAAACCATGTAGTTAAGTTACTATTTCACCATTTACACATGCAATTCTAGATCATAAAATAAATTCCATCTCTTGTGCTCTCCAATTCTGCCGTGAATATGCAGCCCACCATCACCATTTTTACCTCTTGTTTCACTTATTTCTTGGTCAAGAATTGTGGGTCTTGTGGTTCTAATATGGTTCTTGGATTATTTTGATCATCACTTGGGTATAGTCAAGGTTATAAGGGTTTGATCAAGAGGTTAGGGGCTAAGGTTATGAGGATTTTACAAGGGTTATAACCAAGGTTTTCTAAGGCTAAAAAAGGTTGGGTGAAAAGATTCAAGACAAGGGTTGAAGATTGAAGGAAGTTAGGCTTGATTATTAGTAACTTTTCATCCTATCCTTTGTAAGGTTTGAGTATATTTTCATATTCATTCAATATGGTTGTAATAATTTATATTTATTAGATGTAATTTTATATAAGTATTATATGTAATATGGCTTAATTGATGTTGTACATGAGGTTGTGATCATGAAAATAAGCTAAAACAAGCCTTAGGTGGGTCTTATGAATTTGAAATCTGGAACAGGACCAAAGATTGATTAAACTGATCATCTCAGTAAACTTTGAGGTTAATTCAATAAGATAGGCTTGTAGAGCTATGTCTTATGGTCGTTTCTCCGGGTGGCGCACCTCATAACTCATCCCGATGAGTAAATGAGAGCCAAAATGGCAAAACATGTCAAAATCTGCACACCAGACTTCATTTCGTAAAAGCCCATGGTTCTGTTCATTTCTTTAAGTCGACTCAGTTTTATGAAATGTAGCCAAGACCTAAACTTGAAGTTTGGCGAAAGCTGCGCATCAAAATAAGTTGTATAACTCAACTTATGGTCGTTTTGGCAGGACTGAATGTGCAGCCAAACTTTCTGCAATGAAATATAAGTAATTACTTGTTATTAGACAATTGATATAAGTAAACTTTGGACTTTGGACTTGATTAAGCTTGAGAATCTGTTAGATAAAGTAAAAACTAAAACTTGGGCTTTTGAATCACTTGAAATGGACTTATAGATAAAAAGTTATGGTTAAAAGAAGATGGCTAGATGAAAACTTGATATTGAGTCAAAAGTCTTCTGAAACGATTTTAAAACGCGATTTAAACCCTTTTCTGGTCCGAATCAGCAAAAGTGTAAAACACGAAAGTTGCTCGGAATGATTTTTTCTACTGTTACTCAAAAGCACATAAGCTGAAAGTGAACGAAAAGTCTTAAAAACAGCAAAAACTAAACGGACCTGTTGTTGACTAGAAAACAACCATGGCTAAGAAACCTTAGTGTATTTTGATCCTTTAAGGCCGAAACGAAGCCAAGGTTAAGCCGAGGCTGTTGTCTTAAGGTCTTTAAACTTAGACATAACCATAGGAATGACCTTGAATATCATCTCAAGTTGTTTAAACATAATTTAGCCGCACGGCTAGTTTGGACTTAATGGTCGATTCTTGTTTTAAAACTTGGTTCACTGGATTAGACTTTGCTAGACTTTGACAAAACTAAGTAAATGACCATATGCCATGTTAAACTACTTCACGACACACAACTTAGATCATCATATTGTCACACAAGTTAATCAATAGTCTTTGACGAAACACGACACATGTTTTATACAACATTTGTCTCGTCAAATACTTACTTATAAATGATAAATACTACAATAGTAGAGAATTTCAGTATCATAAAGAGGCCTCTTCGGGGTGTCGTATTGACAAGTTGTAGATTTACGATTTTAAGTGTCCTGGCTCCTCGTGCGATTACTACACGATCTCTTGATTTTGATAGCCCGAAAGGAGGTACGAGGTCATTTATAAAAAGGCTGTAAGCCAAACAAACACTTAAGGGATACCTTAACTTAATATCCATGTACAACATCATAAGCCAACAAACTACATATACTTGTACACTTATATCATACACTATACTAAACGCTGACATTATGCTTTCGAGGTAATCGTTAAAGATCATGATCTTGTCATACTCTACCGTTGATAAACAATATATCGTTACACTGCACTGATCACTACAACAGTTTCATAGCCCCAACTTTTGTTTAACTGCTTTATAAACTCTTTGGGGATATACATGCTAACGCTTTTACTACATGCTAAAATGCTTTATTATGGACAATTACTTGTAAACCGAATGCCTTGATCAGATTATTGCATGCCACTAAGTTGTTTTTGCCAAAAGTCCCCAACATCATGGACCACTAATCACTGGGAGTGAGCGCAAATATTATGGATAGGCCTATCGGAATTGACGAACCCGTCTATGTTATCGGAAATAACAAGGCGCACTATATTTGAGATTACTAGGTATATGGCAAAATACCTACCCCGGGCAAGTTACATATATATATATCGTCCGGTGATATATATACAACAATCAGTCGTGAGTGCCATGAGCTTAGAGCAATAATAACTTTCAAGAAGATAATTGTACACATTGCAATTATACTACGAACTATATTGTCCACTACTGTTTTTACTAAACTTGAAATCTTGTGATCAAACTATTGTACTTGCAAACCTATGAACTCACTCAACCTTTGTGTTGACACTTTTTAGCATGTTATCTCGTGTTGAAAGGAATTAGGCGGCATGGCATGAAGGCGCACGGAAAATATTTTGAAGACAATGCATATATTATCATTCAAAACATCACAACTTCTATGTTGTACTTTTTATGATTGTACAAACTTGTGGGACCGGTTTGTAAACTCGATATTTTAATCGAATGATAATTGATTTCAAACGCCTCATTTAGAGTCGTCAGAACTCGTCTTTGTGAACTATGAAGTAATACCCAATGACACAATCTTCCACTGCGATAATTTTGGGGTGTTACGGTTTCTCAAAGATTTCAAAGCCTTTAACCGAGTTGACATAGAAAAACAAGAAGTACGAATAGGGAGAGAAACAAGAGACAACATTTCAACTTCAAACAAAAGCTTTGTGAAGCACCCATCTTAGTACTACTTGAAGGGAACGAAGATTTCGTGATGCATTGCGACGCATCGCACCATGGTTTAGATGCAGTGTTAATGCAAAGGAACAAAGTAATAGCCTATGCCTCCCGACATATCAAAAACAATGAAGAAAACTACACCACCCATGACCTAGATTTGGGAGCAGTAGTATTTGCTCTCAAGATATGGAGACATTACCTGTACGGTACCAAATGCACGGTATTCACGGACCACAAAAGTTTACAATACATTCTGTTAGCCTCGCTCTTTTATAAAGATAACATCACTTACGTGAATTGGACTAGATGCGTAGTAAGTTGCACCGTAGGGACTACTTATGTAAACGGGGCAAAGTAATAGTTGGATGAGCCTATAAATACCCCTCATGACTCTCCATGAGGGGTGTGGTTGATCATTAGGTTTTGTATTGTTTCTCTTTCAATAAAATACTTTATGTTTTCTCCACCCTCTCTCTACTTTCTCTCACTAGAAAAGATGAATCTCTTCATCTTCTTTCACCAACCAAGACCTCCCGAAACCACATAAATCATATATGTTTTCGGTCCTAACAAGTGGTATAGAGCCAAGGTTATTGTGTATTGATGATTTATTGTGGTTTTTGTTCCAAGTTTTAAGTCATACCATGTTTTCGTGAATCGATTTTTTTCTTATTCCTTTGGTAATAGTTTTTAAACTGTTATTTGTATCCAATGGTCAAAAGTCTAATAGTCTACACATAGTTTTACATCTATTTTGTGTCAAATTTTTTTATCCAAACAGTGGTCAAATCTGTGACTTTTGTATCAAAATTGTGAACTTATTAGTGGTCAATCTGGACAGTTTCTCATGGTCTAATGGGTCAAAATGAAACATTTTTATGCTTTTTCTGGGTTTCCATGAATCTGGGCAGAAAACTTGGTCGGAAAATCGCCGGAGCAAAAAGTCAAAGGGTCAAAACCTTGAATCTGGGTTTCCATGAATCTGGTCAGAAAACTTGGTCGGAAAATCGCCGGAGCAAAAAGTCAAAGGGTCAAAACCTTGATCTTACACCTAAGGAAGTTTTTACGCGTATGGAATACGCGTAAGAACATGGTTACGAGTAAACAAGCTTTACGCTTAAGAAATGTTACGAGTAACATTTGTTTACGCTTAAACAAGACCTTACGCCTAAGTAAGTTGGCTTACGCATAAGGAAAAGAAAAATGTTACGAGTAAGACCCTTTTACGACTAAGATCAAATTACGCATAATGATAAGGATTTAAAACGTACATTTTTAAGGGGTCATTTATGTCACAATTCTCAATTTCCGGTCATTTATCATACTTCATATTCATCATTTCATAACGGTTCGTGCATGGTTTTGCATTTTTCATTAAACGTTTATTTTCTTATTAAATAAACGCTATCGCGTAAATAATTATTTTGAACAATTGATTCAATACTTCCAAAAATTATTCCAATATATTTTAATACTCATATTAAGATTATAAAATAATATAATGAGTTTACCCGTTGTTTTAAATTTATTTGGTATATAAATTGTTAAATTTATATTATTACGACGGTTTTCTTAAAAACTACACGATAATTATTATTTCACTCAAATTTTGCAAGAAATGTATTTTTATAATTTTTATGACCTCAATATATTTTACTATGATCCGTCAAAATTTATTTCTAGCTAACGCTACCCTAAATGCTCAAATGTGTATACAAGTTACAACTTATCTTTACTTAACTTACTTTACTTACACATTTATATACATAATAATAAATAATAAATAAAATAAAAATATATATGTATTATTAAATGCATACAAGGGGGGGATGATTCACCTAGATATGCAAGATCTTTTCATTTGTATACTTACACACTCCAAGTTCTTACACATACATCAAATAACTCAAAGTGCAAAGTCAAGATTTTCTCTCCTCTTTTTCTTCTCTCAAAACCGGCCACCCTAAATGATCAAGAAGGAGATCACCAAAATTTCTCAAGTCAAGTTTTTAACAACCTAGATACACTCTTAGTTAAGGTTTTGAAATAAAAACCTAGGGTGTTTAAGATTAAACCTTTGTTCTTTTCACCTCATCAAGTTAACTAGTAAGCATATCATGTCCATTTTTCATCTTTCATATTTATTTCATATTCATTACATCATATTTGAGTTAACATGCAAGTCTTATGGATGTTCATACCACTTTTTGGTTTTAAGTATATATATATATATATATATATATATATATATATATATATATATATATATATATATATATATATAATCCATCCTATAATTACTCCTTGTTATATACTAGTTTTGGTGATGTCTAGGAACCCATGACACCCTAAGAAGGTGTATGGTAGGATTAGAATAGCTTCGGAGTTGTTTTGAATGGGTTAGAATATGTTTGGCGCGAAAAACTCATTTCGACACGCTTTTAAATAGGTCTGTCCATAATTTTAATTCGGGAAAATCCGACAGTGGGTATACTATTTTGGGCTAGATATTTAGAAAATACATTTAAAACGAAACGTGGCCGCTTGAACGGATTAAAACGGAGCTATAACGAAGAAGATATGAATTTTTCAAGTTTGACGAGGAAAACTATTAATTTCGTAAATTTCAAGATGAAAATGTCACTCTTACGAGTCAAAATGAGTCTTAAGCTTTATAAATTGTGTCGACTTATCAAAAATATATTAGTATACTTTGACACTAATCTAAGGATGTAGAAAACGAGAAAACGGACTTGTAACGATTAAATTACACGCGATAAACCAAGTTGCCGTAACTTTATTCTATTAGCAAAATTAATATATTCTTTATTAAAACATACTACGGCAACTAAAGGACCATGTTGGCGGACGTTTTAACAATGATGTAGAACTTTTATAACGTGATGTCTTCTAGTAAAAGTAAGTTCGCCTAGCATATTTTCCAAATGTCCAACCGCTTGTTGAGCGGAGTTGTAACGAATATCATATAGTCACTCAAACTTGGCCGAAAACCATCCCTTAAACTATATTTTGGACTAAAATACAATACTTAACCAATATTTTTCTTTGTGATCGAGACCTCTAGGATGGAAACTTAAGTGCTAAAACTTTGAGATAATAACACAAGCTTTCCAAAACTGCTGAGTTCGCTTTCCTAACACTCGGTTTGCACCATTTTGCGACTATCATAGGAGGTTGTTTCAACGTAACTACTTGTAGAGTACTTTAATACGACGGGATGTCATAAACATATATTTTGACGATAAACATTATTTCCAAACGCAAGTGGTATGAATATCATATGGGTTTGCATTCACGACAACATATCATAATTCAAGTCATAACATTCATTTTAGGTCGCGGATAGTTTCCGAGCCTCATTTTAGTGCACTCCATTTTGTTAGCATATCAATCATACCAGTGAGTTCATACCGCCTTACTCATTTAAATTCCTATAAAATATTTGGGGCGTAGATATATGCTTATTTATCCAAACATTTAAACTCTTTGCCAAACAACATTACTTATACTTTAGACTTGGTGCGTGTAGTGACTAGACTTAAACAAACATCCCATCATTTATATGTTGGAAGGCCATTTATTTGATACGCCCAACGTGAGTCGTTGGAGGAACATCCCAAAGATTTATATGTTGGAAGGCCATTTTATGGATACAACCCAACGCGAGCGTTGAGGAACATCCCAACACGAGTTGTTGGAAGACCCTTGTGGTGACATTTATACTTTTAACTACCTTATTGCGATATTCATGATTGTCATTCTATTTTAGGCAAGGTTGTGAACACACAGTGTTGCAAGTTTTGTATGGGCGGAACTTGAACCGAGTGGATTTACAATGCCTTTGTGTGTGAACATTTCTCATAGTATTTCGATCATTTTATCACAAACTTATGAACTCACCAACCTTTGTGTTGACACTTTTTAGCATATTTATCTCAGTCATAAGGCGATAGCATTTCATGGAGCTTTTGGGTCTCATGGCATACATTCGAGTCTAGTGTTTTATCTATTACCATTCGACATGTTTTGTAAACCTTTATGTAATATCAAACTTTGGAATCTCATGTGTTGTAAACTTTAACTTATTTAATCGAATGGTAAACTCTTTAAAACGCCTCATTATAGAGGTCGCTTTCTTTATCCATACTTTGTGCTATGACGCCATACCCAATGACACTATCGTTCACCGCGATATTTTGGGGTGTGATGATTGGTATCGAGCCTTGGTTATAGAGAACTAGGTTTCATTTTAGTTCCTAGACTATAACCGCATTCATGTCGATCCTTTCTTTTCCTATCGCCTTACACACTTTTCGCAAGATAAGTTTTCTTAAATATTTCTTCTAGAACCACCTCATTAGATAACATGGTTTCCTTGTACCAATAGGGAGTCCCAAAATCTAGTTGAGTCATCAAAGATATGGAGCTCAGAATGAGCACTTATCTAACTTGATCTCGTGATGCTCTTGTTTGATGAGACACGAGATCGAGCTAAATAAGTGTTACTATATAGTTGTATAGATTTGATGATTTTGCCCGAGGATGGGAGTTCTCTTGAGGATACTTTGGGAACTCCTGGCACCAAACCTCGTAGTGACTTTAGCACCTAAAGGAATTTCCTATACACCAAGTGCGACTCTCCATAGATACCTACCCTAAATTCCTCCTCCACCGCTTAGAATCGGATGATAGAATGGCTACCTATTTCCAAGAACATCAATCGCCGAGACATGTATGTTGGTGGTATGTACACGTGAAATGAGGCAATTATAATTATGGTGGCCAACATAATTATAAATGCGCCACAACCCACGTGGAAATATGCGACCACGATACGTAGATCGGTGCGGGCACACCTTAGGAACCAATTTGTGGCGTGATATTATGTTTGAGAACGTTAAGTATAGACATTGGGAATTCAACGGTTCTTTCCTTGCGAGATCATGGCACCAAAGAGGGTAACACGCAAAGACCGGTCGAGGTGGTGCGCGCCAAGGGTGGAAGGACGGTGGGCGTGGAGGTAGAGAAGCGGTAACGACATGGGTAACGATGACAACAACGCTGGTGGAAACCCCGACTTTGCCGCCATCATCGCCAACAACTTTAAATCTTGCTTCCCACTATTGTCACACAAGTTGGAAATCATATGAATAACTCGGAAACCACGGAACGGAACGGCATCGGCGACACCAACAATGTAGTTGGCAAGAATAACAACAACACCAACAACAACAACAATGTAATCGATGCACATATAAAGAATTTTCGCATGCAAACCCGTGGAGTTTGATGGTATAGGAGGTGCTTTGGCATATACTGATGGGTAGAGAAGACAGAGTCGTTGATCGACATCGCAATTGTGCACACATCGAGGGTGAAGTATGTCGCTTGTTTGCTATCGTGGAAGGCATTGACATGGTGGAACACACACTACATGTGCTAAGGGCAGAAGCGCCATGTGCATGACATGGGACTAATTTAAGGCGTTATTGAAAGAGGAGTACCGCCTTGACAATGAAATGCGTAAACCGGAGGATGAATTTTATCACCACTCCATGATAGGGCTGGTCACGCAGCCCTACATGCATCGATTTCATGAGTTAGCCGACTAGTTCCTCATCTAGTTACCCCGAGTCCAAGAGAATCTCGAGGTACATATATGGTCTTGTCCCCAAACTGTGGAACCGTGAAAACAACCGAGCCGCCTACAATACAAAGTGCAATACGAGGCGGTGAACCCCGATGCATTTAGATGGTTAGAAATGGTACTTTGAAGAGCAAGTGATAAGAGGAAGGAAGCAAGTGGGTCGAATAAGCGTATAGACGTGGTAGCGCATAATAAAAGGGCAAGAGTTTTGTGGCAACCGGCATCGAACAAAGAGAGTATGCGGTACACATCCCAAATGTGCTAAATGTGCTTATCATCACCAAGTCCAAGCCCCGCCGCTTATGTACAATATGCAATCACGAGTCATTTTTCAAGCCGAGTAGAGAGCGTGCAAGACCAATAACAACGGTTAACACGGGCAACATGAGGAATAACCAAAGGACTTGCTTCGAGTGCAACAACCCGAATCACTACCGGAATAATTGTCCTCATTGAATAAGCCACCGATGCAAGCTCATCTAGCTGTGGCAATCAAGAAAATAACCCAAACCTCAGACTCAATATCACCCACCCCGACCTCGAGCATTCTATATAGGGACCGAGGCACCCGCAATGCATAATCGTACGCTTTCCCTAGACCATTAAGTGATCCACCGTATTATTCGATTTAGTGAGTCTCATTAGATAAGAAACTTAGACGCGTAAGTTTTGGCTTAAACACTTTGACCATACATCCTGATTTCGCGAAACCTAAGGGTAGAACTTTAAGTATCATCGATTGAATCGCGAGGACGCGATTCCTCTAACAGGGGAAGAATGTCACAATTCTCAATTTTCGGTCATTTATCATACTTCATATTCATCATTTCATAACGGTTCGTGCATGGTTTTGCATTTTTCATTAAACGTTTATTTTCTTATTAAATAAACGCTATCGCGTAATTAATTATTTTGAACAATTGATTCAATACTTCCAAAAATTATTCCAATATATTTTAATCATGTTAAGATTATAAAATAATATAATGAGTTTACCCAGTGTTTTAAATTTATTTGGTATATAAATTGTTAAATTTATATTATTACGACGGTTTTCTTTAAAACTACACGATAATTATTATTTCACTCAAATTTTGCAAGAAATGTATTTTTATAATTTTATGACCTCAATATATTTTACTATGATCCGTCAAAATTTATTTCTAGCTAACGCTACCCTAAATGCTCAAATGTGTATACAAGTTACAACTTATCTTTACTTAACTTACTTTACTTACACATTTATATACATAATAATAAATAATAAATAAAATAAAATATATATGTATTATTAAATGCATACAACAGGGGGGATGATTCACCTAGATATGCAAGATCTTTTCATTTGTATACTTACACACCCAAGTTCTTACACATACATCAAATAACTCAAAGTGCAAAGTCAAGATTTTCTCCTTTTTCTTCTCTCAAACCGCCACCCTAAATGATCAAGAAGGAGATCACCAAAATTTCTCAAGTCAAGTTTTTAACAACCTAGATACACTCTTAGTTAATGTTTTGAAATAAAAACCTAGGGTGTTTAAGATTAAACCTTTGTTCTTTTCACCTCATCAAGTTAACTAGTAAGCATATCATGTCCATTTTTCATCTTTCATATTTATTTCATATTCATTACATCATATTTGAGTTAACATGCAAGTCTTATGGATGTTCATACCACTTTTTAAGGTTTTTAAGTGTTATATATATATATATAATCCATCCTATAATTACTCCTTGTTATATACTAGTTTTGGTGATGTCTAGGAACCCATGTCACCCTAAGAAGGTGTATGGTAGGATTAGAATAGCTTCGGAGTTGTTTTGAATGGGTTAGAATATGTTTGGCGAGAAAAACTCATTTCGACACGCTTTAAATAGGGTCTGTCCATAATTTTAATTCGGGAAAATCCGACAGTGGGTATACTATTTTGGGCTAGATATTTAGAAAATACACTTTAAAACGAAAACGTGGCCGCTTGAACGGATTAAAACGGAGCTATAACGAAGAAGATATGAATTTTTCAAGTTTGACGAGGAAAACTATTAATTTCGTAAATTTCAAGATGAAAATGTCACTTTACGAGTCAAAAATGAGTCTTAAGCTTTATAAATTGTGTCGACTTATCAAAAATATATTAGTATACTTTGACACGAATCTAAGGATGTAGAAAACGTAGAAAACGGACTTGTAACGATTAAATTACACGCGATAAACCAATTTGCCGTAACTTTATTCTATTAGCAAAATTAATATATTCTTTATTAAAAACATACTACGGCAACTAAAGGACCATGTTGGCGGACGTTTTAACAATGATGTAGAACTTTTATAACGTGATGTCTTCTAGTAAAAGTAAGTTCGCCTAGCATATTTTCCAAATGTCCAACCGCTTGTTGAGCGGAGTTGTAACGAATATCATATAGTCACTCAAACTTGGCCGAAACCATCCCTTAAACTATATTTTTGGACTAAAATACAATACTTAACCAATATTTTCTTTGTGATCGAGACCTCTAGGATGGAAACTTAAGTGCTAAAACTTTGAGATAATAACACAAGCTTTCCAAAACTGTTGAGTTCGTTTCCTAACACTCGGTTTGCACCATTTTGCGACTATCATAGGAGGTTGTTTCAACGTAACTACTTGTAGAGTACTTTTAATACGACGGAATGTCATAAACATATATTTTGACGATAAACATTATTTCCAAAACGCAAGTGGTATGAATATCATATGGGTTTGCATTCACGACAACATATCATAATTCAAGTCATAACATTCATTTTAGGTCATGGATAGTTTCCGAGCCTCATTTTAGTGCACTCCATTTTGTTAGCATATCAATCATACCAGTGAGTTCATACCCGCCTTACTCATTTAAATTTTATAAACTATTTGAAGTAGATATATGCTTATTTATCCAAACATTTAAACTCTTTGCCAAACAACATTACTTATACTTTAGACTTGGTGCGTGTAGTGACTAGACTTAAACAAACATCCCATCATTTATATGTTGGAAGGCCATTTATTTGGATACACCCAACGTGAGTCGTTGGAGGAACATCCCAAAGATTTATATGTTGGAAGGCCATTTTATGGATACACCCAACGCGAGCGTTGAGGAACATCCCAACACGAGTTGTTGGAAGACCCTTGTGGTGACATTTATACTTTTAACTACCTTATTGCACATATTCATGATTGTCATTCTATTTTAGGCAAGGTTGTGAACACACAAAGTTGCAAGTTTTGTATGGGCGAACTTGAACCGAGTGGATTTACAATGCCTTTGTTGTGTGAACATTTCTCATAGTATTTCGTATCATTTTATCACAAACTTATGAACTCACCAACCTTTGTGTTGACACTTTTAGCATATTTATCTCAGTCATAAGGCGATAGCATTTCATGGAGCTTTTGGGTCTCATGGCATACATTGAGTCTAGTGTTTTATCTATTACCATTCGACATGTTTTGTAAACCTTTATGTAATATCAAACTTTGGAATCTCATGTGTTGTAAACTTTAACTTATTTAATCGAATGGTAAACTCTTTAAAACGTCTCATTATAGAGGTCGTTTTCTTTATCCATACTTTGTGCTATGACGTCATACCCAATGACACTATCGTTCCGCTGCGATATTTTGGGGGTGTGACAATTTAAGCCCTTAATCGCCCACTTTTATATTCGTTACTGCTTAATTTAGTCTCTTGGAAGCAAAATGCTGGAATGATGCATATTTGGACGAAAATGAGTGAATATATGAAGAAAATGGCTAAGTCAAAATCGAAGACACTCAAGCTGCTGAATTTGAAGATGACGGCGTCCCAATCAAAGGGCGACGCTGCTCCTTTATACGTAATTAAATCGTGACAATTCAAGAGACTTTTGTTAAAATACACCGACGGCGCCAGCTTTGAAGAGGAAGGCGCCACCGAGACTTTTCATCCCGCACGGCCTAGATCCAAAATCGACGGCTTCACTCATCAAGCCCACGGCCACAACTCCAACGTGAGCCGTCCCCAACTATTAGCCACGAATCCTAATGACTGACGATCCGACGACATCCCACCTATAGGCGACACCGTCATGAATGTAAAATTATATATAGAAATCAAATTTTCAGAATTTTAGGAGGTAGACTTGTGGAGTAAAATCTAAAATGATTGTAGTCCGTTTGGATAGTATCTTAGGGTTCTCATACCCTATTTTACATCAAGATAAGTGTTTTACTTCATTGATTTCATTATGTCTTCGATTGAATGTGTGTATGCTTGCATGTTTAACATGTCCGGCTAAATTTCTTATGTGTTTGCTTAGATATATGAAACCTAGTTATTAATTATTGATTGGTTGTCTCTTATCTTAATTGTAATTGGCTTAGTAGTGCACTAGGCAATATTTGTGTTTGAATGCTTGAGTAATCTTTATGAACCTTAGTTTATGAGTCACTTAGCGGATTTGTAGGCTAAACATCCAAAGATAACCTTAGAGCTAGTTTATGATTGACCTAGAGATTTCGTAGGCAATAACTTTAAGGTAGTCTCAAAGATTTAGGGAAAAACACATACCCTACGACCTTAGAAAATACAACGTTAAGAATAAGGACGTGACAATTCAACAACCAATAAAAATAACTAGGAGTAATAGTATCTAGGTAGACACATTTTAATCATCATACGAGCACACATCAATAGACATAAGACTACCCATAGTTTAGATAATTAGAATAGTATAAGTAATCGGTGAAGTACCACCCTCAAATCCAAACCCGAGATTTTACCCTTAGCTTTCTAAAAAATATAAAAGATAAAAATAATCTTCCTCAACCCCAACCTTAGCGTAGTACACTTCTCAATAGCATTCCTATTCCCTAGAGAACGATATCAATACCCGAGGCTTACCCAATACTACACTACAACGATTAGGTTCACTGCCTAGGGTGTTGAAAAACTTGCTCAACGTAAAGGAAGTTCCTTTGACCCCGAACGCGTTGTACGCGCATCACATAAGCAAAAGGTTACGCATAACTACTCATGTTTACGCATAGAGAGATCTTTACGCATAATCAAGAAGTTACGCGCAATAATGTTTTACAAGCAAGAAAAGCAAAAAAGTTATGCGTAAACTATAAAAAGTACTCGACGATGACCACAAGACCAATTTACCAAGACTCAACGACCTCAGGTCGACACCATCATCAGTCCATGAGACGGAAAACTAACAACAAATCCAACTCCATCAACATCCAATCACAAAACTATCCTAACTCATCCTCCATCTCCTTCATCTATACATGAATCAAGACACAACTCCTAACAAAAATCAATTCAAATCAAGACATTCACAAATCTCAAATTTGTTTCAACGTTTCGTTAATCTTTATAAGTTTTTTTTTCGTTGAACAATTACCCTCACAGATTCTTTTGGATCAAAGATCCATTATTTATCCGAAGATAAAAGAGAAGAAACCTAACAAGATTTGTTAGTTTCTTTCTTAGGTTCGTTCATGACTCAAAAGGGAAATCAATCAACAAATCCAAACGGATACAACCCTACATGAGACCATATAAATGATCTTGAAGACTTCAAAATGCCCTCTCGATTCGTCTTGATTCGTATTTTGGTGCAACAGATACGTTATAGGTTGGGTAGTAATTAGGTTTGTGTTTTGATTTGATGATTATGAAAGGTGATCAGATTCGATTTGATGATAGAAATGGGTGTGAGTTGCGTCTGAATAAAGATTAGATGAATCTGTGATAGAGATGCGTTTTGGTGAGAGAATCATTTTATGTGGTAGGCGGAGTTTTTTATCAGAAATTTTTTAGGGTTAGTGATATGTAGTGTGTTAGGTTACATCGATATAACGTTTTATATCAAAGTGTCTTTGGATCGGGTTATTTCTTGGTTTGGGTCGGGCATAACTTCTTTTGGATCGGATGTTGGATTTGGAATAGTGGATTTTGGGCCTTGCATTATATTTAACTTTATGGGTTGAAGTGATATACTGCACAAAGTTGGACTGAGATACGCATTCTAGGCCTACAAAATTTTGTTATCCGAAAATTATTTTTGATACAAAATTTGATAATAGTTGATATTGAGAGGTATTTTGGTCATGACAAAGTTTCACGGAGGGATACACAATTCACGGCTTGAGCAAAAATTTGAAAAAATGACTTCGGGGTTTTTGTACGGTAGTGCTTACGCGGAATTGAAGTGACATTTCACGGGTGATCTTCTTTATCATTGAGACGTTGGTTGGTTGGTTGCATGTCTCAAGATAACTTGTCTGAGCATTTTTCATAAGCGATTATGAATTGACAATCTGGTTATAACTGATGTAAGGAGTTACGTTGTAGTGCTCACATTGTATAACTATCACTTTAAGGAGTTATGTTGTAGTACTCAAAGGTCACACGGTTGTGGATTGTTCAAAATATAGAACAAGCAAGAAGTCACATAGTTGGGATGTTTACTTCCTTTTCAAGTTATTCGATCGGGTTATCTCCATATGTGGTCATTACTATTAGCCGGTGAATCAAAAGGAGGCTCGTTTTCAAGTTGGTTTTAGAGACGTATTTAGAGTATTTTTGCGACATATTCACACGGAATTGTGCACAAGCTAAGGCTTTAATATTGCATCAAGAAAAAGGTAATACGGCATGTACGCAACATTATGATGATTCCGATAGCTCGCAACCATCAGGAGGGAGAAATTGGTATTTCATCTTCTGTAATTAGATTTACGAAGGGAATTATGCTTAATACCGAAGAAGGAGAAGTAGTGTGTGTACATCGGGGTTTTTACCAACTTGGATGCAATACTAAGTGAGTTATGTTGTTATGATGTTCCCAGAACGACAACCATTGTGCTACAATCAAGAGTCTACTTTCTCCGCTGCGTGTTGGAAGTGTTGTCGGTTAAGGAGCGAGCAAGAGAAAGAAAAAGGCTCACTAGTTAGGAGGAGTAATAACCTAACTAGACCGTTAGCTTGAAGTTCGAGCTACAAGGATTTGTGCCGTCGGCGCTAAAGATCAAATGTCGAGATCGTCGGAAGAGAGAACTTCAAGGCGCCTCAAGATCTAGACTACAGAGACTCAAGGCTCAACAAAGTCAACGTTGTTTATTACTATTGTAATTTACTTTGTTTTGTATTTATAGGTCTCATTGTAACCATTCACGTGTGACGATATCTTGAAGGGAGATTGTTAGCCTTGCTCTTTTATAAAGATAACGTCACTTACGTGAATTGGACTGGATGCATAGTAAGTTGCACCCGTAGAGACTACTTATGTAAACGGGGCAAAGTATTAGTTGGATGAGCCTATAAATACCCTCATGACTCTCTATGATGGGTGTGGTTGATCATTAGGGTTTGTATTATTTCTCTTTCAATAAAACACTTTGTGTTTTCTCCACCCTCTCTCTACTTTCTCTCGCTAGAAAAGATGAATCTCTTCATCTTCTTTCACCAACCAAGACCTCCCGAAACCACATAAATCATATATGTTTTTGGTCCTAATACATTCTTAATCAGAAGGTGCTAAACATGCGACAACGTCAATGGTTAGATTTACTCAATGATTACGATTGTGAAATCCGTTATCACCCAGGAAAAGCCAGTGTTGTGGCTGATGCCCTGAGTAGAAAGGAACGCATTAAACCCCTCCGAGTTCGATCATTGGGAATGACGATTTGTTCACCACTCCTGTCACAGATCCTCCAAACACAACTTGAAGCTCTTAATAAAGAGAACCGCCCCAATGAAAAGATTTATGGCATGCCTAAAAGTGGAAATGGTTTTGTGAAAAGGTCAGACAGAATGTTATGTTTCAAAGAAAGAAATTGGATCCCACTCTATGGAGGTATACGAGACCTCATCATGCATGAGTCCCACAAATCAAAGTATTCCATCCACCCCGGTTCTGACAAGATTTATCAGGACCTTAAGAAACTCTATTGGTGGCCAAATATGAAGGTCGACATTGCTGAGTATGTCGGAAAGTGCTTGACATGTTCAAGGGTAAAGGCAGAATGGCAGAAGCCATCAGGATTACTTACCCAACCCGATCTTCCAGTATGGAAATGGCAACGAATTACATTGGATTTCATCACCAAACTCCCAAGAACATCCATGGGATTGGACACCATATGGGTTATTGTAGATTGACTCACGAAATTTGCGCATTTTCTACCCATCTGGGAAACTTACGATACAAACACACTCGCACAATTGTATCTGAAAGAAGTAGTGACACGACATGGAGTACCCATATCTATTATTTCAGATAGAGATGCTAGATTCACCTCTAGGTTTTGGCAGTCACTGCAAAAATCCCTGGGCACTCGCCTAGATATGAGCACCGCATATCACCCTCAAACTGGTGGGCAAAGCGAGAGAACGATTCAAACCTTAGAATACATGCTGAGAGCATGTGTGATTGACTTTGGAAAAGGTTGGGATAAACACTTGCCATTGGCAGAGTTCTTATACAACAACAACTATCATGCCAGTATTAAGGCAGCCCCATTTGAAGCATTGTATGGACGAAAGTGCATATCACCTGTTTGTTGGACTGAAGTAGGAGAAATACAACTCACTGGACCCGAATTAATTCATAAAACGACTGAAAATATATTCAAAATCAGGTAGCGTCTGCAAGCTGCTAGGGACAGACAAAAGAGTTATGCTGATGTAAGACGGAAACCCATGGAATTCCAAATAGGAGACAGAGTTATGTTGAAGGAATCCCCCTGGAAAGGGACAATGCACTTTGGAAAGCGTGGAAAGTTAAATCCTTGGTACATTGAACCATTCAAGATCCTGGAAAGGATTGGCCCAGTAGCTTACCACCTAGAACTTCCTGAAGAGCTCAGTAGAGCGCACAATGTCTTTCACGTGTCAAACTTAAAGAAGTGCTTATCTGACGAATCTCTCGTAATTCCACTAAAAAAGATACGCCTCAACGACAAACTTACTTTCACCGAGGAACCAATAGAGATTATGGATAGGGAGGTAAAAAAACTGAAGCAAAACCGCATCCTCATTATTAAAGTTTGATGGAACTCCAAGCGCGGACCCGAGTATACTTGGGAGCGTGAAGACCAAATTCGCACCAAACACCCACACTTATTCCTGTAATTAACACCCACCAAATCACCACAAACTTAAATTCCAGGACGGAATTTGAATGACGGGTAGGTACTGTAACATCTTGTAAAAATCCACAGTTATTAATAAACCATAATCACAAGTTAATTATGTATTACTATTCACACACCCATTTTTAGGCAAAATTTAAAACTTTTGTTCACACTATGCAACTATGAACCAATATATGTTATGTGATTCACACCTTTATGGAAATGAGCTCACGCAGTACTACGACATTCACAATTGTGCACAAATAAACCCCGAGTAGTTATGATCACCCACCCTCCACAACGCACTCACAACCCCTAGGTCTCACATTTCACCAATTGGGCCTGATATGCCAAAGTGGGCCCCACAACACCTAATGGGTCTCAAATACATATAAGCTCACTAATGGACCCATTTAAATACCTAACGGACCCTTAACAAACTCATTGGGCCCAAATCCAAATTTAAGCCCATTACACTAAATAAACACATATACATGGACGAGAAACGCGATTACTTTGCATCCTTTATTCACAAACCCTATACACAACACATATAATAAAATACATGGTTTGAATCACCACAATTTCAAGAATCAAGATCAACAATTACATCAAAATAATACGTATATATGAATAGTGAACGAGGGTCAAAGTAAATGGACTTTGCATCCTATACAAAACTTGTGCAAATAACACAAAACATTTCTAACTTGTTTCTAAGTATCTCCAATCACTTGCAAAGTCCTCCAAACCATGTTATAAGACCTCTAACACCTTTATCGACACTCATGTGTTTCCCAAACTCAATATCACATGTTACAATGTTGTTTGGACCCTTTGAGCACTCTAGCACCAAACGCACTGATAACGCTACACGCGTCGTTCGGGGTCAAGGAAACTTCCTTTTCTTCGAGCAAGTTTTATAACACCCTAGGCAGTGAACCTAATCGTTGTAGTGTAGTAATTAGGGTAAGCCACGGGTATTGATATCGTTCTCTAGGGGAATAGGAATGCTAGTAAGAAGTTACTACGCTAAGGTTAGGTTGAGGAAGATTATTTTTATCTTTTATATTTTATGAAATGGAAAGGCACGAATCTCGGTATTGGATTTGGGGTTGGTATTTCACCGATTACTCTACTATTATCTAATTATCTAAACTAAGGTTGTGGGAGTCTATGTCTAATTAATGTGTGCTCGTATGATAGTTTAAAGATGTGTTTACTTAGGTTGTATTACTCCTTAATTATCTCCTATTGATGGTTGAGTTGTCACGCCTTATTCTTAGTTGCGTTGTGTGTCTAAAGTTGCAGGTATGCTTTCTCCCTAACTCTTTGAACTTACTAAAGGGTCTCGCCTACAAACCCACTAGGATGATAAACTCTTACCTAAGGCGCTTTTGGATGGTTTAGCCTACAACTACTCGCCTAATTATATTATAAGGTTCACAAAGATGAATCAAGCATTAAGTACACAACGAATGACCTATCGCATTACTAGATCATTAATCAACTAATATAAGAAACAACCAATCAATATTCAATAATTAAGTTTCATACTTCCTAAGCAAACACACAAATAAATTAGCCGGACATGGAAAACATGCAAGCATACACACAAATAATCAAAGACATAATTGAATTAATGAAGTAAAGACTTATCTTGATGTAAGATATGGTTTAAAACCCTAAAATCTTGTACAAGACACCTTAGGTTCGGTTTTAGGTTTTCACCCAAAAGACTCTCCTTAAAACCGGAAAATTCGGATTCTATATATAAGATTACATATGCGACGGCGCCACCTTATGTTTTGTGACGCCCGTGTCGCCGCTATTGGGGTTTCGTCTTGGCTGTTAACCTTGCGACGCGGCCACCTTATGTCCGTGACGCCGTCCTCTTCGCCTTCGACGCCGGATTGCATCTAGGCCGCCCGAGTAGCGACGGCCTACTCTTTTACAACTAGACGTCGTCACTTGAAAATACGAGTTTGGGTTCTCAACCGTCACAAAAATCTTCGGACGGCGCCGCCATTAGCACCGACGCCGCCTTCTAATTTCAAAGAATCGCGAGTGTCTCGATTTTGACTTTGGCCATTTTCTTCATATATTCGCCTTTCGTCCAAATAAGTGCCATTCCAAGATTTTGCCTTCAAGAGACCTAAAAGTGAAAAGGAACGATATTAAGCAATAACGGATACAAAAGTGATCAAATAAGGACTAAAACGACCCCTCAAAATGGTACCTTTTAAAACCTTATCACGCACCCTAAGCCATGTAATCCAAAGTATCAAACATCATTTCTATTACATGTCTAAGTAACCTAGCACCCAAGCACTTCGTTTAGTTCCTTAGTTGACTGGTACATGAAATGAATTGGAGTTCTAGAACCCTTGGCCTTGTCACCCCCTCAAACGAAACAACCAACACACTTGTAAACCAATTGGACTAGTTCTCAAGTGCCCTAGTACCTAGCCCCTCCTTATCCGTTATCTTCTGCAAATATTCCTTTTGTCTCACCCCAACTTGTCCCAATCTCTCTTATATTCCCATGCACCTCACGTAAATAAAAACTCAAACACAAAACCTACTCAAAATACTACTGCTCCTCGTCCCAAGTCGCAAGAGAAACAAGCAAGGTTATAGGTAATCCCAAGGTCCCTCAAGCCAACCAAGAGTCCCTCTCAAGTCCTAGGAGTGCTAACAAACGAGCTACACCATCCTCTTGCCCTCACCTAGTCTCAACAGTACCAAACGACCCACCTTTCATAAGGTGTTGTAAGTGTTTCAACACTTAGTTATTTTTTTGATCACATGCATTGTGTTCATATCGTATCACACTCATAAGCTTCCACGATTTTATTCCTTTGTCTCGTTAAGCTAAAAGCTCACAAATACACTCACTCAATTCCTTAGTCACTTGCGGTGAACGCGAATAATGTGAATAAATCTATTGGGAATTGACAACCCATTTGAGCTAATGGATAGATAACCTTGTGTTAGCTGATTGATAGCCAAATGCACACTATTTGACTTATATTAGAGAATGGCAAACCCTACACCGAGGGCACCCTTATTATAACGCATAACGTTAATGTTGAGTTCATGAGACTTATGGCAATATACTTATTGATTTATTTGAATGATTACACCTTGTGTTCAAATGATTATTATTACAAACACTATGGATTCACTCAACAAGTTTTGTTGACTTTTAGCATGTTTATCTCAGGTAATTGAAGCAGGAAATGAAGCATAGAGTGGGCATTTTGACCAAGAGTCATTGGTGTAAACAAATTTATCAGTCCTCACAAACACTATTGTCATTTTTATTTTGCTAAACATTGAAAACGCTCGCATTTTGAATTAAATAATTAATGACTTTTAAAAACATCTCTTTGAGTCGTTTTCCATGATTATGATTGTGATCCTCCCCGTAACACCGAAAAGTAGTCTTTCGTTGTGATTATGAAATTTTGGGAGTGTTATAGTGTAGCTTTCTTGCTATAGTTCTTTCACAAATGTATAATAGTTATAATGACGGTTGAGTTTTTATCCTATCACATTGGTATTATTGTTTCCATCCATCATAATAGTCTCAAAATGATCACATGATTAAAAGGAAGTATTAGTTCTATGAAAGAAATGTCATCTAACGTAAAACCATTTGAACATTTAAGAACGTATACTTCTTTTTGCCATTTATTGAGTGGAAAGAAGCGTGAGAAGAAGAGGAAAAGGAAAACATATTATTTTTAGTTTTGTGTTTTCAAGTTGAAAAGAAAGTAAAAAGATAGAATCACATTAATGCTAAAATTTCACTTATCTCTAAATTATTTAAATTTGAGATAAACATTAAAGCTAAAATATGCTCTTTATTTATTTATTTTTTTCTTTCCAAATAGATACTCGGAAACAGAATGCTAATTCTACGTTTAATAAAAATACAATTTAATCCAACTATTTATAGTTCAATATCTATTATTTTTCAAAAAAAGTATGTGTTTATATAATAATAACATATGTGGTAAATTTTAGGGCCTTTAAAATTTCACGATTTTAGATGATTGCTTACCTCACTCACCCTCTAAAATGACACTAGGTTTAACTTACAAGGCATAATTTGTTGAAAAGGTGTAAATTACATCATCACTTGTATTTTGCTAGATTTACATAGTCAAACTTGAATGTTATTAGTTGATGATGAGTTTGACAAAATGAGAATTGAACATTCACCTATTATTGTTAATAAATTCAGAAGGCAAGTAGTTTGAAATTTCTACTAAAGTACATTTAGCAATGTTGCTATAGCCAGGTTGCTTTGTGCTACTGCCACACCCAATAGCAATGAGTGAGCGAAGGAAGCGACAAAGAATCAACGGTCGTTAGTTAACGACCGTTATCTACTAACGGTCGTTAGTTAACGACCGTTATCTACTAACAGTGGTTAATTTTTTTTAAATACTTTTTAAAGAAACGAAAATGCGACAAGACTCCCTAAGGTTCAACTTGAGTTGCAAAATAGGTCTTGTAGGGACTAACGAAAATGCACAGTAACTAACGGTCGTTAATTTATTTATTTATTTATTTTTAAATACTTTTTAAAAAAACGAAAATGCGACAAGAGTCCCTGAGGTTTAACTTGCGTTGCAAAATATGTTCTGTAGGGACTAACGATGTAATTTTTTTTACATAATTGGTCCTTTGTTAACTTTTTTTTTTGTTTTTTTTTTAAATAATTTTTTAAAAAACTAAAATGCGACAAGAGTCCTTGAGATTTAACTTGCGTTGCAAAATAGGTCATGTAGGGACTAACGATGTGAATTTTTTTACATAATTGGTCCTTCATGTAAGATGTTCGTTACACAAACAGTCCTACTGACGGCCGTTACTTAACGGTTGTTAAATAACGACATTCTATCATTTTTAATTAAGAAGCTCTATATAAAACGCAACGCAACGAAGGCTTGATAACATACTTTTTTTGTAAATTCCCAACCGCTTAATTATATTGTTCACGTTTAAAATACTAAACATATCTAATAGGAACACACTTAGCTCGAACGTTAAATAATACTTCTGTATGCAAACACCCCGCTGCGAAACGCAGGCTAAAAACCTTGTGTATACACATATAGTATGGTTATGATTAGAGGTGTCATTCGGGTTGACCCAACCCGAACCCGACCCGAGTCAATTCGGGTCGGGTCAATCGGGTTCAAAATTATATTCGGGTCAATCGGGTCAACCCGAATTGACCTGAGTTCTAAACAAGGTCGGGTTTGGATATGTTTTTTTAGCCTTGACCCGACCCGAACCGACTAACCCGGCTCAACAACACTTTTACATGTAAAATTACTCGGGCTGACCCCGATCCCGAATTGACCCGATCCGATTGACCCGACACGAGTTGACCGAACCCGAATTGACCCGACCCGAGTTGACCCGAGTTCTAAACAAGGTCGGGTTCGGGTATGTTTTTTAAGGATTGACCCGATTTGACCCGACCTGAATTTACCATAACCCGACCGGGTCAACCCGAATAATGTTGGTGTGTAGCTCCCAGAACAGGGTTAGATAATCAATGTCAGCAGAAACAAGTATCAAGTCAGCAGAAACAAATTCCACTAGGTGGTTACCGGATATCACTTGGAATCGTGTGATCACTTTCCAAAGTAAACTATTCGACCCTAATGCCTGGGTTACACGAATATCTACTTGGGATAAGACCAAATGTATGTTATTGAATTAGGCACAAATCAATAACCCTTGCGCTTGTAAGTGTTAATAGTTTTCTCTTTTCTGTGTGTGTTTCATGCATAATCAGATCTCCTATTTATAGGAGGTTACTCTGAGCTAGTCAAATGGAATTATGAGAATTAATCGGCCCATTAATCTCCTCATAATTATCCCCATTATAGCCGTTAGTGGTTACATGACCAATTAAACGTGGTCATTATGCGCTTGTAATCGCCACTTGAATAGGTCAAAGCCCGCTACAAGCAAGACTTTCATCAAGATTTCAAAGCACTATCGGTGGGTGGAAACACCGCTCGCTGGAGACTCGCTTATCGCTGGAAACCACAAGCAATACTTTCCACCAAAGAATACTTTCTACTAGCAAGACTTTCCACCAAAGAGATTTCAACTAGCACTACCAATACAAACCACTATTAGAGTCAAGATGTTCATGGACCTTATGGGTGTACACTCCGTACCTCCTAACCCATTACTAAGTGTGAACTAATCCCACAAGTGCACTAAATTTTCCAACAATCCTCCCCAAATTTAGTTCACTTCCTTTGCATGAAAACAACCATTAAACAAAACATGTGCATAAACGAAAATGTCCCGAGGATTGAATTTCCATCTTAGTAAATTACACGCTCAAATATTCGAGAATCGTGGTGTTCTAGAATTGAACCCTTCAACCCATTTGAATACCAAGATAAAATACACACAAATTTTCAAACACTTATCAACTCCCGACACTATACAAGCCATGTGTCCATATCCAAATTCATAAATGTTGTATAAGCTAAAAGTCCAAAAGCTCCTCAAGCGGCAAAACTTCAACATTTACATAGGTGGTTCCTCTTTATTCATGCTCCGCCAAGCACTTTTTCAAAGAAAATTAACCATTAAGAAGTAAAGACTTCATCCTCCTTTCAAGCAGTTACGAGCACAACCTTGGGATGTAAATAAAACATGTGCTCCAATCAACCGAATGTTCGATTTCCACATTGAACTCAGCTCCCAAGTTTCCTCGGGAGGAGTGGGTGTCCTAGCATTCGATGACTAAGTTGGACTTAAACCCATCCCTTTAGCGAGACTTTATAACCAAGTCTCTAGCCGCACCATTAGTCAAGTGATCGCCTAAGTTACATTGAGATCTAACAAACTCTATAGATACCACCCCATTCATAATAAGCTCACGAATCATGCTATGTCCGACACCTAAGTGTGTAGACTTACCATTGTACATCCGGCTATAAGCCTTAGCCAATGTAGTGCACTATTACATCGGATAGAAATAGGTGCTATAGGTTTAGCCACAATGGAATCTCAAGAAGCAAGTTTTTCAACCATTTAGCTTCTTTACCAAAGAAATGCTAAAGCCACAAATTCATATTCCATTGTTGAACTGGTGATACAAGTTTGCTTCTTGGATGCCCAAGAAATTGCACCTCCACCAAGTAAGAATACCCACCATCGGTAGAGCGAATTGTCTTCGATGTTATCGATGCAACTTGCATCGGTGTAACCTTCCAACATCGATGGGTAACCAAGATATGAGAGACTATAATCCATAGTTCTCTTCAAATACTTGATACCCTCCGAGCGCTTGCCGATGATGAGTACTAGGATTACTAGTATACCGCTCAATTTTCCCACCGCAAAACCAATATCGGGCCTTGTACAAGTCATGGCATACATCAGCACCAATTACCCTAGAATACTCAAGTTGAGATACGACTTTGTCATTATTAGGCATCGACTTCTCACAAGTATCCATAGGTGTACTCACAGAGTACAATCAAAGTAATTGAATTTCCTCAACACCTTCTCAATATAGTGAGACCGAGAGATAGAAATTCTTTTACTTTCATGTTTAATCCTTATACCAAGGATAACATCGCCTCCCCATGTCCTTCATGGAGAACCTTGATGACAAAAATTCCTTTGTCGTCAACTCGATTTTGGTCGATGTCAAAGATCAACATGTCATCAACATATAGACAAATGATGACTCCTTTACAGATTCATCAAATTTGCTATATACACATTTGTCGCCTTGGTTAAGAACATAACCACTAGACAAAACCACTTTATCAAATTTTGGTGTCATTGTTAGGTGCTGCTTAAGTCCATAGAGACTTAATCGGTTTACATACCTTGTTTTCATTGCCAGGCATGATGAAGCCCTGAGGTTGGTTCATGTAAACCTCCTCATCCAATTCACCATTCAAGAAAGTTGTCTTCACATCCATCTGATGAATAACCAGATTGTGAATAGATGCCAAAGCAATCCATTTGACTAGCTCAGAGTAACCTCCTATAAATAGGAGATCTGATTATGCATGAAAGACACACAGAAAATGATTAACACTTATAAGCGCAAGGGTTATTGATTTGTGCCTAATTCAATAACATACATTTGGTCTTATCCCAAGTAGATATTCGTGTAACCCATGCATTAGGGTCAAATAGTAACCATTAAGAAGTAAAGACTTCATCCTCCTTTCAGCAGGTTCTGAGCATAACCTTGGGATGTAAATAAAACATGTGCTCCAGTCCACTGAATGTTCAACTTTCCACATTGAACTCAGCTCCCAAGTTTCCTCAGGAGGGAGTTGGGTGTCCTAGCATTCAGTGACTAAGTTTGACTTAAACCCATCACTTTAGCAGAATTTATAACCAAGTCTCTTGCCAGACCCTTCATCAAGTGATCAGCTAAGTTCTATTGAGATCTAACAAACTCTATAGATACCACCCCATTCATGATAAGCTCACAAATCATGCTATGTCGACACCTAAGTGTCTAGACTTACCATTGTACATCCGGCTATAAGCCTTAGCCAATGTAGCCGCACTACTACACCGGATAGAAATAGGTGCTATAGGTTTAGGCCACAATGGAATCTCAAGAAGCAAGTTTTTCAACCATTCACTTCTTTACCAAAGAAATGCTAAAGCCACAAATTCAGATTCCATTATTGAACTGGTGATACAAGTTTGCTTCTTGGATGCCCAAGAAATTGCACCTTCACCAAGTAGGAATACCCACCAACGGTAGACGAATTGTCTTGATGTTACTAATCCAACTTGCATCGGTGTAACCTTCCAACACTAATGGGTAACCAAGATATGAGAGACTATAATCCATAGTTCTCTTCAAATACTTCAATACCCTCCGAATCGCTTGCCAAATGATGAGCACTAGGATTACTAGTATACCGCTCAATTTTCCCACCGCAAAACCGATATCAAGCCTTGTACAAGTCATGGCATACATCAGCACCAATTACCCTAGAATACTCAAGTTGAGATACAACTTTTCCATTATTAGGCATCGACTTCTCACAAGTATCCATAGGTGTACTCACAGAGTACAATCAAAGTAATTGAATTTCCTCAACACCTTCTCAATATAGTGAGACCGAGAGATAGAAATTCTTTTACTTTCATGTTTAATCCTTATACCAAGGATAACATCGCCTCCCCATGTCCTTCATGGAGAACCTTGATGTCAAAAATTCCTTTGTTAGGTCAACTCGATTTTGGTCGGTGTCAAAGATCAACATGTCATCAACATATAGACAAATGATGACTCCTTTACTGATTCATCAAATTTGCTATATACACATTTGTCGACTTGGTTAAGAACATAACCACTAGACAAAACCACTTCATCAAATTTTGATGCCATTGCTTAGGTGCCGCTTAAGTCCATAGAGACTTAATCGGTTTACACACCTTGTTTTCATTGCTAGGCATGATGAAGCCCCGAGGTTGGTTCATGTAAACCTCCTCATCCAATTCACCATTCAAGAAAGTTGTCTTCACATCCATCCGATGAATAACCATTGTGAATAGATGCCAAAGCAATCAATGCCTTATGGTAATCGACACGAGACACGGGGCATAAGTATCAAAATAGTCTATCCATGACTTTTGTTTAAAGCCCGGATGACTAGTCTAGCCTTGAACTTTTCAATAGTTCCATCTACCTTCATTTTCCTTTTGAAAATCCATTTGCAACCCAAAGGTTTTCAACTCGGTGGTAGATCAACCAACACCCAAGTGTTGTTGCCCATGATGGAATCCATCTCATCATTGATTGCTTCTTTCCGTAAAGCAATATCACGGGACTTCATTGCTTCTTCAAATGTCTTGGTATCATCCTCAACAATGAAGCAATAGGAGTATTGGTCCGAGACCTCATCCTTGTTCCTTCAACTAAGTATAGTTGAAACTCGTGTCCAAATGACTTTGGAGTCCCGACCCTTTGCTCTTCCCGAGCACGTGTTCAAGTTGTTGAACCACAACCTCATCGAGGACCACCGATGGTTCATCATCGAGGACCTCGATACACCGATGTCATGAGTTCCATTAGGAATCCTATCGACTTGGTCTAGGGACTTATGAGAATCTATTATCATCAAAGTCGCATCCCTTGATTCAATTATTGAGTTAATTGAAATATATTCATTAAGTTCAATAACATAGAACCTAAAAGCCTTGGAATGCTCAAGATATCCAACAAAGATGCAATCAATGCCTCTTTCACCCAAAGTATTTAGCTTTGGATCGTGGAGTCTTACAACGACCCTACAACCCTGCACTCGAGATAGTTCAGTTGGGTTTCCTTTTAGTCCATAGTTCATAAGGGTAACCTTGTTCCTTTGTTGGGAACCCTATTTAATAAATAGCAAGTCGTTAACATAGCTTCACCCCGTAACCTTGACTCATCCGAATAGGACAACATGGAATTAACCATCTCCTTCAAAGACCTGTTTTCCTTTCGTAAATACCATTTCTTTGAGGAGTATAAGGGCGATTGTTTCATGGATTATACCAACAGATCGAAAATACAGAGTATCCATGTACTCACCTCCCTATCGTCCTTAATCTTTTGATCGGGGACCCAAGTTGTAATTCAACTTCGCTTTAAACACTTTGAATTTATCTAATGCTTCATCCTTGGTATGTAACATATAGACATAACAAAACCTGAAGCATCATCAATAAATGTCACAAGGTACTTATTCCCCAAAGAAGGATTGGCATGCAAATCACATGTGTCATCGTGTATAAGCTCCAAGAGCTTAGTCTCACGACTAACACCTTGAAAAGGTTTCTTGGTTATCTTGGTCAACATGCAAGTTTTACACTTTTCGGTGTCCATGTCAAATCTCGGGATTAAACCATCCCTAGACATATCTTGCATTCTTTTATAGTGTACATGGCCAAGTCTTGCATGCCATAGGGTAGAATCACCACGTCGGTGGTGGTCACAAATCTTGAATTAACACTATCGGAGGAAATATTAAGCACGAACATTTGATTACATAAATAACCAAAACCAATAAAAACACCATGCTTAGAAAGCACAAATTTATCGACTCAATAACTTGTTTATATCCATGATTATTCAAAACACTACTTGAAACCAAGTTTTCCTTATATCGTGAACATGAATAACATTAAACAAAGTTACAATCTTCCGAACTAAACCTAAGGTCTACACAACCACGACCATGCACCAAGGTCGTTGACTCATTTCCCATGTGAAGAATAGAACCATCATTCGGTGACTCATAAGTCTTGAACCAACTTCTATCTTTGCACATGAACTGTTGCACCCGAGTCAACCCACCACGCAACATCATTATCCGCACATAATGAGATTGAGATACATATGTAACATAATAAATCGAAAAGACTTATTAACCATATTCGACCTTTTAGTGAGTTGGAAGAACCACCACTCCCCGAACCATTAGTGCTCGATCCATTGGCTTTACCACCAACTTTAACACCCTTGCGGTAGTCCCTTTTAATGTGACCGGTTTGCCACATTTCCAATAAGTAGGTGTTGCCTTCTTGTTAGGATATGCCCTTTTGTTGTCATGATATTTGCGTTTGCCTTTGTTGTCGTTGTACCTGGTGGAGTTGTTATGCTCTACCATGTTGACAACAGATGGTCCAACAACATTGCTACCCTTTGGCTTGTCATTATCCTGCACCTTGAGAGATTCCTCAATGTGCAGATGACTGCCCAACTCAACCAGAGTTAATTCCTCTTTCTTATGTTTCAAGGTATGCTTGAAATCTTTCCAAGAAGGAGGAAGTTTATCAATAACAAAAGAGACTTGAATAGCCTCATCCATGTACATATTGTGTTGTGTAAACCTTCCAAGTATTCCAAGAAGTTCATTGTATTGTTCCATGACCGTCTTGAATCACTCATTTTGTAATTGTGAAATTACTTACAAGAAACTTCTTACTTGATGCATCCTCGACCATATATTTGGCATCCAAATCCAAGGAATCCCAGTTCTTTGGAAGATTCAAAGTTCGATAAATATCAAGCAGAGCATCGACATACCATTGAGAATAAGACCTCTCTGCATATGTAGTCATCATTCTCCCATTTGCTCCTCTTCCTGATCTGCTCAACAGTAGCATCATCCCCATCATCCGGAATAGGAGTGGTTAGCACATAAACCACACTCATGCTTGACAGTAAGAAATGCATCTTCTTCTGCCATCTCCTGAAGTCCACCCCTTCAAACTTGTCAAGCTTGGCAAAGTTTGAAGCCATGAGTTTCATTGCAGCAGTAGCCATTGATTATCACAAATAGTTTACTTTGATTGTTGGCGTGTAGCTCCCAGAACAGGGTTAGATAATCAATGTCGTGTAAACAAGTATCAAGTCACAGAAACAAATTCCACTAGGTGGTTACCGGATATCACTTGAATCGTGTGATCACTTTCCAAAGTAAACTATTCGACCCTAATGCGGGTTACACGAATATCTACTTGGGATAAGACCAAATGTATGTTATTGAATTAGGCACAAATCAATAACCCTTGCGCTTGTAAGTGTTAATAGTTTTCTTTTACGTGTGTTTCATGCATAATCGGATCTCCTATTTATAGGAGGTTACTCGAGCTAGTCAAATGGAATTATGAGAATTAATCGCCCATTAATCTCCTCATAATTATCCCCATTATAGCCGTTAGTGGTTACATGACCAATTAAACGTGGTCATTATGCGCTTGTAAGCGCCACTTGAATTGGTCAAAGCCCGCTACAAGCGGTACTTTCATAGCACTATCGGTGGAAACATCGCCGCTGAAAACTCGCTTATCGCTGGAAACCACAAGCGATACTTTCCACCAAAGAAGATTTCTACTAGCAAGACTTTCCACCAGCAGATTTCTACTAGCACTACCAATACAAACCACTATTAGAGTCGGGATGTTCATGGACCTTATGGGTGTACACTCTGCATACCTCTAACCCATTACAAGATGTGAACTAATCCCACAAGTGCACTAAATTTTCCAACAAATAACACCCCTAATATTATGATTACAAAAGGTGCCATTGGTATTTATTATAAACGTTAAAACCCAAAGGTCTGATGCATGTATATAACCGAGAATGGCCTTTCTTACCAAATGTGCAAAAGCCATATTCGGTCTTTTCATGTGACAATAGGTGCCTCATCTCGTATTTATGTAAAATGATGTTGTTGGCTCTAATTTTAATTGTGAGTCCAAGATTAAGGATTTACAATCTATACGAACATCGCATAACATGCTATTAATGTATAAGTTTTCATGGTGTACCACTGTACCATATCTTGCAAACCACTTTGGTGTGGTCCAGTGGTCACCATCCCGACGTCCACATAAAAGTTATCGATTCAAATCTCGTTAAGTACATATCTTTGGGATGACCATAGAAATAGCCAAAAGCAAAGAATGCAAATATCTTGATTAGACCTTATACATGGAACTCAAAACCTATATTAGAATGCTTTGAGGCGCTATCGAGCTTTAAAACCATTAATAACTTTTAAAGAGAAATACGAATAGTTATTAACTATGAGTTTGAGATGGAGGTAAACTAAAACGGTTTACAGAATATGCAAATAACTTGTTTGTGTGTTGATGTTATTTTCTAACTGTAAAATGAAACTATTCTAATTCCACATAGACCATATAAGAAAAAAGTTGCTAGTTTATAATATAATGTTTATGTTAGTCACGCAAGTTGTCATTAATATTGTTATCGTATTGTGTTAGTGTGTCATTTTGATAAAATGAATCATTTCCTTGATGCTATGATTTGTCCATTTTTTTTAAAGAATTTTTAGCTTAAGATTTAAAGCATCCAACTTTTACATATATATTTATCAGCTACTTTCATAAAATTAAACGATCAATAATAATCTTTTATATTTATACTACTTTATAATGCATTTAGGCCTTCTAAAATTAGAAGGCTTAAAATTCAGATTTTTAAAGTTACTTATTATGGAAAGATACTAAACATAAAAACACACACTCCTACTCTTCTCTCTACCCTCACGGCCACCCTCTTCTCCGGCAACCACCACCGCCGTCCGGCCACCACCAATCTTGGCAAATTTTCCTACGAAATCTTTTTCTTGCCGATTCGATAGATCGGTTAACCTACATCATTTCGGAGATTTTGAGCCCTCGGCTCCCACCACAGCGCCACCCACGCCACCACCATTGCCACTACCATCTCATCACATCACCACCTCAAAATAGTCATCGGTACCCGCGCCGCGATTGCGCTGGTACCCTTCTAGTAATAAAGTAATTGCATTATTTCGAAATGATTTTGTCAATTATTTTTATTGAAAAAACAATTAGGCCAATATGATAGCTCAATTTCGCCACGTAAGTGTTGGTGATTTTCCAACAGTAAGCAAAATCGTGTAATGTAATTGGTTAATAAAAGTCAAAATTAAATTGATTTTGGTCAAACTTTAATAAATTTGATGGTGAAATTTGGTTGATAAAAAAACACATAAAAATATAGATGTCAAATTTGTGAAAACAAAAACTTAAAAAGAGATGAGGTAATTAATAAAACTTTAGTGGTGAAATTTGGATTATAAGACTCCATGTTTTTTAATAACTTTGGATTATAAACAAATACCCCCTTATACTTTATACCCTTTATACTTTATATCTTAAAAAATACAATGTATATGTTGTTTTAAAATAACAACATATAAATTTGCATAAGATTATACGTATCAATTTGTTTTTACTATATACGCTCAATAAGGACTCATTTATTTCTTTTTAAAAGTTTAACCTATGTAGACAAGAGTTTACATTTTAAATACGGCTAAATTGGCCTCATCAAAACGGAATATAATTATATAATTATCAAATTGTAAGCACGGCTTACTTTAATATAAAAATAAATACACGCGATTGTACTTATAACAATGACTCATGTAATTCTTATTTATTTATATAAAGATATCTAGAAAAACATTTTTTAAAAACTTTAAGGAGTATACTTTAACTTTATAAACGCTCATTATGTGCTATTAAACTTGCATCATGTGTACAACATATTATCAGTAGTGAAATTTAAATAACAACATTAACATCTTTGTCAGCTAAATAAAATTAAATATTGAGTTACCTAACAGAAATTTTTACAAATATTTTACCAAATTCTAATGGATATTAATGCATAATGAAAAACTCATGCATAAGTATTAGTTGTATTTATATCACAATTTTCATGGGCAAATTATTTTTTTTGTTGTGAAAAGGGTGAAATATTATTAATCACAAAAGAGAAACATAAGGATCCAAAAACAAGCATGGACATACCCCAAGCTTGAATACCAGACTCTTATGACTACAACTTAGCTTGACTAAAACAAGCATTCTAAACTACAATACTTCCTTACATACAAGTATAAAACTCAATATTACAGACTATACACCTTTTCATTCAGACTATTTTCTTTTTAGTTCTTCTTAACTGCACATTCCATAATGCTTCAACTTCCTTGATATGTTCAGTTTCCTTCACAATAAAGCTCATAATTCTTCCTTTTATACTATCCTTGATACTTTGTACAAGACCTTCAACAGTTCTAATATTGTTCATGAATAATCTGTTATTCCTTTCCTGCCATGTGAAATAGACTATAGCACCAGAATCGACCTCTAACAGTTAGGAATTAGAAAATTTAGATCATTAAAGTATCGGTTTCTGAGATATTACCTCAAGTATATGTAATCGTTAGAAAAGCTCGTAGTCGTAGTCATTTAATATTAGTTAGTATTTAGTTAAGTAACACCGTGGAGGACGGACGGTCTTTACCCTTTGTATGCACGATCCACGACCCGTAGGAGGCGAGTCTTGTAAGAATACTATAAATACCCTCTACCTCCCAAGGTAGAGGGTTGGAGCTTCAATACCATTTTTATTTGTTTCACATAGTTCCCAACTCTCTTCCCTTTCTCTCTCTAAACATTGTATACGCCTCTTATGATTATGGTTTGATGTGTTTGTGAAATCCTATATCTTACAATTGGTATCAAAGAGCCATGGTTTGATCACTCATCTTTCATGCTCTTTGTTTTGGTGGATTTCATAAAGTTTTTGGGGTTATAAGTGTTTAGGAGAGTTTGAATCATTTGGTCAATTTCTAGTGTTAAAGTTTGAATTTTGATTGTACTTTTGTGTTTAGGATCATCATATGTGTTTAGGCTTTGAATTGGAAGGCTTAAATCATTGTGGTTTGGTTGTTTTTGATTGATAAAGTGGTTGTTTTGAAAAGTGTACGAGCGAGTTGAGCCTCGAGTTGCATTTCTTGGAAGCGAGTTGCGTTGTTCTTGGAAGCGAGTTGCTTTGTTATTGAAAGCGAGTTGGTTTATGCGACTTGGCTATTTAGCGAGTTGATTTTTAAGCGACTTGAGTTCTAAAGCGACTTGGCTATTAAGCGAGTTGTATTGGCGTGAGTTGGTTTATGCGACTTGGTTGTTAAGCGAGTTGTCTCAGTATGCGACTTGGCTAGTTAGCGAGTTGACTCTTTATGCGACTTGGGTTTTAAGCGAGTTGTTTCTTTAAGCGACTTGAGTTTTAAGCGACTTGTCTCTTAAGCGAGTTGATTGTTTAGCGAGTTGATACCAAAGCGAGTTGATTTGATTAGCTACTTGTCTATTGAGACTTGTCACTTCTTCGTGCTACATTTTTACGGTTGTTCTTTTGGTTTAGTAAAATCCGTGAAAGAATCAATTTCCGGTTTAATCAAAGAATAGTAAAATCCGTAGAACTTGTAATCATGTCTAACAACGTACCTACTATCGTTTCTCAGAATGAGGGCGTTCAAGCGGTGGATCGGACACTCGTCCACCTATGCTTGATGTAGGCGATTATGACTCATGGGCTCAACGAATTAGGTTGTCTTGTTTGGGAAAGGAAAATGGGGTCAACATTCTCAAATCAATTGATGAAGGACCTTATCGATTGAGACTACAAGGGACATACTTGAAGCTGCTGCGGATGGAGCAGTGATCTTAGGATTGGACGGACCAAAGGCGTATGATGAGCTCGGTGATAAGGAGAAAAAGATACGATCTTGATATCGGGGCTTCAAACATTATACTTGTGGTCTTCCAAAGACATCTACAAGTTGATCAATCACAACACTGAAGCCAAGGCGGTTTGGGATAATGTCAAGATGCTTCTCTCGGGTTCGAATTAACTAAGGAAGATAGAGAATCACAAGCTGTATGATGAATTTGAGCACTTTAAGATGAAACCGAAGAAAGTGTCTATGAATATTACGTGAGATTCCACAAGCTTGTGAATGACATGAGGAATATCAAGATGACCATGCCAAATATTCAATTGAACTCAAAGTTTGTGAACAATATGAATCCCGAATGGCACAAATTTGTCACCTCGTGAAGCTAACCAAAGGATTAAAGAACACCAACTATGAGCAATCTGTATGCCTTCCTTCTTAGAATGAGAGACATGCTATGTTTGAACGAATGATTCTTGAACAGTTCAAATCTAAACAGGAGAAACAAGTTCATCAAATGATTCAACAACATTTTACACCAATGTTGGAATTACCACCAAAGCTTCTCAAGTCATACCCACGGGTAATGGTAATTACAAACTCATTCCCGATCCGAGGTATAAGCCTCCGGACTCTAACACTCTCATGGAAAACTTCATCAATCAAGCTGCTCTCATGGTTAGTCAAAATATGAATTCCACTAACCACACACCAACAATAACCTCATAACAAACATCCAATCCACACAATCAAGCTATTGTCGAGATGGAAAGGTTATGGTGCAACTGTTCAAGGAAGGCGGTATGAGCAGGGAAGAGGTGGAGTGGGTGGATGGTATGTGGCAAATCGAATCATGGAAGGAATGCAAATCAAGGACAAGCAAAGCCAATCAAATGCTACAAGCTGTGGTGGTGAGGACATATTGCAAGGAACTGTACATCTCCAAAACGTCCACGAATGTAGAATACTTGAGAGACAAGATGTTGCTTGTGCAAGCTCGGGATAATGGAGCGACTTTGGATGAAGAAGAGTTGTTGGTTCTTCTTTGAGGAAATGCCAAAACCTATGATCTTGATGTTGATGAGCAACCAATTCAGAAATAGGTCACAATCATCAAAATGCCTTTCAAGTTCTTGTTGTGATGCATTTGACTCGATGTCGATGATGAACCTCTCGCCTGAGACAATCTTCATGGCTAGCATTTCACCAATGGTCTCTCCAAAGGTCTCGTCACCACAATTTGGTCCATCCAAGGAATCAATCATTTCGGAGGTATTAAAACTATACGATGAAGTTGATGAGCAAAGATTCATAACGGTACAATCCCATGAAACTTATGAATCGATATTGATAATGTGGATAATAGTAATATTGTCTCATATGATCAATATGTGATGCAAAGTGAAAGTGAAATTGTACCAAGTGATGCATCTTCTGCGATCAATGATGACTATGTCTTTGATGAATACACCGCATGTTCCCCGATGATCTCGTTATCTACGAGTGAATGCCTATAAAGAACAAGTTGCTATTTATGAACAACGTGCTAAGTTCGAGTTAACTACCCGTGAGCGGAAATGGATGACCAAATGCGTACAATTATTAGAAAAAGTAATTTTAGAAGAAGTGTTAAAACAAGAGTTAAACTCCTTACATGAAAAGCTTTCTAAAGCATTAAGCAAAAGCAAGAGCTTCAAGATAATGTTAAAGTGCTTAAACAAGAATTTAATGCTAAGGAATCAAAACTTTTGAATGACTTTTCTAATCTAAAACTTTGAAAACAAGCTTGAAAATAAGTTATGCGTACAAGGAATACCATTTGATCGCTCACGTGATCACTAAGCATAGAGTTCTCAGCGATAAGCATAGCATTCCTCTAGTTAAGGAACCCAATCCTGAATATGGTAAAGTAGCTAGAGAAGCTCAGAAAGTAATTTATGATGGTAATGAAATCCTTAAGCCTAGGTAGAAACCTAGTTACGCTAAGTGCACTGAGGAAGATATGCATTTTGAAGAAGTCAATAGGGAGAAAATGGATAAGAAGCTAAAAGATCCTGAGTGTAAAAAGCAAAACATAACGTTCAAACCCCATGATTACACTAAAGAAAATTGGATCTCCCTGAATAGGTTTAAGCCTCAAACTCAATTAACCCCTGAACAAATTTTTTGGAAGAAAGATATGGATAAGCAAAAAGCAAGTGAACTTGTTGAAACAAACCCTCCCTTAGGAAAGTGCTGCAGACATCGTGTACCCTCCTAATACACCAATGCACTTAGTTTCGAGAACTATTTCCACTAATAGCAAGACCTTAATCGGCTGTATGTTGTTTATCAACTATTTGTTGATTTTGAGAAAACATGTAAGAAAAGGATCACACCCACTGGGATAAGCGAAGGGAAAGGGTTTTGAGCAAACTAAAGAATGTTATTTAAGCGAGGTCATGCCTTTCTTTAAACAATTAAAAGGTCAATTTGAGAGTCTTCAAAAAGGGATTAACTCAGATATCAAAGAAATGGAAAAGGAATTTGATGCAATGATAGTTGAGGTAAATGATTATGAACGGGAACTCAAATAGAATGAAATTGAAAGGAGGAATCTGCATATCTTAAATGAGAACTTAGTGTTAAGTTGTGTGGCTCAAGATGTGTTTTATATTGTTACTAAGCATTCTATTACTGCTTCTCAATTTCATGAATTAACTATTGCCTTGAAAGTTTCCCATGATCGTGTCATTGAGCTTGAAAGCAAAAACTCAGAACTAAATGAGAAAATTGATCAGGATGATCACGATAATTTGGTAAAACATTTTTCTAAGCTAGAAGTTGAACATTTTGATTTGCAACTAAAATATCAACATCTCAAAGAAAATGTCAAAACCTCAAACATCAAGACATCCTCAAATGTTCGAGTTTGATGCACTTTTGAAATAAACAAACGTGACGAATGATTCAAGCTCAACGTAACACGATCGAAAGTTGAAAACCCAAATTTCACAATTAAAGGGTGAAAAGAACAATGTGATTGGCTCCCAAATGCCTCCTCCTTTAGATTCTTAGTGTTCTCAAACTTTTCATCTTCAAAACTTGGTTAATGCTTTACAAAAGGAAAATGAGAGTTTTCTAGAAGAAAATGAAAAAGTTAAACGACACTTTAAAGAGTTATATGATTCAATGAAAGTCACTCGTGACAAGAACAACGAAAAAATAACGTCTTTACAAAAGGAATTTGAGAATCTGAGGAGTCAGGTAAAAGGGAAAATGCCACTTGTCTTCAATGAGAATGTTGCATCAAAGTCATCTGCAGACTCCAAATATACTGTGACTGTTAAATACATTCCTCCTCATCTTAGGAATAACGAACTTGTGTTTCATAACTATTTCGTTCTCCTTAAGGATAGTCTAGAATGTCTCCGTGAGATTGTAGAAGAGGATTTCATAAATAAGCCACTTGATAGAGAAATTATATTTGCTTGCATTCAGGCCAAACGATCTCAGGAACTATTAGAATGCTTAAGAGCAACTTGCCCAAAACCCGTTGGTAAGAAGGATAAAATAGTTGTGCCTTGTTCTATGACTGACTTTAAGACTGCCAATCTTGATATGCCTCACTCAGTGCCTAAAGTTAAGCATGTAAGCTTCAATGTGCCTTCAAGTAGTTCAGATCCCAACACTTCTAAACACGAAATGCAAAAGTAGCAATACCAACTAATGTTCCCATTCCTCTACAGAGTAAAAGTGACACCAAAGCAAGCAGGTCAAAGCCTCAAGGCAACACAAAGAATGATAGGACCTTGCAAGCTAGGAATGTTCAGTGGAAGAAAGTAGAAGACCACCCTAGGAACTTTAAGTTTGAGTTGAATAAAACGAATCGTGTTGATTCTAGTATTAGCTATAAGCGTACTGTAATTAATTCGAATTCTGCTACTTTTGACAAAACATGTAATGATGAGTGCTTGATTTCTGTTGCTAATCATGAATGTGGTGTGAATGGTTTGATTAATGTTGTTAAATACCCAGTTAAAAATGTTAATGCCAAAATTCAAGCTAAGAAGGCTAGAAAGCAAAGGCGGAAGAAGGGTAGAAAACAGTGGAAACCCACAGGAAGAAAACTCAGTAATGTAGGTTATCAGTGGATACCTACTGAACGCAAATTTAATCTTAATGAGTTGTGCCCTAGATTATCTAGACCAATGCCCATTAAGAAATGGATGCCTACTGGTAGAACTATTCCTTTAAGAAGTGAACATACTTTGATTAGGACTAATGCATACACTAGCATTGCATCAATACCTGATGATTCCATTGTTTCTACTTCCGAAGTAGGTGGTCCAATTATTGTTACTAACCAAATGGAACCCATTCTTGCATGGGGATCCCAATTATCCGATTATCCATTCTTGTCGTGTTCAACCTGCGGATCGTTCAAATCGATTACGTGGTACTGGACTCAGTTGTTCCAAGCATATGATTGGAGACCGGTCGTGGCTCATGAACTTCGTGAGTAAATTCATCGGGACCTATTAGATTCGGGAATGATCATTTCGGTGCAATTATGGGTTATGGAGACTATGTTGTAGGTGATAGTGTAATCTCCGGGGTATATTATGTTGAAGGTCTTGGTCATAACTTATTCTCTGTCGGTCGATTACGTGATTACGATCTAGAAGTGGCCTTCTTAAAACATACTTGTTTCGTTAGAGAACTTGATGGTGCAGAACTTTTAAGAGGAACACGTGGTTCAAACCTATACACCATCTCTATCGAAGATATGATGAAGTCTTCTCCAATTTTCTTGTTGTCAAAGGCTTCAAAAACAAAGTCATGGTTATGGCATCGTCGTCTCAATCACTTGAACTTCGGCACCATAAATGATCTTTCCAGAAAGGACTTAGTATTAGGCTTACCTAGACTAAAGTATGAAAAGGATCATCTTTGTTTAGCATGCCAATTGGGAAAAAGCAAGAAGTATGCCCACAAACCCAAACCTACAAACTCAGTTATGGAAGTTCTTCATACTATTCACATGGATTTATGTGAACCCATGAGAGTGCAGAATATTTTCAGGAAGAAATATGTGTTAGTTGTGGTTGATGATTACTATCGATTTACTTGGGTAAAGTTCTTAAGGACAAAGGATGAAACTCCGGATATCATCATTAAACTTATCAAACAATTGCGAGTTCGACTTAACAAAATTGTCGAATCATCCGAGCAGACAATGGGCGAGTTTGTTAATAAAGAACTTAGTGAGTTCTATGAAAGTGTTGGAATCAGTCATCAAAGAAGTGTTCCACGAACTCCTCAACAGAACGGTGTAGTTGAAAGACCAAATCAAACTCTTGTGGAAGCCGCAAGAACAATGTTGATTTACTCAAAGGTTCCAATGTTTCTCTGGGCTGAAGCCATTGCCACTGCATGCTACACTCAAAACGATCCCTAATTCACACTTCTCATGTAAAAACTCCATATGAACTTGTCCACAATTGAAAACCTAATCTTTCATTCCTTCGTGTGTTTGGTGCATTGTGTTATCCAACCAATGAGGGTCAAGACTTAGGAAAACTTAAAGCTAAAGCATACATTGGAGTATTTGTAGGATATGCACCAAGTAGAAAAGGATAACGAATCTACAACAAAAGAACCCGAAATATCATGGAAACAATTCACGTTACGTTCGATGAGCTGACCGGTCAAATGGCTTCAGGACAAACCAGTTCTGGACCCGCTTCTCAACCTTCGTCAAGTAGTCCCATTAGTTCTTCTCTTGTACAAAATCTCTCACCAGCAACTCCTTATGTACCTTCTTCAGAAGATGATTTGAAGAAATTGTTTGATCCAATGTTTGATGAACACTATGAGCCAATTGCTAATGATCATCAAATCCATCAACAGAGGTTGCTCCTATCCCCATCAATGAAGTTAACCCCGGTTTCTATGTCATTAAGTCAAGAAGCGCTGATGCTAATCACTCTGTCTCATCAACAAATCTTCAATCATCAAGTGTACATCATGGAATTGTTTCGCACCTATGATGGAGATAACCCCTACTCCCGAAGATGCTCCCTTTGAAAACATATTTGCTCGAATCATCATCGAACCATCTTCATCGGGAGAAATCAACTCGCTACTTGGTTCCTCAACAACAACCACATGAACACCTCGGAAAATGGACACATGATCATCCATTGGAGAACATCATTGGAAACCTTTCTCGTCCAAGTATCCACTGTAAACAACTTGCAAGCGATGCCTTATGGTGCTTCTTCAACTCCGTACTCTCTAAGATCGAACCAAAAGACGTTAAAACTGCCATGAATGAAGGCAGTTGGTTCAATGCCATGCAAGAAGAAATTCATGAGTTTGATCGACTAGATGTATGGGAATTAGTACCTGCTCCTGACTGTGCTATGATCATTGCTCTAAAGTGGATCTTCAAAGTAAAACTTGATGAGCATGGTGATGTGTTAAAGAACAAGGCTCGATTGGTTGCAAAAGGATATCGTCAAGAGGAGGGTATTGACTTTGAAGAATCATTTGCTCCAGTTGCACGTATCGAGGCAATCGTAATCTTCACGGCTAATCTTGCAAGTAAGAACATGGTTGTCTATCGGATGGATGTAAAGACGGCTTTTCTTAATGGAGATCTTAAAGAAGTCGTATCGTCGGTCAACCGAAGGTTTTGTGAATCCGAGCATCCTACTCATGTCTATCGCTTGAAGAAGGCTCTTTACGGTTTGAAGCAAGCTCCAAGGGCATGGTATGATACGCTATCAACGTTTCTTCTATCTTGGATTGACAAAGGAGCGATTGATCCGACATTGTTCACCAAAAGTCGTGAAAACATTTAATTCACGTTCAAATCTATGTTGATGATATTATTTTGCCTCGATCGACCCCAATGAATGTGACCATTTTTCTAATGAGATGGGTTCCAAATTTCAAATGTCTATGATGGGACAAATGTCATTTTTCTTGGGATTACAAATTTCACAAAGTCCCGGAGGCATTTTTATCAATCAATCTAAATATGCTAATGAAATTTTAAAGAAATTTAGATTTGATACTTGTGACACCGTTGACACTCCCATGGTAGAACGTACCAAACTGGATGAGGACCACTCAGGGATCATGGTAGATCAAACGAAATATCGTAGTATTATTGTATCCCTGATGTACCTTCTCGCCGATGAGACCGAGATATTCATGTCATTGTATGCATGTGTGCTAGATACCGTGCTAAGCCTACTAAAAGCACCTTGAAGCGATTAAGCGGGTCTTCGGTATCTCCAAGGAACCATCAACATGGGACTTTGGTACCGAAGGACACCGGTATGTCACTAACGACCTATGCAGATCTTGACCATGCGGGATGTCAAGATACACGTCAAATACGTGCGGAGGTGCTCGGTTTTGGGTGATAAGCTTGTGAGTGGTCTTCAAAGAAACAAATGAGTACTTCTATATCCTCTACAGAGGTGAATACATAGCCATGTCATCTTGTTGTGCTCAAATCCTATGGATGAGATCCCAATTATCGACTATGGCTTTGAATTCAACAAAATCCCTCGTATTGTGATAACAAAAGTGCCATTGCTCTCTTGCAACAATGTTCAACATTCAAGAGCAAAGCACATCGACATTCGACATCATTTCATTCGGGAACAAGTGGAAAAGGTGTGGTAGAACTCTATTTTGTAAGGTCCGAATACCGGTTAGCGAGACATCTTCACCAAAGCTCTTCCTAGAGAACGTTTTGAGTTTATCCTCCCACGACTTGGTCTAAAGAGCCTACAACAGAAACACTCGGGCGTCTTCAAGAGGAAGACGAGGAGTAAATGGTTTTCTTCATCTATCTCTTGTATATATTTAAAAAAAAAAAATTTCAAAACCCACAAAAGAAAATAGAAAAATATAAAATTTTCAAAACCATAAAATTAGAAAATCTTGAAAATTCCCAAAAATATTGTTATTTTGTCATGTTTTCTTTATTCGATATCATCTACGGACTTTGTGTTGACATTCAAAGAATGTTACGGGTTTTAGATGTTCTTGAATGTATATAAATTGTTAAAAAAATGAGGCGGAGAAAAATGGTGGTTTATTGTCATTTCAGCAAGAACCCGTTTTAAAAGGAAAGAACGAGCCATGCTTAATCTTATTTTTCAAATCTCATGCTCGATTCTTAAAACAAATGTTTGTCACCAAAAGACAAATGTTTTCTTTCCAAATATTTTTCCGTCTAATGATTCTTCGAAAAATATTTGTCATCTTATGAAAACAAAATTGCTTTGAAAATACCTCGGACTCTATTCTTGAAAATCATCCGGGCTTATCTTTGTCAAAATATCTATCTCTCAATCAACAACCTATGTCATTGATTGAGGGGGATAATGATTTCAATCGAATCAAAAGTGTATTTTTCAATCAATTGGCACTTAAACAAGCAAGGTCTACTTTGGACGATCAAAATGAACAATGTTTTATACAAATGGTTCAAGACCTTGGCTATTGTTATGTTTTTCAAAAGATATTTATGCATGATTGATCAATGGAGTTTAAAGTCTCAAAATCCGATCCTTATCAGTTAAAATGTTTTTCAAAAGCAAGTCACTATTCTCCTCAAAAGTTCTCAAAATTTAATTTAAATCAATAGAGATCTCAAATCTCAAAGGATTTGAAAATTGTGATCGGGGGAGAATTTGTGATTTAAATTGGATTTAAACTGATAATTTGATAAATGGTGTTATACGTGATTAACAAGCTCCCCTCCCTGCATGTGCCAAACGATTTCAAATTTTCCATGCACATGTTAAGGGGGAGCATTTATATCAAACCAAAATAGATTGAAACGTGATTGATTTGTCTCTAAGTGCAGGTTTTCCCTAATATGTGCTAAACAATTTCAAAATATGATGCACATGTTGAGGGGGAGCCGTTTTCTAAAAATATCAAAAACAATTCAGGTACAAAATGTTTTGATCATGTATCACAAGTACTTGGATTGATTTTCAAATGGTTTTTATTTGGTTCCAAAGGCTGATGAACAATACCAAAAAGACCGACCAAATTTACTTTATGTATGGTGATATAAGGATGGTTATGTTAGGTATTTGTAACCACAATCCCGCCAGAGCCGGAGGGATCTACCCAGGGACAATCCACTAGATGGTGTAGAGTCCTTAGGTATGATGAAAAAAAGAAGAAAAGTGAGATATGGAAAGAGTGCGGACTGAGATAGAACTAGAACTGGAATAAACCCAACAAGGCTCTAGTAATGAAATCTCGGTAAGCACTGAAGGGGTTGAAGAATGAAAAAGAAATAAATGTGAAAAGGGTGAAAATAAATAGCCTCCAATATTTCAACCTTAGGGCGAAACCGGGTTCAACTCATATGCTCTTGGTTGTTACTAAGGTAACACCGGTATTGAAGACAAGACGTCATGGACCCAAAGGACGACCGCACTACAACTTCCCAAGCCACTCAAGTTCCTCTTAAAAGGACTTGTTTCATTCTCATGGGGAACCTACATTATCTATCAACTCTCTTAGAGATGGTTGATATTGAAGAAGGAGACCTCTCCCTAGTCTCGAGCATAGGAACCAAATGTGCACAATTGAGTTTAGAGCCACGAGATCATCAATAAATCTCTTTAGGACATCATCAATGAAGACTCTCTATTTCACACAATGTGGAAAGAGAGAATATATTTTAAGAGTCCCACGCATTATCCTTGTGGTATTGCGAACATCCGAGTGATATGCAAACATATTCACAATGAAGATGGAAAGCCTTCTAGAGCCAACATCAAACAAGCTCTTGGTAGGTGGCATGTGAGATCTATCCAATAGATCAACCATGTGACAACCGAAACGAAACAATGGGCGATTCATAATTTTGAATCAATCACGGTTCGGGATATGGATTGACGGATATCTTTGAAAAATGGTCGTTGTGCTTAAAATTATTTTCTCTAGCACATCGATCGTGTATTAATATTTCAAAATTAAAAGGTGTTTATGATTGATAATTGATTTTCCTTAAAACCTTCGTTGTATTGCAAAAACACTTTATTTTGAGCGACACCGATTGTTTTCAAATCTCTTTTCATCAATCGGTGAATCTCAAATTTATTGGTTCACTCACTCCGTGTTGTCTTCTTTGAGACGTTCGGTGCGAGAACGGCTAGAGCAATTGCGAAACCTGTCAAGGAGATTCTTGAATTATACCGATCACAGCAAGACTTGTCTTGATCAACGGGAACCGTGGGCGTGTACCTCAATTCAACGAAAGTAATCAAAGAAACTTTGTGTGCTTTATTGCTAATGTTGTATGCGGTACACCCAACGCTTGTAGTGATCGAATGGAGAGGTCAATCCATAGCCGCATGCTCACACATCACATTCACTTCAAAATAAATCATGATTAGTGCATCAATGACTCGATATTCTCACTCCATGCTTCGCTTCTTCGCAAATATCATGAATCAACTAAAGCTTCCGCTACTTCGATGAGAAGAAATCATGATCCAAAATGTGAGCATGTCGGTCCACCGTCACAACATCACATAATGTCAACACTACAATGGAAGAGTCGAGATTTATGCAAGTCGATGATCTCAAAGTCGGCTCAAAACTCATCATCACGTGGATCGTTAAAGACCTCCACTTGAATTATCCAAACATGCAAAACATGAAGAATCAAAGACTACGAGCTACTGAGCAATGAACTTAAACAAGAATCCAAGAACTATCTTAATGTAATATCTGTTTGTATTCATGTAATTTGAGGTGACCTCCTTAGGGGAGATTGTTAGGAATTAGAAAATTCGGTCATTAAAGTATCGGTCACCTCAAGTATATGTAATCGTTAGAAAGCTCGTAGTCGTAGTCATTTAATATTAGTTAGTATTTAGTTAAGTAACACCGTGGAGGATGGACGGGTCTTTACCCACTGTATGCCCGATCCACACCCGTAGGAGGCGAGTCTTGTAAGAATACTATAAATACCCTCTACCTCCCAAGGTAGATGGGTTGTGAGCTTCAATACCATTTTCTTTGTTTCACATAGTTCCCAAGGCCCTCTACCCTTTCTCTCTAGAACGATTGCAATCTTCTCTAAACATTGTATCCAATCGCCTCTTATGATTATGGTTTGATGTGTTTGTGAAATCCTATATCTTACAGATATCTAACAGGAGTTTTCCTATTGTGAAAGGTAAGATTTTGACAATGTTTTCTTGTTCAGGGCTAGATAAACCAACAAAAAAAAATGGTACTCTTTTGCATATTCACCTTGAGACCAGAATATCTGCTAAATTCTTCCAATGAATCCTTAATAACTTTGACAAAATTACAATCCCCATGACTGAAAACAATAAGATCATCAACAAAGCCTAAATGTGTAATTCTAAGTCTTTTGCATCCTTGATGATATTTGAAATCCACTGCCTTTTCAATATTCTTTCTCATTATCAGGCTGAATACTTCCATTGCCATAGTGAATAAGTAAGGTGAGATAGGATCACCTTGTCTCAATCCTCTACCCCCACTAAAATACCCAATTCTCTCACCATTGACATTTAAAGTGAACTTAGTTGTTGTTACAAAGGTCATTATCCATCCTACCATTTTCCTATGAAATCCAAACATTTCCAAAACTTTCTTAAGGAAACTCCAATCTAATGTATCATATGCTTTTTGCAAATCAATCTTTAGAGCACATTTCTTATTTTTTGTTTCCTATTATACCCCCTTAACAATTCCTGTGCTAACAAAATGTTGTCAGTGATCTGTCTTCCAGCAATGAAAGCACTTTGATTTTCATTTACAAGTTTTCCCAACACCTCTTTGATCCTGTTTGTGAGAACCTTACTAATACATTTATACAGACATTACAGCAAGCTATGGGTCTAAAGTCAGATACTTTATTTGGTGTAGGGATTTTAGGGACCAGAGATATCAAGGTAGCATTCAACTCACCTAAAATTCTTCTAGTGTTGAAAAATTCTTGGACAACTAGACATACCTCTTTTCCAACTATTCCCCAAGCTGCTTTAAAGAACTTGGCTGTGTACCCATCTGGCCCTGGTGCTTTTGAATCCTCAATATCAAACATGGCTTTTTTAACTTCAGCATCTGAAACATTTCTCACAAGGTTCTCAGCTTCTTCTGTAGTTAATTTGTTTGTCCATTCTACCTGATTATATGGAAACTCTGCAACAATATCTTTTGTCCCCAGAAATTTCCTGAAATGTTCCAAAAACTGGATAGCAACTTGTTCTTTCTCATAGCAAGACCCATTCTCATCACAAATATTCATTATTCTGCTCTTATGTTGTCTTCCCTTGATGATTTTATGAAAAAATTTAGTATTTCTATCCCCTTCCTTCAACCATTCAACTTTTGCTTTTTGCATCAAAAGGCTTTCTTCATCTTTTGTGGCATCACAATACTCTTGAAGTATTAAACAACTATGTTTCTTTAACTCCTCACAAATGGGTTCTTATCAACTTCTTCTTGTGCTTTTTAACCTTTTCTCTTAACTTGGCAACTCTATCATGAACATTTCCATTTTCCAACTCGAGAGTTCGGTTTATGCTTCAACTTTTCATTTTTGAATTACCTTGTACATCCGAAACCATTAACATCCTTCTCCCATTCATCCTTCACCACCGTTAAAACTCATCCTTCTCAGTAACAAAATTTGTCATTCTAAAAGCTTTCCTCTTTCTTAAACCTCCATTTGGAATTACTAGAACAACAGGTGAATGATCAGATATTATGTAAGGAAGGAACACACAATGTGCACTTTTAAATGTATCCAAGAAAGCTTCATTTGTCATTATTCTATCCAATTTCTTCAGTGTCTTACAATTAGGATTTTTCAAACTCTTAGTCCATGTAAACTAAAGGCCTGAGCTCAATATGTCATCAATTTCCACATTTTCAACACACTTTTTGAATTCAATCATTTCATTTGTGTACATTGAACTACCATTTGAATGCTCACTGACTTCTAATGTAACATTAAAATCTCCCATAATCACCCAGGAAGTCCCATTTTTAATTTTTTTATAAGCTCCCAAATCATTCCAAAGTCTTCTTCTTTCAATCCCAGAATTACTAGCATACACGATTGTATAGAAGAACCTGCTTTTTTGATCATGTGTTTCTGCTAGAAGCAACATACTTTGTTTAGTTTTGGTGATTAACCAAGCATCCACTCTATTTCGATCCCATCCAATCATGATCCTACATCCTTTATTGTTGTCCTCAACATTTGTAACATACTCCCAGTTCCCAAAGACTTTATCTCCCACTTTCTTGACATTTTATATCGATATGTGTCTCAAGAATAGCACACATTTGAATTTTCTCCTCGCCTATAAATTTTTAACCTCCTTTTGTTTATCGAGGTCTTGAGACCTCTTATGTTCCAAGTAGCAACTTTCAAATCCATATTTTCTCTTTCTGCATTTTTGCTCACTATATCTCTCAATTCTTTTGGCTCACTTATACACTCTATCTGCTTTTAAACACACAGCTCTCCATCTATTTTTAACTCACAAAATCTCTCAATTCTTTTGGCTCTCAAACACTGTCTATTTTTCACACAAATACTCTATCTATTTTGGCTCACCAATCTCTCAATTCTTTTGGCTATCAAACACTCTGTCTATTTTTGCACACAAATACTCTCTATCTGTTTTTATACTCCCAAATTCTCTCAATTCTTTTGACTCACAATACACTCTGTCTATTTTTGATCACACAAATACTCTCTTTCTATTTTTATCCTCTCAATTTCTCTCAATTCTTTTGGCTCTCTATACACTCTGTCTATTTTTCACACAGAAAAACAAAAAATATATACAAAACAGGACACTTACTATATACAAATATCCAAATGCCTATTCAGTTAAGGGTGTGATTGCATACCCCCTCAACTTCATTCCTTATCAAACTCTCTCCAATTGAGGAAAGATCTTCAACAACATCTTCTTCATTCTCCAAATCTTTAGCTGCATTCAACAGCTCCTTTTTATCCTTATAATATCTTTTCATCTCTATATTCCAACTCTCCCATTCTACCACAGTGGGATCACCATTTTACCTAAAACCTCATCCACTTGTTTCCTTTCCTCACTATTTGGCTTTAAGTTTTCCTCATTAACTAGTGAGTCTAAAAGAGTAAAGTCATTATCGCTTAGAATTCCCTCAACATCATTTGTAAGACCATTCCTAGATGAGGTAGGCATGTTATTACCTTTACTTGGTTCAGCAGGCTTATTTCTAATTTCTTTATCCTTAGGTATAGCAGGCTCCTTACCCTTCTCCATGCCTGTTTTAGTATTCATTTCCTCTTCTTTTTTGTTCCTATAATCTTTTTTATTATTCTTAAGTCCATCCCTTTTATTATTATAACTAGCTCCCCTGTAATAACTATTTTGTCCAATTTGGTCATTTCTTTTATTCTTGTTTCCCTCTCGATTCATGCTTGTTTTCCTAGATCGCACTTTGGAACCCATCATTCTTGTCACATTGTTCATCTTTTGTTCCACATTATCCTTTTCTTTAGGTAACATCCTACAAGTTTTGTCATCATGACCAAACACACAACAATGGCTACAATGAGTTGGCTTCAAGCATACTCCACTTGAACAAACTTAGTCATTCTAATGCTAGCATCCTTTTCCTATATGCAACTTCAATGACATCCTTAAATTGTTTCTCAAACATTTAGTTCAACTAGCACCCTAGCAAATCCAAGCCTACCAACCCCCATCATACACATTTTAGTTGTCATTTCATCCATGATAATTGGTTTTCCTAAACAACTTGCTAAGGAGCTAATGCCCTTAACACTGTGCTTCTAGAGGCACATTCAAAAATTTTACCCATACTTGTAAACTTTTTGGTTCAGACTTATCCAAGCACACATCAATATTCCATCTTTGAACAAAAAGTGGTTTGTTATTAACTATCCATGGGCCATTGCTAATTACCTCAAGTATCCCCTGTTCATCTTGAAATTTGAAGAAGAAAATCTCATTCTCATTCACAGTCATATCTTCCAAACCATACTTGTTCCACATTCTTCTTAAGTGGTATCTAGCCTCATTAAAACTTACCATACAATCCAGAAATTGACCACATACAGTTTTATCCCACTTAGCACTTCCCAATTCAACAGTCTCCTCATCAAATACTGCAATTTCTACCCCATTCTCATTCACATCAGTTGGGACTAAAAGCAACTTGTTGTCTAAAGCATTAGCCCTCAAAACCTCAGCAAGTGTACTAACATTCCTCTTCTTAGGCTCATTCACATTACTATTAGTATCACTTTCATTCAGAGGCTTATCACTATGAACATCATTAGCACAATCACTAGTTACAGCATTAGCATTAATACTATCCTGAACAACTTTAGCAGATTTACTAACATCACTTGCATTATTGCTAATCCCATTATCATTTGAAACAATCTCAATACAATCAGCATTATCATGAGTATTCAGATCCATATCATTATTAGTGCTACTAGATGATGATGCAATTGTGTTTACGACCCAAGACCTGTGGAAATCTTCACCATCCAAATCACCATCAAACACCTTCCTACTTCCCTTATTCCTATCCTCATTATGCTCCTTTCCCCCCCCCCCCTTGATACATAACCTCATCACCCTTTCTTTTCACTTGATTATTATCTTTTCCAAGAACCTTTTCACTATTCTTCCGAATACCATGAACCGAATCCCATACCTTGTCGGAACCCTAATAGCACGATTAGATGATCTCTTCCTACCCGACATCTTTGCGTAAAATCAATTCTTCAATTCAAATCTATGGAATTACTACAATTTTTGATTTTTCCGAAAAAAAGCGAAAAGATTTAACTAAACAAGTTAAAACCTAATTAGAAACAAACTAGGTCGAATTGGCGCCAAAATGGAAATTTGGGGTTTTCTCAATCTTGGATGAAATTCAAATCAACCAAGATCATTGCATGCGCAATGATTAGACGATTCATTTGATGGTTTCAGAAATGAAAATGGATAAGAAATGAGTAAAAAGTTATAAGAAAAACTGAGTTTTAAGTCATGGTTTCATGGGCAAATTCTTAAATGTGTATATACTAAAATAAAATGTTAAAATAAATTTTTTTTAAGAGTAAACTTCGTGCGTGCACGAAACTTATAACTATATAATTATATGCAATTAACTTTATAGACACAATATTCAAGATAATACGTAAAAAAATTTTTTGCCAAAACCTCGTGCCTTATAACTAGTAGAATGACACAAAGAACATACACTAAAAAAGTTTGATCAATTTGATATGATGAGCCCACAACAAGTAGGGACTATGTTTGTAAAGGATCCATCAAACCTTTATTAAAGAGAAACCAAAACTTAGAAATGTCAATCCCTTCGACTTCAACTTGGAGAATTTTACACTTTGAACTATTTTAAACGTCAATCCACCCGATATCCAAACTAAAATATACCTTTAAAATAAAATTGGATTTGAGATTTGTTTCAAAAGAACCACGAATAGTAAACACCAACGAATCGTATTTGAAGAACTAAATATAAAAGCATCCACTATAAAATGTGTATGAGTAGGTTTAAAATTTTTGAAAAGATTTATATATTGTTTCATCCATATTGAGAAATTTATGTGGCATGAAAATGGCTTAGATTTTAGAACTCTTCATATAGTCAGCACAATTAATGCATGTGTAACATTGAGCATTTATAATGAAATGGAACACTTATTAAAGCGAAGAATTTTAATTTGTCAGTTATTTGAGACGGTTATGACTGTAATGGCGTGCTCGATTGCTCTACGAAGTCTTCAACCGGCAACGGTTTGTGAAATGGTATTTGGTGGTGTGCTTTACATCTAAATGAGCTTGGAATTCAATTACTTAATGCTTTCATTAGGTAGGTGGAATTTGGGAAATGCTTGGATATACCTTTCTGAAAAAGTATATGGCCTGGCGCAAATGGCATATTGACATTCCTTTTCATGTACCGAAAAAGTCATTCATGATGTAATTTAGTTGTTCATACGACCTGGTGATGAAGACATGATCATTAATAGTGGCTAATTTCAACATATACAAGCTTTAATTTGTCGTTCCTTTGGATATCAAACACGAGTTCCTTTGGTACTGTGTTTTTGATAGGTGAATCCAAGTTCTTTCGGTTTCATTATGGCTCGAGATAGGGTTTTGTTAGTTCTTGTTGAGCTTATTGTTGGAAATGTATATATTTATAAATATGTGAATGTCCGGATTCGAACTCGTGACCATGGGATTGCACACATTAGCGAATAAGAATTAAAGTTAAATAATTAATGTTAATGTTTACGATTAATTATTGCACATAAAGTCCGTCTAACGATCGTTAAGTATTTAACGGAAAATAACTAACGACGATTAACGTAAAGAGAAGGACTTGTAGTGTAAAATCTTAATATGGAAAAGATTCGGGTATCCCGGGCTTGCATGATGGCCGGCCATAGGGGGTTATCTCAACCCAAACCCTAACTTGTTCCCAAAGATTTGTATCCACTATATATACAGAGGCTGTGGTTTAGGGTTTCGATATCTTTGTGCATTGAATTAACCCTAGATCTCTCTCTCTCTCTCTTGCTCCTATTCGGCCGAACCCTCCTCCAAGGGGTGTTTTGGTTTGTTTTTCATAAAACAAGGACTTGTGTTAGATCTAGCAATCGCTTGATTCGTTGGTTAATCGTGTGTACAAAACTATGGTTGTAAGACACTATTCTTACACCTATTGGTTCGAGTTGTAAAACAGTGAGGACAACTCTTTAAACCACTTCATCTGCTTTTGTTCAAAGAGATCGACATTTGCAAGAGGTACGTTACGCATTTAATTCGATTAATTATTTATTTGTTATGATCTTAAGTCTTCCGTGTGTGTACTGTGGTGTCTACATGTTTTATTGTTATTCATGTATCTTAAACTCAACAATGGCATCACGAGCCTTGTATAACAAGTAATTAATTCTTGAAACACATAAATAAAATAAACATGATTGTGTTATTATTTGTATGCGAGATCTAGGGTTTGCAAAACCTAAACCCTAATTTTTAGGGGTGAGGCGTTTTTGGTGCCCTAATTAAGGTTTTGTAAACTTATGTTTTAATTGGATTAGAAACCCTAGGATGCATGCAATTTTATGTGTACAAGTAACTCGCTTAATTGCATTAATTGTTAAGTGTAATTTATGTCCATGATAATTACATGCATGTTTTATTATGGATCCGCTTTTATTGTATATCTTTCTTGCTTAAGTGATATACACTAAAAATTTTGATAGATCTAAAATTGGGAAGACCTCAATAATTATTATTTAATCAATTATGTGCTATGTGGTATATGTTTAATTTTGACTTACATAATCGATGAATCGATGCATGTGGCTCACCTTGTACATAGATGAAAACAGTGAAAGTCTTAATTAAATATATACATATTGATGTATCTAGAATTGATTATTAATAGGATTTATCAAAAGGTTTGCATGTGGCTATTTGATATGCATGACTTATTATTTGTTATGCATTCATTGTTTATTTGTTTATTTTTAAATACTTGCTTGTTTGTTATGTGTAACAAGGGTATTTTTACAAGAAAAATAAACCACCTAAACAATGGTGAAACATGTATTTTAAGCATAGTAATCATAATCGTTTAATTGATTGATTTTTGCACAAAATAGTTAGAACGGCTCACCCATTAATGACAAACGTGTGATGGGTACTAGGAGGGCGCATTAAATTGTGACGCCCAAAGATGAGGGTTTTAATATGCTTCACGCCGACCGATTCTCCGCTCGCGTTTGTGCGTCTTAATAGAGCTACCAAGTATTCCTATATGTGCATAAAATCTTAAGGGTGAATTACTTTAATTTCTACGCACCACTTTTGTGGTAATTATCCGAATAACTTGGGTCTTATGACTCATGCAGTAGTAGGATATAGTGGTAATTAAGGTGATTCTTTAATTGGTTATCCAATACCTCAATTAAAGTTTGATGATGAAAAGCTTATACATTAAAACAAGATATATAAATGTTTTAATAAAAACTATGCTACGAATATGAATGCATGACATCTTTGTACATATTTGATTTGACATCAAAATTATTACCCTTTAAATTTAAGTTATATGCCATCCAACGAAATGGAAACACCTAAGATTACTTTTTATTTGCGTGAGAACGTGACTTAGATCGTAATCAAAGGGTAAAATGTCCACGTGTCGTGAGAACGGGCATGGACGATTTTGCAGTTTCTTAAGTTGGACAGCTTAATTGAGTTAGGCGGTGAGAACTGGCAACTCAAGGCATAAGATGGGATAAAACATGTTTACATGGCAATTGAAATTGGCTATATGTAAATCCCCTAAATCTAGGAATTGCAATTGAAATTGGCAATCGGTTTCCATTATGGCTCGAGATAGCGTTTTGTTAGTTCTTGTTGAGCTTATTGTTGGAAATGCATATATTTATAAATATGTGAATGTCCGGATTCGAACTTCGTGACCATGGGATTGCACACATTAGCGAATGAGAATTAAAGTTAAATAATTAATGTTAATGTTTACGATTAATTATTGCACATAAAGTCCGTCCTAACGATCGTTAAGTATTTAACGGAAAATAACTAACGACGCTTAAGCGTGAAAGAGAAGGACTTGTAGTATAAAATCTTAATATGGAAAGATTGGGTATCCCGCGGGCTTGCATGATGGCCGGCCATGGGGTTATCTCAACCCAAACCCTAACTTGTTCCCAAAGATTTGTATCCACTATATACAGAGGCTAGGGTTTAGGGTTTCGATATCTTTGTGCATTTGAATTAACCCTGCATCTCTCTCTCTCTCTCTTGCTCTATTCGGCCGAACCTCCTCCAAGGGGTGTTTTGGTTTTGTTTTTCATAAAACAAGGACTTGTGTTAGATCTAGCAATCGCTTGTTTCGTTGGTTAATTCAGTGTGTACAAAACCGTGGTTGAAGACACTATTCTTACACCTATTGGTTTGAGTTGTAAAAGCAGTGAGTGACAACTCTTTAAACCACTTCATCTGCTTTTGTTCAAAAGAGATCGACATTTGCGAGAGACGTTACGCATTTAATTCGATTAATTATTTATTGTTATGATCTTAAGTCTTCCATTGTGTCTTTCTGTGGTTTCTACGTGTTTTATTGTTATTCATGAACTCCACACTTATAATATAATCATTTGTTCTTTTGTTATTTGGTTTGGGTTGGTTCCCTTGTAATTGGTGTTTTGCCTCATGTTTATCTGGCTTGGTGTTTTGCCTCATGTTTATATAATAATAACATATCGTGGTAAATTTTAAGGCTTTAGAATTTCACGGCTTTGGGTGGTCATTCACTTTCTTTCATCCTCTAGAACGACATTAGGTTTAACTTACAAGGCGTAATTTGTTGAAAAAGTGTATATTACATCATCATCACTTGTATTTTGCTAGATTTACATAGTCAAACTTGAATGTTATTAGTTGATGAGTTTGACAAAATGAGAACTGAATATTCACCCACTATTGTTAAGAAATTCAAATGGCAAGTAGCTTGAAATGTATACGCATAGAGTATGGTTTTGATAACGAAAGCAAGCCATTGGTATTTATTATAAACGTAAAACCCAAAGGCTGTACATAACTGAGAATGGCCTTTCTTACCAAGTGTGCAAAAGCCATATTTAGCTTATTTCATTTGACAATAACGTGTTTATTTATTGGTTTATTTCATTACATCTCTAGACTCTAACCATCAATTTTATTACAGTCACTTTTAGTTTTTCTTCATTCCACGACATGGAATCTCATTTTTGTCATATTTCATTTATATTATTTCTTTCCAACGTTCATTGCATCGTACATTCGTACCAAATAACATGCATAAATGCTTTATTCCATTTCAACATAGCCACCAAATAGATCGATGGAACAGTAATGACTCATTCAATTAATGTGATCATTCCATTACATTGTCAATTACATTCCTTTATCAAGACATTACGTTTAACCAATGACTCACTCTCGTATTTATGTAAAATGTTGCTTGTTGGGTGACTGGGTCTGAACTATTTTCAAATGTGAGTCCAAGATTAATGATTTACAATCTATATACCACATTGCATAACATGTTGTTTATGTATGAATAGGTTTTCATGGTGTACTACTGTACCATATATTGCGAACCACTTTGGCATGGTCTAGTGGTCACCATCCTAACGTCCACATAAAAGCTATCAGATTCAAATCTCATTAAGTACACATCTTTGGGATGATCATGGAAATAGGCAGAAGCAGTAATAGAAATACATCGATTAGACCTCGTACATCAAACTCCAAAACCTCATTCGTTTTACCCAAATACGGTGGTGGAGGTTTTGAGTTTTGAGTTGCATTTTTGCAAACCTAATTTCGAACAAGCTCATTTCAAAATATGTCTTTTTTTTTTTTTTTTTTTCATTCACTCTTTTTGTCAAATTTCCATCAATAATGTCCCTCGCTATATGCTAAAATAATGATTAGTTTTAGCAATCTTTCCGGATCTATTTCGCTTTCGCTTTATGAAGTAGTGTCATTTTGCATGTTAATTTAGAGTGATGACCATGTTGTTGTCCTTTTGTTATTTGTCGTTGTTTAAGCAACCAACTATTTGATACACATAAACAATACTTTATGAGATTGAATAAATACTCAACTACTAATAAAAAATATCGAGGAGACACCGCATATTGAAAGCAAACATAAATTAATTAGTAGTGAACTAATCACGAATATTATCAATTTTATATTACAACTAATAAATGCTTTATGTCATTAACTCATTATCATTATTTTCCACAACCACTAACCCACCTTTATCTTCATCCATCTTTTTCTTCGTTATCCTTGACGTTTTGTCACCACAAATACAACTCATGAAACGCACCACAAGTTTATGAACAGCACAAAATAATTGAGCACAAATGTTATCTTTCCATTTTAAAAATCATATATTTAAAAAAACAAACTAAAGATGACAAATCTCAAAGTGTTAATAATTCATAGTTCATACAGTTTTGATACATACCGGCTATGATCAAGGTTTTATTTAAGTACTTAACAAGACTTCTAACTTACAACCTTTTAATTGACGAGCCACTAAAAAAAAATGCTACGATGGTGTTATACAGTTATTTAAGCAACCAGACTTTATAGTTTGTTAGCTATACCACATAAAAAATATTGTTTTATTTATAAAATATGAGTTTTGGTACACACTCTTACTATTTTCTCCTACAAATCCTTTTACACACGCAACAATATTATATGTTTTTTTTTTCTTACTCATCATCTCTCAAGTTTTGTAAGATCTAAACCGTTAATTCGACAAGACTGCGATTTTGTAAGTACATATTTGTAGGAGGCTTTCGTAAGAATATAGTAAAATATTGCTAAATAGTACTGTAGTTGTTAATGCTGTCAGCATCACTAAATATTTAACAATATTTTAGGTTATTATTTAAGGTACTACTTAATAATAATTTAATAATTAACGTGTGTGAGATGGCAATAATATTCTGGATGGAAGGAAACAAACGGCGTTAAAGTGGTTGACAATTATAAGCGTGTCCAACGACTTTTCAAATTTCTCATGCTTCATATTTAGAGTACTGTACCATATAATATACTTTGCCTTTCATTATTTTTCACAACCAAACATTCAATATTAAGTACAACAAAATAGATATCACATCATTTGATTTGTTTTGAATCACTGAATAAAGATGGCAGCCGTAGCAGCCGCGCCAGAAGCGATGGTGGCTAGTCCTAGTCAAGAACACATTGCTAACGACGTCGCGACTCACCTCGTTAGTAGTTCATTTTTACTTAGACAGTAGTTATAACCTGTATTAGAAACATTTTTATAAGTTTGTTACTTAGAAACTTTTACATATTAATTGAGAGTGTTAGACATAAGAAATTTGGATTCTTATGATACTAACTTATGGATTGATAATCAGGATAAAAATCAGTGCCAGATTCTGTTGATGTGAAAGTTTTTCCAAGCGTTAGGTCAGGAGTTATGCGGACATTGGGCCTCGAAGATCTATGGAAGATGAGCATGTAAGGATAGATGACTTGTCTACACATTTGGGTTCTCTTCCGAAGCCAGCTGCCTTTTACGGGGTATGTTTAATTATATATCCTGCATAGATTTATTTTACACAAGACTTAGAAAAAGGAAGTAACGCAGCAATTGAGCGGGTCTTACATAGCAGAAAATCTGCTTATTGCGGTTTATAAAAGCAGATTAGCACTGTTGAGAGTTTGGATGAAAAAAAGTTTTATGTTGTTTAGGTAAGCAGTCTGAGATTGTTTATTTCAATCTATGTAATCTTGGTGAGTCTAGAAGTACAAGTTTACCCCATTGGGTGAATAAGTTGTTTTTAGATTATTTTGTGTCTGTATAGGCATAAATTGTTAAGTTGTTTAATTTAAAGAAACAATCCCAGGTGCCCAGTTGTCGGGTCAACATCATTTAAGGTCGTTGACAATTCAGAGTCACAAATACTATATGACATGCTATTTGAAGTTACTAGATCTTGATGGCAGAAATGATATGGTGGGTGATGCAGGTATTTGATGGTCACGGAGGACCAGAAGCTGCAGCCTACATGAAGAATAATGTGAAACGTTTATTTCTTCAGAACCTCCAGATATCTCAGACAGATGAGGTCAAAGATTCTCTCCGCAACGCATTCCTTTCGGCTGATCATGATTTGGCTGATGATTCCAGCATCAGCCCTTCTTCTGGGGCTACTGCAATAACGGCTTTGTTGTTAGGAAGGTATTGATGCGTTTTCTTGTTAGAGCTGATTATCTTATTCTGATTATTTCTTCTTATGTAATTACTTTCAAAATGCAATGGCAAACAGCCCTTAAATATTCTTCCTATACACAGGCTTCTTGTGGTAGCCAATGCAGGAGACTGTCGAGCAGTACTTAGCAGGAACGGAAAAGCAATTAACATGTCACAGGACCACAGACCAACTTATCCTCCCGAAAGAAAACGTGTAGAAGACCTTGGAGCCTTTGTTGACGACGGATACCTTAACGGTGTTCTCTCAGTAACCCGAGCCTTAGGAGACTGGGACATGAAGTTGCCTCGTGGGTCCACGTCACCACTAATAGCAGAGCCAGAAGTTCAACAAATAGTCTTAACAGAAGAAGATGAGTTTCTCATAATTGGGTGTGATGGGATTTGGGATGTGTTGTCAAGTCAACAAGCAGTCAAACTTGTGCGCCGTGGCTTACTTCGCCATGATGACCCTGAACAGTGCGCTAAAGCTCTTGTTAAAGAAGCCTTACGTCTCAACACGTATGATAATCTTACTGTCATAGTTGTTTGTTTTACTTCAATGGAACGTCACAGAGACACAACACAACGCAAGATAAAATGCTGCAGCATTTCCAAACAGTCATTGTACAGATTCAACTGTTTTCAATAAATAACCGTCTATGTTATTGTGTTTCTAGAGCCAGGACTATGTTTTTGTACATAGATGAGATGACAAACGACTGTTTATCATTGATTATGTATGTTGTATGTGAGATATCAATGGAAAGGCATTTTTGCACAAAGTATCAATCAGCATATTCATTAATTTGTCCTGTTTTAGTCGTTATATTTAGCGTCGAGTTTCGGCATTTTGTAACCTAAAAAACCCCTAACATTGACTTTTAATAATGATATTTTTTATATAAAAATATTAAATTTATGTTTTACATGTTACAGATGTTTATATATTAAGACTCAGGTTACGATAGACGGTTTTTGTTTTAAACTTGCAAATATTAGGCCAATAAATGGCAGAATTTACAGGATTTGACAAAAAAGAAAAAATAATAGCGACAAATGTGCTCTTATTGTATACACTGTTATGGAGCAACAACTCTCATACTTTATCTGTCTGGGACGTCCTTGCAAAATTTGCGAACCTTTTCAATCCACGTTCCAGCAAGTTTGCAGTAAAAGGTTGCAACGCCTGCATATAGTTGACATCAGAAAAACTTCACTAGATCCGTTCCAGCATATAATGTGCTCTTCCACAAATATCTCGTATAAAACCTAGATGCAGTAGGAGAAGTACTTACAGATGCCACAGGGGCCAATAACTGAGGTACTTCATATGAAACAGTAAGCTGTAAAAAGAGAAATAAACGTTCATTTAAAAGTTAGAGAAAAAAAGTGACTGAAATGACGTATGGGCAAAGGAGACTTACTTCGACTAAACATGACGAAGGACCTTTAGGAAAAAATCGTACAGCTCCTCTGTCAAACAAAAGAAAAACAAGAATTTTAAATGTCTTATAGTCCAAGTACATTTACATAGCACGTTAATGGTTACCTGTTGGGAAGACCTTCTAAAGATCTCCAGTGAATTTTTTGATTTGGGGTTGGCTGCATAATTAAATAACGTGACATCAAAGATATGATAAGAGGAGACACTTTTGAGAGGAAGGGCCGAATGGGTGGACTGGATTACCTGCATATTACGAGCAAGCCATGAGAACTCAAGATCACGCCCAAATGCTGTATACTTGAGAGTCCACCGTGATAACTCGGGCTTGTCTTCTAACACCTGAAACGAATTGACCACTTACTAAATAGTCCAAACGAGTGTTGGAAAACCCGCGCGATGCAGCGGGGTTGCTTAAAGGACTTACTTTGCAACGACATTTAAACCTCAGGGGTTGTTTTTGCTAAGTTGCGAAAGATTATTAATGCTAAAGGACTTACTTGCGGCGACACTTGAACCTCGGGGCTGTTTTCGCCAAGTCGGCAAACTTTGCATTAAATGCGTGTGGGTGAAAGAAATGTTCCTGCCTTTTAGTATAGTTAATAATGTTTTACAAGAAATAGTGTATATGTCAAGGAAAGTTAACATTTCAAACTTTTACTCCCTATGTCATAGACATGAGGGTAAACATGTTGGATTGTTGTGTACCACTTAATTATGTGCTGTCAAAATTCTAACCCCATTCCATGTAACCATAGGTGACAAATGTTAGCGAGGTCATGTATTGGAGATGGTTTTACGTTTCTATACAAGGACTTATGAGATCAGATAGCTCATCTTACAGTAAAAAATGCAGTTAAGGTTCTGTTTACTTCCATTTTGAGCATTATATTTATTCGCTCATATGACAAACTGAATGGAAGTTATTCAAAAATACTTATTCTATGCACATTTTAAATGCATTCTAATGGGACATGTTGAGATTATGTTAAGTATGGAACAGTATTTTTCATTTCTGAAAAATAAGGTATTAATGATTTACTTCCTGTTTGTACTGTATATTGGAAACTAATATGGGGATTACTAAGCTATATAAATACCTTACAAATATTTGAAATTTTGATCACACTATGGATATACTAGCTTTTATGTTTAAAACTTAAGTTGGAAACTTTTATGGGATATAGCTAGATACCTTACGTTTTGAAAATGATATATTTCCACAATAGCTACACGTCAAATGAAGCAACAAAGATAATGAGGAAGTACAATAACTCGTCTAACTATGCTAGTAGTAGAATTCATAACAAATTTTCTTAAGCTTTTTATTTTTCTTATTATTATTATATTTTTTAATCTCTTTACGAGAGGTAAGGTGATCTAAGAAGCTCTCCATTTATGTTTGTGTCATTTGAAGTATGTATAAAGAATTTTGAAATCCACAAAAAGGTGTGAATTACGGGAACACCATGACCCCGGGTGCCTTTTGGCATCAACCATTGTCCACCCCACAAGGAATAGCTCCGGCAACTCTCCTGGACAAGTGGGGCACTAACTGGTGTAGGCAGGAGCCGAGACTCGAACCCTTGACCTTTTATCCACTTTCGGAGGTGGGTACCAACTGAGCCAAAGCCCTTTTGGTTAAGGAATTTTGATATCATATGAGACTTCTATGGATAAATACACAAACACAAAAGTACTAACGGCTAAAATTAGCAACCGATTGACAGAAATACACTTTGTAGCACATATGGGGTACTGCAAACACACCTTAACAGATGAAATGAAGGGCATCCAACGCGGAATCGATTCCCTATCCAGATAACAATTATAGGCTACCGAAGTTGGTACATCAATTTCCATTTTAACCCTGCATAATTCAACAATTAGAATACTCAAACGAAAAGCAGTCTCACAGTCTCTTGCAAATCAGGATTTAGTTAAACCAAAAGGAAAATTCTGCATCCAGACAAATGAGGCACAATAGAACTCAAACTATAACATAAAACGGGGTGTTTGGCATTGTGCATTGAAAATGCTTATCTAATTGTTTTGTCTTGAAGCCACGATAATCAGTTTCTAGTTTTTGGATATATTGAAACAGATTACGATTTAGCTAATTGTTCAATGTTCAAATAATCATTTAGGAGCATCAGCAACAAATCTTATTCTTACTATTTGATCATTTAGTTGTCATTTTACATACAAGAGGGTGTTCATGATTGCTAATTATTATACTTCATAGTTCATACATATAAAGGGGTGTTTGTGAAAGCTTATGTATAACGGTTAATCTGCTTATTGAGTTTCAATACTAAGTTATGAAGGTATTTGCTTTTTTAAGTAATAATCCACAAAAGGTTTAGATCAACAGAGAAACTGACAGTCTGACCCGTGCACCGCACCCATTTTGGGTGCTGACTGACCATTCCCTAAGACCGAGCACCTTTAGTCGTCAGTCATGAGCTATGATTAAAACTGGAACCTATTGACCGGTGAACCGAACGTTTGCGGTGAGAGAGTGATACCAATTGACACATACTCAAACAGAATCACAAGTTATTAGCAAATGTAAGCATTATTCCGATGATTACTTTGAAATAATGTGATATGTAATAGTAATCACATACCAAACAGAGGACAGAGTGGGCACGTGCCCTCCTAGCGAAAAAAAATGCAGTGTAAATTTAAAAAAATATCTGACTAATTTTGTAATTTGCCCCCCTAAAGTTTCTAAAATTTATCAACAGATACTAAATGGCCTAGTGATTGGTTTCCTCACAAGAGGTCAAGGGTTCAAATATGGCTAGGTGTGTGCATTTACAGATTAACCCAGTGAGGCCGTGTACATCTAAGTCAAAATTCTTGGGGTAACCTGAACAGGGAAAAGCACATTTACTTTGGAAACACAATGCCAAACACCCTCCAAGATTAATTTCTAGTAGAATTTAAGGATTAGAAAACGAACTAATTAAATAGAAGAAAGAAGTACGTGAGGTCCTGCCACTCCATGACAAGGTTGTTAGACCGTCGATGTTTGTATATAGTTGTTCTAACGTTGTTAGTCCGATGCTTGAGTGACCGAAGTGACTGTCGTCCGATGAACGGCGAGCATGAATGGGAAGATGGTAGGATGCATTTTGTAGTAGGTGTGCGGGGCTTGACGGTGGTGACGGAGAAGATGGCAGTACATGAAGACATTTGTAACGGAAACAACCACCGGAGACTGTTTTGTCTGACTATATTGGCTTGTTAGAGTTTATGTGGACGAGTGGTGCTTATTGGCTTGTGTTGGACCCCACAAGCGTTTGGGGGTGTTTGGTTTGATGATATCAGTACAAGTGAATGACTTTGTTATCATCATGCACTTGTTTGGTTACTGTGGTTGTCGTTTAGAAATAAATCTCTAAAACCAGGTAATTTTTAAACACATCAAGAGTGTACAAATCTGTTTCAATTAATCATAGTCATTTTCCTTTATAAACTAAACCAACTAGACGAGTACCGCGTCGCGGTACGTCAGTTCTTAGCGAGATAATTAACGATGCGATATTGTGATAAGTGTTTAAGTAACGTCGATAATTCAATGAAACAAAATTTTTAACGTGTATCGAAAACGTATAAAAATATTTATTGAAACCGAAAATAAAACATTACATCAATTATGAGATAACTAACAATGCATTACTCGCCGTGTAAAATTTCTTAAGTACATAGCGTTGAGGTGTTGAATCTCTTTGATCGAGCTCTTTGATTGAACTTCACTTTGTAGTTATCATCCATCAAGGCATGAGATTTGACCCAACTAAAAAAACTTCAAACTTAAGAAACTTAACAAGTATATATACACCGGTTGTATAATGTATTTTGACTAAATTATTTTCATAAAACTTTGTATAATATCTTTGAAATTAATTATTTCATGAAACTTTGTATAATATCTTTGAAATTAATTATTTCATGAAACTTTGTATAATATCTTTGAAATTAATGCGCCGAAACAATCAACGATTAAAGCACCAATCAATCACCATCATTATAGCAATATTTGGAAACAGATTTGTATTTAACGTATTTAATGCGCAAGAACAAGAACAAAAAAAATGAACCCGACTAAATAATAAATCGATACAATGTTTGGTGATTGTAAACATTCAAGTTATTCACAACATCCCTGCAATTTCAATTATATATAAATGTCAAAACAATATTTTAAAAATCATATGGTCATTGCACACATTACAATATTTAATAACTGAGATTACATATAATACACACACTATGAATTAATATAACAATAAAAAATAAGTTGTAATATGGTGTCTTATAAAATAGAATATGTTGATAAACTTTTAAAAATTATTAGTGTTAAGATTAAATAAATTATTATTTTTATTTTATTTTGTGTATTATTTTTTGGAAATTACATTAGTAAAAGTTGTCAAAATTGTCATACATTTCTTTAAAATTTTTGGTGTGAATTGTTATGGTAGCTATTTAATTAAAGACAAATTATTTGAATTTTTATGTAGAAATTTTAGTTTGAAATGAAGTTTAGAAATTTAACATTACTAACTTTTTATGTAGCGGCAGCGGTGTCTAGTTTCCACAAAATTTTAGCAGCGATTAAGTTTGTTTCATGAATCAGCATTTTAAGCATTAAGGAATCCATTTTGAATGATTATATTATTTTTCCGATAAGCGTTGTTTTGTATTTAATATTGTCTTTTTGATAGCATTTTGTAAGTTGCATTAATCAATTAATATTAAAATAATAATTACGCCATTTTTTTGTTGGAATGAGCAATTAATACCATTTTTGTGTCCATAGAGCTATAGTACATAAATAGTTAGTCTTGGCGTAAACAAAAAATGTGAATACAAACATTTATCTTTCGTCTTTATGTCCCAACCTTTCACTTTTATATCGTATAATTTGATTAGCATTCATATAAATATGGTATGTTGGAGTCAATTTTGCATTTTAGGAAGAGAATGCATTAATCTCTCCGAGATTAGCAATAGTTTCCTTTAAACGCCATGGTTTAATACAACTTTTAAAGTTTTCATTTAAAAGCCAAGGCATGGTTGAATACAAGTTTTAAATTTTCCATTTAAACGGTTTCCTTTCTCACCACAATAGTTGACTGAATTCAGTTTTAAAATGTTGACCGAAATTCAGTTTTTCACTTTTAAGGAAGACCATTTTTTTCTTTATAGTTAGTAGAGAAGAGATATAATATAGCCTAAATGGTCCACTGCAAAGTTGACTAAAATTCAAGAAATTTGAATTTTGAATTCTTATTCTAGCATGATAGTTTTGGGTTCTCACATTTTTCAATATAAAAAGATAAAAAGAATCGTCCCCCACCTTAGACCTATTCGTCATACATCTCGAAATTCCCAACACTATTCGTCTAGAAAATGATCAATCCCCCATGTCTTACCTATACTACACTAAAACGGTTAGGTACACTGCCTAGGAGGATTGTAAAACTCGTTGTGAGGTTTGCAAGAATCCGCTATCAGTACATTTGATGTTGTAAAGCGGCTGGTAGAAGATATGGATGTTTTTTAGGGTACAAGAAATATGTACCCTAAAGGTCTGTTAGCTAAATGGGTTATGTTCTTTTTAATTTTAGGCCTCGTTAATAAGTCGAACAAATAGACCAAATAAAATTATTCACTTTAACTCAAAAATAGTCTTTATATTAATTAAGAGTGGAAAATATATAACTAAATGCATATACAATGTAAATTTTGCAATATTTATATAAAATATATAATTAAAAATATTAAATATAATAATAAAACAAATAAAATTTTATAAATACGTATATAAAATATATAAATACCTTTTAAAACATAAATTCTTCTATAGTTTATGGTCTCCGCCAAGAAACCGATATATTGCCGTCAAGACCGATATAGTGCTTGGTGGTCGACCGCCACTGCATCTTACCGAACGATATTTACAACCATGGACATAATGAGTAAAAAAATTACGAGCACTACAACAATCGACACAATTAGCGGGGAAATTTTCAACTTTTTTCCGAGGACTTGGCCTCACTAAAGCTTTTTGTCGAGGACAAGTCCTCGGCTAAAGGTCCCCGCTAATACCTAGTCGGGAATACTTTTGTCGGGGACTTATTTTAGCTTTTAGGGATGACACGTGGGGCCCACATAATTTTCTTGGTCAAAGATTGTCCAGCGTGTCAACTCCACTTTTAGAATGTAATTTGTATGCTTTAATGTTCAGACTTTTATTGATTTGTAATGTAATTCATATGCTTAATGTTTAAATTTTATCGATTTGTAATGTAATTTGTATGTTTTAATGTTTGAGCATTTATCGATTTGAATGTAGTGTGGCAACGTTAGACGAACTTAGCTCGATTTTGAAAGCGTAATAAAACTTAGTAACAAAATTAAATTAATCCTAAAGTGTTTTCCTAGTCAAAAATATTAATCATATTTTAATCTGGCCATCATTTGTTTAACTCGTTTTTATAAATTTGTGTAAACACTTTTGTTGAGGACATGTCTTCGGCTAAAGTGTGTTCCTGGTCAAAAATTGGTCAACACCATTTGGCGAGGACAAGCCCTTACCAAAGGGTTGCCGGGAAACGGGCGAAAGTTCTCAAACTATTGGCGAGGACTTGTCCTCGCCAAAAAGTAAGCGTTGAATTTTTCCGGTCTTGCTCTTCCAAGTCAGTTTTTTTTTGTCTTTTAGCGACTTAAAGTCTGTCGCTCGTTCTATATTTTGTTGTAGTGGAGTGTCAACCTTGACGATTAATATATACTATGTTTTTCTTGAGCGGATCGTGGATGAATTGAGCTCGTGATGACTTGCATCAACCAACAACTATCATAAAGGTGCTATAAGAAGGTATCGGCTCATCAAATTGGGTGTTAAATGTTTGAAGCGTAGATGTTACAAGTTTGGACAAGTTAAGCATATCCTCCCACTTGGTATTTTTTGTAACTGGTTCGACTGTTCGAGCCTCTTGTTGTGACCCATCCCTCATGGTGTTAGCTTTATTTTTCTTTGTTTCTCTGTTACAAATAGACGGTTATGTAGTAGCCTAGTAGGTTAAAAACTACGTTTGATATTTGTTGGAAAATTTAGTATACTTGTGGGATTAGTTTACACCTGGTAATGGGTCAGGAGGTACTGAGTGTACACCCATATGGTCACTGAACACCCTGACTCTAATAGTGGTTTGTACTGATAGGTAGTGTTTCCACTGATAGACAGTGTTTCCACTGATGGGTGGTGTTTCCACTGATAAACTTGTAACAGGCTTTGACCTATTCAAGTGGCAGTTACAACTGCATAATGACCACGTTTATTTGGTCATGTAACCACTAACTGTTATAATAGGGATAATTATGAGGCGATTAATGAGGCGATTAATTCTCATAATTCCATTTGACTAGCAAAGAGTATTTTCCTATAAATAGGAAATCTAATCATGCATGAAAGACACAGAAAACGATTAACACTTCTAAGCAAAGGGTTATTGATTTGTGCCTAATACAATAAAATACATTTGGTCTTATCCCAAGTAGATATTCGTGTAACCCGGGCATTAGGGTCGAATAGTTTACTTTGGAAAGTGATCACACAATTCAAGTGATATCCGGTAACCACCTAGTGGTATTTGCGGTTACTCTTGATTATCTTACCACTGCTCGGGACTTAAACACCAACAATCAAAGTAAACTATTTTTGATAATCAATGGCTGCTGCGCAATGAAACACATGGCTTCAAACTTTGCTAAGTTGGACAAGTTTGAAGGGGTGGAATTTAGGAGATGGCGAGAAGAAGATGCACTTCTGGCGTCAAGCATAAGTGTGGTGTATGTGCTAACCACTCCTATTCACGATGATGGGGATGATGCTACGGTTGAGCGGATCGGGAGGAGGAGCAAATGGAGAATGATAACTACATATGCAGAGGTCTAATCCTCAATGGTATGTATGATTCTCTGTTTGATATTTATCGAACTTTGAATCTTCCAAAATCTTGTGGGATTCCTGGATGCCAAATATATGGTGAGGATGCATCAAGTAAGAAGTTCCTTGTAAGTAATTTCACAAATTACAAAATAAGCGATTCAAAACCGGTTATGGAACAATACAATGAACTTCTTGGTATACTGGAAGGTTTACACAACACAATATGCACATGGATGAGGCTATTCAAGTCTCTTGTGTCATTGATAAACTTCCCCTTCTTGGAAAGATTTCAAGCATACCTTGAAACATAAGAAGGAGGAGTTAACTCGGTTAAGTTGGGCGGTCATCTGCGCATTGAGGAATCTCTCAAGGTGCGGGATAATGACAAACCAAAGAGTAGCAATCTTCTTGGTGCATCTTTTGTCAATATGGTGGAGCATAACAACTCCACGGTACAATGACAACAAAGGCAAACGCAAATATCATGACAACACAAGGGCATATCCTTACAAGAAGGCAACACCTACTTGTTGGAAATGTGGCAAAGCGGTCACATTAAAATGGATTGCAAGGGTGTTAAGATTGGTGGTAAAGCCAATGGATCGAGCACTAATGGTTCGGGGTGGTGGTTCTACCAACTCTTTGAAAGGTCGAATATGTTTAATAAGTCTTTTCGATTTATTATGTTACATATGTCTCGAATCTTATTATGTGCGGGATGATGATGTTGCGTGGTGGGTTGACTCGGTGCAACAGTTCATGTGTAAAGATAGAAGGCGGTTCAAGACTTATGAGTCATCGAATGATGGTTCTATTCTTCACATGGGAAATGAGTCAACGACCTTGGTGCATGGTCGTGGTTGTGTAGATCTTAATTTTAGTTCGGAAGATTGTAACTTTGTTTAATGTTATTCATGTCCCTAATATCGGGAAGAACTTGGTTTCAATTAGTATTTTGAATAATTATGGATATAAACAAGTTATTGAGTCGATAAATTTGTTCTTTCTAAGCATGGTGTGTTTATTGGTTTGGATATTTGTGTAATCAAATGTTCGGACTTAATATTGTCACTTGATAGTGTTAATTCAATATTTTGACCACCAACGACTGTTGACTCTACCCTATGGCATGCAAGACTTGGCCATGTACACTATAAAAGAATGCAAGATATGTCTAAGGATGGGTTAATCCCGGCATTTGACATGGACGAAAAGTGTAAAACTTGCATGTTGACCAAGATAACCAAGAAATCTTTTCGTGGTGTTAGTCGTGAGACTAAGCTTTTGGAACTAATACACAATGATGCGTGTGATTTGCATGCCACTCCTTCTTTGGGGAATAAGTACTGTGACATTTATTGATGATGCTTCAAGGTTTTGTTATGTCTATACATTACATACCAAGGATGAAGCATTAGATAAATTCAAAGTGTTTAAAGCGAAGTTGAATTATAACTTGGGTCCACGATCAAAAGATTAAGGACGATAGGGAGGTGAGTACATGGATACTCTGTATTTTCGATCGGTTGGAATTATCCATGAAACGATCGCCCCTTATACTCCTCGGCAAAATGGTATTTACGAAAGGAAAAACGGTCTTTGAAGGAGATAGTTAATTCCATGTTGTCCTATTCGGATTGAGTCAATGGTTACGGGGTGAAGCTATGTTAACGACTTGCTATTTATTAAATAGGGTTCCCAACAAAAGGAACAAGGTTACCCTTATGAACTCGGACTAAAAGGAAACCCAACATGAACTATCTCGAGTGCAGGGTTGTAGGGTGTTGTAAGACTCCACGATCCAAATGAAAACTTTGGGTGAAAGAGGCATTGATTGCATCTTTGTTGGATATCTTGAGCATTCCAAGGCCTTTAGGTTCTATGTTATTGAACCTAATGAATATGTTCGATTAACTCAATAATTGAATCAAGGGATGCGGACTTTGATGAGAATAGATTCTCATCGGCCCCTGACCAAGTCGAGGATTCCTAATGGAACTCATGACAACGGTGTATCGAGGTCCTCGATGATGAACCATCGGTGGTCCCCGATGAGGTTGTGGTTCAACAACTCGAACCTATGCTCATGAAGAGCAAAGGGTCGGGACTCCAAAGTCATTTGGACCTAAGTTTCAACTATACTTGGTTGAAGGAACAAGGGATGAGGTCTCGGACCAATACTCCTATTGCTTCATTGTTGAGGATGATCCAAAGACATTTGAAGAAGCAATGAAGTCCTAGGATATTGCTTTACGGAAAGAAGCAATCAATGATGAGATGGATTCCATCATGGGCAACAACACTGGGTGTTGGTTGATCTACAAGGTTGCAAACCTTTGGGTTGCAAATGGATTTTCAAAAGGAAAATGAAGGTAGATGGAACTATTGAAAAGTTCAAGGCTAGACTAGTAATTCGGGGCTTTAAACAAAAGTCGGGATAGACTATTTTGATACTTATGCCCACGTGGCTCGTGTCGATTACCATAAGGCTAGCGATTGCTTTGGCATATATTCACAATCGATTATTCATCGGATGGATGAAAACGACTTTCTTGAATGGTGAATTGGAAGAGAGGTTTATATGAACCAACCTCGGGGCTTCATCATGCACGGCAAAGAAAACAAGGTGTGTAAATTGATTAAGTCTCTATAATTTGAAACAGGCACCTAAGTAATGGCATCAAAAATTTGATGAAGTGGTTTTGTCTAGTGGTTATGTTCTTAACCAAGGCGACAAATGTGTATATAGCAAATTTGATGAATCGGTAAAGAGTCATCATTTGTCTATATGTTGATGACATGTTTATCTTTGGCACCGACCAAAATCAGTTGACGACAAAAGGAATTTTGTCATCAAGGTTCTCCATGAAGGACATGGGGAGGCGATGTTATCCTTGGTATAAGGATTAAACATGAAAGTAAAAGAATTTCTATCTCGGTCTCATTATATTGAGAAGGTGTTGAAGAAATTCAATTACTTTGATTGTACTCGATGAGTACACCTATGGATACTGTGAGAAGGCGATGCCTAATAATGGCAAGGCGTATCTCAACAGTATTCTAGGGTAATTGGTGCGATGTATGCCATGACTTGTACAAGACACGATATTGGTTTTGCGGTGGAAAAATTGAGCGGTATACTAGTAATCCTAGTACTCATCAACCGCAAGCGATTCGGAGGGTACTAAAGTATTTGAAGAGAACTATGGATTATAGTATCTCATATCTTGGTTACCCATCGGTGTTGGAAGGATACAGCGATGCAAGTTGGATCGATGAACTGCGAAGACAATTCGCTCTACCGGTGGTGGGTATTCCTACTTGGTGGAGGTGCAATTTCTTGGGCATCCAAGAAGCAAACTTGCATCACCAGTTCAACAATGGAATCAATTTGTGGCCTTAGCAGCTGGCGGTAAAGAAGTGAATGGTTGAAAAACTTGCTTCGAGATTCCATTGTGGCCTAAACCTATAGCACATATTTCTATCCGATTGTGATAGTGCACTACATTGGCTAAGGCTTATAGCCGGATGTACAATGGTAAGTCTGACACTTAGGTGTCGGACATAGCATGATTCGTGAGCTTATCATGAATGGGGTGGTATCTATAGAGTTTGTTAAATCTCAATGAATTTAGGCGATCACTTGACGAAGGGTGCGGCTAGAGACTTGGTTATAAAGTGCGCTAAAGGGATGGGTTTAAGTCCAACTTAGTCATTGAATGCTAGGACACCCAACTCCTCCTAAGGAAACTTGGGAGCTGAGTTCAATGTGGAAAATTTGAACATTTAGTGGTGGAGCACATGTTTTATTTACATCCCAAGGTTGTGCTCGGAACTGCTTGAAAGGAGGATGAAGTCTTTACTTAATGGTTAATTTTCTTTGAAAAGTGCTTGGCGGGAGCATGAATAAAGAGGAACCACCTATGTAAATGTTGAAGTTTTGCCTCTTGAGAAGCTTTTGGACTTTAGCTTTTACAACATTTATGAATTTGGATATGGACACATGGCTTGTATAGTGTCGGAGGCGATAAGTGTTTGAAAATTTGTGTGTATTTTATCTTGGTATTCAAATGGGTTGAAGGGTTCAATTCTTAGAACACCACGATTCTCGAATATTTGAGCGTGTAATTTACTAAGATGGAAATTCAATCCTCATGATATTTTCGTTTATGCACATGTTTTGTTTGATGTTTGTTTTCATGCAAAGGAAGTGAACTAAATTTGGGAGGATTGTTGGAAAATTTAGTACACTTGTGGGATTAGTTTACACACAGTAATGTGTCGGGAGGTGCGGAGTGTACACCCATATGGTCACCGAACACCACGACTCTAATAGTGGTTTGTACTAATAGGTAGTGTTTCCAGCGATGAGCAGTGTTTCCCGATGGGTGGTGTTTCCACTAATAAACTTGTAACATGCTTTGACCTATTCAAGTGGCGATTACAAGCGCATAATAACCACGTTTATTTGGTCATGTAACCACTAAGCTGTTATAATGAGGATAATTATGAGGCGATTAATGGGCGATTAATTCTCATAATTCCATTTGACTAGCAAAAGTATTTTCCTATAAATAGGAAATTTAATCATGCATGAAAGACCTGAAACGATTAACACTTCTAAGCAAAGGGTTATTGATTTGTGCCTAATTCAATAACATACATTTGGTCTTATCCAAGTAGATATTCGTGTAACCCGGGCATTAGGGTTGAAAAGTTTACTTTGGAAAGTGATCACACGATTCCAAATGATATCCGATAACCACCTAGTGGTATTTGCGATTCTTCTTGATTATCTTACCCTGATCGGGACTTAAACACCAACAATATTTACATTCCACCAAGTAAAAGTTTGTTCAAAACTTATCGAATAGTAATCCAAGTTGTTTCAATATAGCTAGTAATGTAGGTGAAGTACATATTTCATCTATTCTAACACATTTCATCTTAGAAAAGATACGGATTAGAAGATATGAATCACCCCAATTAAGTAGCTTGATATGTTCAGTGTATATACAATTATACACGTACATTGTTTATCTGTCCATGTGCACTACAAATTCCTAGGCATTAGTCTAAACTTGTGTGGTCTTAATAATTATCCTTCATTGGAAAAGAAGGCATAACCTTATATAAATCAAAATAGAAAGCAGTGAGATCCATCTATCCATCATATCCTTCCTTTGATAACATTTCTCATTCATCTCACAAGTAGCCATGAGCATCAAGCCCAGGTAACTTAACTAGTCATTTATGCCATTAGTCACTCGAAAAAATATATTACAACGAAATTTGTTAAGCAAAATGATTGACTAAATTTAAGGTAGTACAATAAGCATATATATAAACGTTCATTTTGATTAAATCCATCTTTTGGACTAAAGATTTTATGTTACATGCATGTAAAGGTTGGAGGGCAAAGTCGTCCTAATCACTGGGGGCGCTAGCGGCATAGGAGAAGCAACTGCAAGGTTATTCCTCGAGCATGGGGCTCGCGTAGTCATAGCGGACGTTCAAGACAACTTAGCCCACAATTTGATTGCCTCCTACAACGACAGCAACATATCTTATTGTCACTGCGATGTTAGGGACGAAAAGCAAGTGGAAGCTGCGGTTGGCCACGCGATCACCAAATATGGGACACTTGACATCCTGTTCAGCAATGCAGGAATCATGGGTCCCATGACAACTTTACTAGACATGGACCTAGATGCATTTGACAACACTATGGCTGTCAATGTTCGTGGGGTGGCTGCAACTATCAAGCACGCGGCTCGTGCTATGGTTGCTAAAGGGACACGGGGTTCGATCATATGTACTGCCAGTGTGGCGTCATCTATTGGAGGAGCTGGTCCTCATGCTTACACTACTTCTAAACATGCTATGGTTGGGTTGATGAGGACTGCGTGTAACGAGCTAGGGGCTCATGGGATTAGAGTGAACTGTGTGTCCCCATTTGGTGTTGGGACACCGCTTAGTTGTGAGGCATACAATCTAGAGCCGAGTCAAGTGGAGGCGAATTGTTGCGCAACAGGGAATTTGAAGGGGTTAGTCTTAAAGGCCAGGCATGTTGCCGAAACAGTGTTGTTTTTGGCTTCTGATGAATCGGCCTATGTCAGCGGGCAGAACTTGGGGGTGGATGGTGGGTTTACGGTGGTTAGCCGTAGCTACTCTGTGACTTAATAGAATTAAGGTTCTTTTAGGAATTGCGTTCTGAAAATGATTATCTAGCTCATTGTGTTTTAAGTCGCGGAAGAAGTTTTTGATAATGTACTAGTATAATGAAATTGATTTTTGTTACCTGAAATCGATTAAAATGCAACAAAACTGAATATACCAAATTAAACCAGTATCAAGGTGGCCTAGTGCTTAAACACTCAGACCTCCTCACGCGATGTGAGTCTCACTACTTATTTTTACCAGCTTAAATGTGGCTAGTTATCTGAAAATTCTAATTACGTAAAAATATTAGTTTCAAAATGCAATGCAAATGCAGCAAATCACCTATTAAATCTCTAATCGGATATTAATATAAAATGTTCAACGTGAATCATGAAGTAGTGAAAGTGTAGTGGACTAGTGGCAGCAGCATGTGGGATGACTTTAATTTTGGTCTAAGTTTGTAGTGGTAAAAGTTAATGTTATTTTGGGAATTTTACACTTATAGCTATCCAACATGATGCACGTTTTCTGCCATAAAATATGGCATGTCGGATGAATTTACGATGGTGTTATTGTTCTCTAGTGAAAAGTTGATCAGGGCATTGCTGATTTTATGATTTCTAATACTAGTTGGATACAATAAGTGCCGGAACTAGGATAATTTTTTTAAGAAGGTCGAAAGGTACTTCATGAAACTTAGGAGAGTCAAACCATACTTTATCAAAAAAGTTTAAAGTATATAACATAAAATATGCATTAGTACAAGCGTGTATAATGTACATATCACATATTCTAAGAGGCCATGGCCCTTCTTAACCTACACTTGGCTTCGCCCCTTGAAGACAATATCTACCAAAATAATAAGTTTTATGACAACATGTAAATCGTTTTAGAATACAAAATCAACATATGCTTTTAATAAGTGGTTATAAAGTCTGAATTCTGAATAAAATAATACTATTTGTTTTTTAATGATTGTCTGAATGATTCTAATTGTTCATTTTTTAAGTATATATTAAACTATAGAAATACGATGAATAAGTAGCTTGAATGGATCTTTAAAGATGAATATTTGGAAGAAAAAAAAAATCAATCTTGAAATTCACAAACACACAGTTTTGGTTCACCCCTGTCAACAAACATGTTACGGTTATCACTTCAATTTCTCGGTTTCACGAAAACTAGCTCGGTATCTAATCCAACAAATCCGAAAAATTCAACCCAACACTATTTGTAATCTAAATTATAATACCAAAATTCATATAACCGTTTCGGCACACAAAACAAATTTATAACTCACAAAATCGACATTTTGGATTGTGTTTTAGACTTGGCCTAACCAACTACCCTAAATGTCCACCTAACAATTACTTATAACTAAACATAAACCTAAAAATAACCATAGATATATAAGATACCTAATATAACACTTATGCCCTAATCTTTCTCATAACTAAGTACACGCAGTCACACTTGCAGTCACCACTTCTTTGTTTCACTTTTATCCATCCGAAACACAAACCAAGAAAAACTAGTATGGTTTTTGGTCTCCTTTAATCTCGAATCACAAAAGGAACAACCTTGAATCTCGTATCTTTCTGTAACTCATGGTTAGTTGTTTCGGTGGATGGAGGTGGGTGAAGGGTTTTGTCGGTTTAAAGGGTTTAGAGGTGGGTGAAGGGTTTAAAGGGTGTGGGAGGTAGCTGAAGATTTTGCAGGGTTAAGAGCCAATAAGACTAATCCCCAACTCTTACTCGGTAAGATGTTTACATCTGACTCACCAAACAAAAAATAATAAGAAGAAAAAAAATAAAAAATAAAAAATGTCTCACCGCATATGTCTAGGTAATATGTCACAGGCGGTTCAGACGTTTTTTGGGAAAAACAAACACACCCTTATTGTAACACCCCACCCTAGCAGCGTCAAATGTCACACTTGTGACACCAAAGCGAACGTAAGCGGAAGACTTTATTAACAAATTAGTATCAAGAAACTATGGAAATAACATAATAAGTCTAGAACACAATGACTTGAGCGAAAATAAATACAAATCCAAAGTCTAAACAAAGATGAATCAAATTCCAAAATATAATCAACTACAAATGAAAATAGGAAAGCTATCATCAAGTTGGTCCACTAAGAGCTTAAGCACTCTCCACTCATATTCAAGCTTCCCTTATTACCTATCGCGGAGAAAAGAAATGTAGCTAAGCTAAAGGCTCAATTAATGAGATATAAAAAAATAGATAGATTAAGTATGCATAGGGGTGTTCGCGGGGCGGTTCGGTTCGGTTAGTTGGACGATTTAAACTATCCATCGCGGGGCGGGTAATTAATTTTACTACCCGATACCGAACCGTACTAGGCGGGTAACCGGACAACCGGGTACCCAAAATGAGCGGTTACCCTCAGTTCGAGTCACGGTTAACCATTTTAAACGTTTATTCGAGTTTAACCGTATAAAGAATAACATGTTTTAAAATGTAAAATGCATTTTGTTAAAATTAGATGACATTTATTAGATACTAGTCACACAAAAGTTACCCCATTAGAATAACTGTATTCAATTATCCATGCATAATCGTTTAACAAATAATAGTTATTTAACATCTCTAGATTTCGATTACATTTATCAACTTTCACACATAAATGTTTAGAAATTTTTACATTATGAGCAAAAAAGGTGTTATACAATAAAATAGTGCAATAATATAATTAATACTTGTACCATTTTTTGAATATTTAGTAAAAAAAAAAACCTTCATGTATTAAGCACGGTTCGGTTCGGTTAACCGCGGATATCAAAAAATTAAAACCGAAACCGAACTGTGATAAGCGGGTTTTTCGGTTTTGGTTTTCGGTTTGGTTTCTTGGTTTCGGGTTTTTCGGTTTCGGATTGGCGGTTCGGCTCGATTAAATCGGTTTCTCGGATTTTTGAACACCCCTAAGTATGCATAAGTAAACAAAATGGAGTCGTGATAACCTAGTTAACAAAGATATCAAATTTGATAAGGGTTTAACAAAAAAAGGGTAGTCAAATGAATCACATAGAAATGCCTCACGAGCTCGAAACATATATCATGTCAAATTGTATAGGGAGTTGCAAACTCTGGATGTATCGAAACAAATGTGCGATGGTGTTGGCACCACATAAACATCCACCAAATCATATCCAAATTCAGATCAAATTATCCTAAGATGTAGTGCCCCCTACAAATCAGATCAAATATGTCCAAGTGCATAATAGAGCACACAAATATGAGAACGCCATTGAGTGATCATACCGCCACAGATAATGTCACACAAGTATGACGTAAGCATATAAGCTAGTTGCAAAATACTTTGGGCCCGTTTGGTTAGATACTTTTGGATTCAACGAATACTTTCAAATCTTATAAAATTGTTTGGTACCAAATATGAATAAATGTGGGCCATACTAGTAAAATGTGATTCAGGAAAATAGGTTGTCTTTGGCAAATCCAAACCCAAGATGGGTACTACATTACTTTACTCTTTGACAACATATTCAAATTAAGTAATAAAAAGTTATAAATAATATTTTATTAACTAACTTTTAAAATAATATTTTTTGATTACATATTATTTGTTTTTCTCTCTCCAAATTCAAATACAAATCCAATGCTTAAACCAAATCCAAATCCTAAACCTCTAAGGTACCATGCCGACCCTTAATAGTATATCGAATGGATTCATAGTAAATTATAGTGAAATGAAACGAGATATGAGATATTTAACTTGAAAGATGCATATTGGTATTTATAGGGTAGAGTTGAGATCCGAGATATGAAACAATATGGTAGGGTTGATTCTTGCTCATTTGAGGTTACGTGTAAAGTACATGAGAAAATATTAGTGGTCGAGTGTGTGTCATAATCTATACTAAGCGCGACATGTCCCTGTCACAATGCACGTCATATTCAGGCTTGCCAACACGACTTTAAGCTATATATGTGTTTTGTCAAAGTTTTCCCATCATAGTTTCCTTAAAAGATGCTGCTCTCTATCTAAGCCTCCAAAATCTTTCAATCATTGTTACTCTGCTTTAGAGGTCCACACTATAGGCGTGGTGATGCGGTCAAATAAGTAGTCTTTTTATGCATCAATAAACCCATGAATAATGATATTTTACAATGATCTTATATAAGAGTCGTTGCTTAATCATTTACTTTTCTCATTCTTAGTAATTCTGGAGCAAAAATGGAAAAGACACGGAAATGTGATATTTGGAGCTTAAACAAAGAAAATAGTTGTTCGGATAATGAATACGACGTATCCATGCAACTGGAGATACGTCGTATACTTTACTTAAAAGAAATCAAGTCTTGCATGTATTAAGAAGAATGTGGTGTATCCATTTCTAGTGATACACCGTATATTGTACTTAGAAAAATTGAAGAAAGCTGAAAATCAGAAGAATACGGCGTATCCAGAGATTAGGATACGCCGTTGATATGTGTCTAATTACACATATATTTTATACTATTTAAACCCACAAAACAACCAAAAACACACAAATGACTCACAAAATGTTATAAATATCATTTAAATGTGTTTTATGTGATTCAGTACAAAAGATTGAAAAACAAGTGAAAAATGATCAATTTCACAACAAATGTCGTTTCGGTCCACAGAGTTACACAAATTGGCAAAACTAGTCCCTAAATGTTTTAAATGAATGAAAAGTCAACTTAAGTCCTTGGGAAATCAAAAATGTTCACAAAACATCCACGGATGAAAGTTTACACAAAATGGCAATTTTACCCTCGAGTTACAAAATTGGCAAAATGGTCCTGGGTATTCTAAACTTGGAATTTTACAAATAATACCCTTGTACTATGCATGATTGAAAATTTGGAACATTTTGATAAACTTTTGGGAAATTACACTTTTAGTCCTCAAAATCCAAAATGACAATTAAGGTCCTTTAAAGTTTTAAATGTTAAATTTATCAACATTGGTCCTTGTGTTTTTATTATATGGCGGTTTGGCCTTTGATTAGCTTTGGAAAAGTTACTAGTTCGATCCTTCAAAAATCGAATGTTACATATATGGTCCTTGTGTTGTTAAGCTCATCCAAACGGACCCCTTTGTTATTTTTGATCCAAACAAAGCCCAACCCAAGCCCATCTTTTACCCAGCTCCCAACCCGTCCAATAAACTAACCCGACCCACCCATGTTTTATTAATAAAACCAAACCACCATTGGCGCGTTTTTCTTCCCCCTCCCAACTGCTCTCTGCAAACACTACCACCCATCCCCCCTCCTCTCCATATCACTTTCCTTGTCCCCCCACCTCAACACAACTCCAAGAAACATTAAATGCCTCTTCAGCCCCTACACTCAATCCCTACAACTGGCTTATCCACTTTTGGCGCCAAAATTGTAATCAAGCGGTTGAGATCATTTCCACCCAATCAATGGCCAAGAAAGAGAAAAAGAAACCTAGTGGGAGCTATAAGAGAGATAAAGCGGAAGAAACAACTTGTCACATGTTTTAGACCATTTGTAGTGTAAACTTGTAATTACATTTTAAGTTTAATGTTCAAATTCTTTGGTTTCAGTTTCAATGTAATTTTCTAGTTGTTTTAAGTATAAATTCACAAGTTTGAAGAATCAATTTCAGTTTTGTGTTAATTTCATTTTCGCTACAAAATTCTATGCTTGTCGGGTTTAAGTTTTACTTTGCTTTGCTTATTCAAATTTGTTCATCTAAGGTATTTTAATATTTCTAAATCAAGATTGAAGCAAGTCGTCCTTAATTTCCGGTTTTCAAAAGTCTTGTAAAGTCAACAAAAGTCAATCTGTCTTGTTCATGTGCTTATTTGGAGCTTATTTTGAATTTTTCTTGCTTCTTTAGTCTTATTATGAGTATCTCGCTTTTAAATTGATGTCTTGTAGTTATCTCGGTTAGTTTTGCGAGAAAAAGTTTCAAATAGCTTAAAATAATGATTTTTAATTGACCTAACTTGTGCTATTTCATCCTTGATTTCTGTTTCATTGGCATTTCTTTAAGTTACTTAGTTGTTAGGAAGTTAGATTGGTGGTTTATGTTAGCTCAAACAGCCCTGCATTTGCATATCAGTTTCTACAGGGGTGTTTGGATTTGCTCTTAAATCTGTGATAGAGGATAGTTTATTAGTTCAGAGTAGTTGATACATGCTTAAATAGTTGTAGTATACTCATTTTAGTCCTTGTTTTGCATCTGCATGTCACAATAGTCAAAATCTAATTGAATCTTCTCTTATTTGCATTTCTGTCAAAATCAGTTGGTAGAACCTTGCATCTAGGTATAAAAATAGCAGAGCTTGCTTGCATTAGTCTTGGATTGGTCTTAAACATCATTATCATTCAACAAATTAAGCTCAAATCTCACAGAAGTCAAAATCCATTTCTGTTTCAAAAAGTCAAAACTGCTTGAAAGTCCAGTTTATGCAGAACTTGCAGCTAGTGCATAGTGTTCAATTCAAAGAGATAGGGCCTCCATTTTGGTCTATTTGTAGTTTTCCAGGTGGTCTTCAAGACCCCATTTCTGTTTTTGACTCAAGCTTCTCTGATTAGCTTTTAGAATAGCTTAAAGTAGGATCCTAGTTCACTGTTTCTGCATCAGTAGCAACAATCAATTTATGCCATTTTTGTTTAATCTATAGCTTCTTCATTGCTAGTCCTCATAAGCTAAAATTTTGGATAAATGATCTTTGGTTGGTTGTTTTGAGATCCACACTTCTGCTTTTCACTTTTGCTTATTGAATAAGCTGTAGCATAAGCTTAAAGTAGGGTCCAGTTTTCTGTTTTGCTGTTAAGTGGCAGTTAGCTTAATCTTAGGTAGAGTGCTTATTAGGTGTTAGGAGTAGGTGCATTTAGTTGCTTTAGAGTAGTTATAGGATACATTAGCTTATATAATCAGTTGGTTCCCTCTAGTGCTTATTAGCTTATTTTAAAGTGCTTATTCCATTTCAGTTTGCACTTCAGCCTTCATATTTCCCACATAAGCACCACATTTCTTATTTTTCATAGAACCAAAATAGCATTTTAGCATTTTCCTGAATTTTTCATTAATTTTGGTTACTGTTTGCTATTTTTCTAGATTTAAAATAGTTTTTAATCACTTTTAATTAGCTTTAATTGCAATTAATTAAGAAAAAGTTCCAAAAAATAATTTTTCAATTTTAATAGTTTAAGATAAATATAAAAAGCATAAAAATATTTTCCTTATTTTTCTCCTTTTATTTGGTATTTTTCACAATTTAAATTAGTTTTAAATAGTATTAAATTAATAATAAATACATAAAAAGTCTAAAAATATATTTTCAGTTTTAAAATTAGTTTTATCATATTTTAGATTTTCTAAATCTTAATTTTATTTTCTAGTCTTATTTCATATTTTCTTTTATTTTAGAGTATTATTAAATAGTTTAAAATAGTTTTTAATTAATAATAATTAATTAAATAGTTTTAAAAATAATTTTCTTTTTCTAAATATTTTCTTTTATCATTAGGATTGTAAAATGTCATTTCATATTTTAGGACTTTTATTTCTTAGATTTCACTTTTTATTTTGTACGTTTACGTAATTTTAATTTAAACGTGCGTTTTAGGTTTTAAACGTTCATCACTTTAAATATAGTGATAGCGTTTATTTAATATCTTTTATCTTTTTAATTTTCTTAATTTGTATTTAAGTCGCTTTATTTTATAAACCTTTTTCAGTAGTGTAATTATCCTTCCAAATCCTTTCTGATCATTATCATTAGTGATCATTATATCGTCTGATCAAGTGTTTACACACCATTGAGTCTCCGTGGGACTAAACGACCCGGGAATTCACTGTATTCTCTGGACTTCATTGTATTTGTGTGCGGCGGTTTAAACTTTACGGTCGGTCATTCGCAAGTGGTGGCTTGTGTGAGGTAGCTTGAGCGTAGTTCGACACATATCAAATTTTGGCGCCACGGGAGGCTTTAGCGTGTGTTTAGCCTTTTCGAGACCCATTCTTGCACATATACCATCTTTTGTAAAAGTTTTTTGTAAAGTTATCGGAAAATCCAAAGTTCATTAACACTTTTCCTAAAGTGTTATCAACACCAAAAATATTTTCATTCTTTGTTTTATAGCTGTTTTCAAAACCCAAAATATCCATCCTTTATCCTCCAACATTTAATTCTACATTTCTTTATCCTCAAATCTGTTTAATTCTTCATTCCTTATCTTCTTTAACCGTTTAATTCTCCATTCCTTATCCTCTTATCCGTTTAATTCTTCATGTCATGGTTTTCGACATGTTCCTGGTGTGGAGGTCCATTTAACGGTGGAAATTGTCGGCGATGTACCAATGTGGGTTTCGGAGACAAGTTTGTCGAAATGCCGATCCATTTCAAATGAAACACCGATTTTTCCTACATACCTCCACATTAATCTGAATCCTACTCATGCGAGTTTTGTGGGAATGATTCTCATTACGGTTTTGATTGTCCACCACGGGTCCCGCTTGTCTATGAGACAGAACCATGTTACAATCGAACTTTGGTGAAAGTTATTTTCCCAATTATCTCATTGTGAAGTGCGGGGTCCTCGTGAGACTTTTGAATGTCAGCCGATGAATCAAAATTTTCAAAATTCCAATTCTCCGGTTTTGAAAATTTCCAACCCCATGATATTCCATCGGTCATCGGACTTCCGAGCCTTCACATCATTTCAATGATTACGAGTGTAATCTTCCTCAAAGTTCGAAGAAATACGCATTCGAAAAAGCGCAAATGAAAAGAATGGTGTGTAAACTTGACGAGATGAATATAAGAATCGAGATATGATGGCGATGATGATGAGGATAGTATTCAAATGAAGGAATACTATGAGGACGACGAGGAGAGTGTTACTCAATTGAGCGATCTTATTTCTCAACTCCCTCGGTCTATTGCTATCACACCTATCTTACCTATTATTGCTTCAAAGACTCTCTCATAATGGAGGATGATCATCTCGGCACTATTTGGAAGCGGAATCATCTAGTGTTGAGGATCTTGTCCCAATCCAAGTGAGTGCGAGGATATATCCGATAGTGATTGTGATTTGCCTTTTGTGATTCTCTCGACATTTACGAGGTTACTTCGGGATTTTCTCAAATCCTCTTTTGAATTTAATAATGACTACACTTTTGAGAAAGTAAATCCTCTTTCGATGAAATGTCCGAGGTCGATCAGAGACCATCACGGAAGTGGTGGAAATTGCTAGCTCTCGAGCACACCACTTGTCCCACCTCTGTATTCTATCTTATCTCTTCCATCATGTGATGATGATTCTATCCTCATCGATGAGATTCATGATCCAAAATCATGAATTCTCCTTACGATAATGAGGAGTTAGTCATGATCATCATCATGATTCTCCTTCTTTCTTCACATACGGTGTGACTTCTCCATGTCTTAACTCCTTGGGAGTGAGGACACTATCTTTGACCCGGCATTTTCATTTATCATCGTGAGCCGGTGCGTCTTTCTCTATATCTCATCGGTGTGGAACTTTCACGTGCTTCAATGTTTATCCAAACATCTTGAATGAAAGTCCGATGGAGATTGTATCTTCCACTTGCTTCCCATGAACCAATGAATTGGGTCGAGTCAAGCTAGCGACTGGAAATCAAAAACAAGAGTACGCACTATATGGGTTTTCACCCATATTTACGTCTTCTTACCCTTTCTACCACCTAAGTGTGGGGTGATGCCCCATGTAATATATATATATATATATATATATATATTTCTAAAAAAAAAAAAAAAAATCTTTTAAATAATGGCCGTAGTATTTCCCTTTTCGTTCTTTGTTTCGGCATAACCGCGGTACTTTGAATATTGAGGGCAATATTCATTTCTAAGTGTGGGGAAATTCTCGAATTTCATATATTATTTACTTAATTCCCGTTTTTGGCCAAATTTTTTTTTGAGTAAGTGTTCTACACTTACTCGACTTAGTTATCGATCCGCCATGTACGTAAGACAAAAGGATTGGCTAATCCGAGAGCAAACGGCTCTTGTTAAAGATTTCTCAAATCCGTTTATATGGCTTGCAATTTGCCCAAAATTGTATGGTTCTCAACTCACCATATCCTAAAAAGTGAAGAGTTGGCTAGCCCGCAAGGTTATGGCTTGTGGTAAAGGCGATGGAAAATCCATAATTGGTATTGACTCACCAAAGATAATCACGATAATTTATCTAAGAGTTGGCTAGTCCGGAAAGTGCGGCTTACGGTAAAGACAAACCAAATCCGTTGAAAGGCGGTGGTTTGCTCAAAATCACATGGTTATCGGTGTACCATGGTTCTTACTTGAACCGAAACATTTGGCTACTCAGTGATGGCTTTTGGTAAAGAGATTAAAATCCATTATGTTTTCTCAAATCATTGCTAGGGACTAGCAATATCTCGATGTGGGATTTGATATGTGTCTAATTACACATATATTTTATACTATTTAAACCCATAAAACAACCAAAACACACAAATGACTCACAAAATGTTATAAATATCATTTAAATGTGTTTTATGTGATTCAGTACAAAAGATTGAAAACAAGTGAAAATGATCAATTTCACAACAAATGTCGTTTCGGTCCACGGAGTTACACAAATTGGCAAAACTAGTCCCTAAATGTTTTAAATGAATGAAAAGTCAACTTAAGTCCTTGGGAAATCAAAATGTTCACAAAACATCCACGGATGAAAGTTTACACAAAATGGCAATTTTACCCTCGAGTTACAAAATTGGCAAAAATGGTCCCTGGTATTCTAAACTTGGAATTTTACAAATAATACCCTTGTACTATGCATGATTGAAAATTTGGAACATTTTGATAAACTTTTGGGAAATTACACTTTTAGTCCTCAAAATCCAAAAATGACAATTAAGGTCCTTTTAAAGTTTTAAATGTTAAATTTATCAACATTGGTCCTTGTGTTTTTATTATATGGCGGTTTGGCCTTTGATTAGCTTTGGAAAAGTTACTAGTTCGATCCTTCAAAAATCGAATGTTACATATATGGTCCTTGTGTTGTTAAGCTCATCCAACGGACCCCTGTTATTTTGATCCAAACAAAGCCCAACCCAAGCCCATCTTTTACCCGGCTCCAACCCGTCCAATAAACTAACCCGACCCACCCATGTTTTATTAATAAAACCAAACCACCATTAGCGCGTTTTCTTCCCCTCCCAACCGCTTCTCTGCAAACACTACCACCCATCCCTCCTCTCCATATCACTTTCCTTGTCCCCCACTCAACCTGACTCCAAGAAACATTAAATGCCTCTTCATTACACTCAATCCCTACAACCGGCTTATCCACTTTTGGCGCCAAAATTGTAATCAAGCGGTTGAGATCATTTCCACCCAATCAATGGCCAAGAAAAGAAAAAGAAACCTAGTGGGAGCTATAAAGAGAGATAAAGCGAAGAAACAACTTGTCACATGTTTTAGACCATTTGTAGTGTAAACTTGTAATTCTGTTTTAAGTTTAATGTTCAAATTTACTGGGTTTCAGTTTCAATGTAATTTTCTAGTTGTTTTAAGTATAAATTCACAAGTTTGAAGAATCAATTTCCAGTTTTTGTGTTAATTTCATTTTCGCGCCAAAATTCTATGCTTGTCAGTTTTAAGTTTTACTTTGCTTTGCTTATTCAAATTTGTTCATCTAAGGTATTTTAATATTTCTAAATCAAGATTGAAGCAAGTCTGTCCTTAATTTCCAGTTTTCCAAAAAGTCTTGTAAAGTCAACAAAAGTCAATTGTCTTTGTTCATGTGCTTATTTGGAGCTTATTTTGAATTTTTCTTGCTTCTTTAGTCTTATTATGAGTATCGCTTTTAAATTGATGTCTTGTAGTTATCTCGGTTAGTTTTTGCGGAAAAAGTTTCAAATAGCTTAAAATAATGATTTTTAATTGACCTAACTTGTGCTATTTCATCCTTGATTTACATTTCATTGGCATTTCTTTAAGTTACTTAGTTTTTAGGAAGTTAGATTGGTGGTTTATGTTAGCTCAAACGATACCGCATTTACATATCGGTTCTACAGGGGTGTTTGGATTTGCTCTTAAATCTGTGATAGAGGATAGTTTATTAGTTCAGAGTAGTTGATACATGCTTAAATAGTTGTAGTATACTCATTTTAGTCCTTGTTTTGCATCTGCATGTCACAATAGTCAAAATCTAATTGAATCTTCTCTTATTTGCATTTCTGTCAAAATCAGTTGGTAGAACCTTGCATCTAGGTATAAAAATAGCAGAGCTTGCTTGCATTAGTCTTGGATTGGTCTTAAACATCATTATCATTCAACAAATTAAGCTCAAATCTCACAGAAGTCAAAATCCATTTCTGTTTCAAAAAGTCAAAACTGCTTGAAAGTCCAGTTTATGCAGAACTTGCAGCTAGTGCATAGTGTTCAATTCAAAGAGATAGGGCCTCCATTTTGGTCTATTTGTAGTTTTCCAGGTGGTCTTCAAGACCCCATTTCTGTTTTTGACTCAAGCTTCTCTGATTAGCTTTTAGAATAGCTTAAAGTAGGGTCCTAGTTCACTGTTTCTGCATCAGTAGCAACAATCAATTTATGCCATTTTTGTTTAATCTATAGCTTCTTCATTGCTAGTCCTCATAAGCTAAAATTTTGGATAAATGATCTTTGGTTGGTTGTTTTGAGATCCACACTTCTGCTTTTCACTTTTGCTTATTGAATAAGCTGTAGCATAAGCTTAAAGTAGGTCCGTTTACATTTTCTTTGTTAAGTGGCGTTAGCTTAATCTTAGGTAGAGTGCTTATTAGGTGTTAGGAGTAGGTGCATTTAGTTGCTTTAGAGTAGTTATAGGATACATTAGCTTATATAATCGGTTGGTTCCTCTAGTGCTTATTAGCTTATTTTAAAGTCTTATTCCATTTAGGTTTGCACTTGACCTTCATATTTCCACATAAGCACCACATTTCTTATTTTCATAGAACCGAATAGCATTTTAGCATTTTCCTGAATTTTTCATTAATTTTGGTTACTGTTTGCTATTTTTCTAGATTTAAAATAGTTTTTAATCACTTTTAATTAGCTTTAATTGCAATTAATTAAGAAAAAGTTCCAAAAAATAATTTTTCAATTTTAATAGTTTAAGATAAATATAAAAAAGCAAAAAAATATTTTCCTTATTTTCTCCTTTTATTTGGTATTTTTCACAATTTAAATTAGTTTTAAATAGTATTAAATTAATAATAAATACATAAAAGTCTAAAAATATATTTTCAGTTTTAAAATTAGTTTTATCATATTTTAGATTTTTCTAAATCTTAATTTTATTTTTCTAGTCTTATTTCATATTTTCTTTTATTTTAGAGTATTATTAAATAGTTTAAAATAGTTTTAATTAATAATAATTAATTAAATAGTTTTAAAATAATTTTCTTTTTCTAAATATTTTCTTTTATCATTAGGATTGTAAAATGTCATTTCATATTTTAGGACTTTTATTTCTTAGATTTCACTTTTTATTTTGTGCGTTTACGTAATTTTAATTTAAGCGTGCGTTTTGGGTTTTAAACGTTCATCACTTTAAATATAGTGATAGTGTTTATTTAATATCTTTTATCTTTTTAATTTTCTTAATTTGTATTTAAGTCGCTTTATTTTATAAACCTTTTTGATGAGTGTAATTATCCTTCCAATCCTTTCGATCACTATCATTAGTGATCATTATATCGTCGATCAAGTGTTTACACACCATTGAGTCTCCGTGGGACTAAAGCGACCCGGAATTCACTTGTATTCTCGGACTTCATTGTATTTGTGTCGGCGGTTTTAAGCTTCTTACGGTCGGTCATTCGCGATGGTGGCTTGTGTGAGGTAACGAGCGTAGTTCAACCAGATCACCAGTATAGGATCCCTAGCCAGGGAAGACGCAAGACGCGCATTAAAGGAATACGAAAATCCATTTGTTGGAATACGTTGTATCGAAGGCTAGTTAGTCGGTTCACCAAAATATTTTATTGTTGGACCCCACTCATGATATCTTGAATACGGCGTATCCAAAATGAATAGGCCGTATCAGAGTCGATTTTAGTAAGCTATAAATACAATCCCTAAACATTACTTAGGGCATCATTCTTTCCACTTCAATCGAATTTGGGACGATTTTTAGAGGAAAGAAACCGCAGAAGACACCATTCCACCATTGAAGAATATCTCGTATCATAGTATCTAGTTTAATCATTCGGTTAGCATATCATTTTCATTATGAATTCTATCTGTTACCATTATTCATACTTTGTGCATTGCTACTGAGTTTATGGGCTAACACCTTTTGGTGTTAGCCAAGTTTATGACTATTATGCTCATTTGATTTGTTTACTAGGTTTAATGCAATTTCTATTGGATATGTTATATGTGATAGCGTATCAATATTAGTGGCCCAAGCCCACTAATTACACGCTCGAATCAAGCCCATTACCAAGACGGTAACCCACATTAAATCCCAAGCGACACAGGGCCTAGTGAAACCTCTCAGGTCAGACTGAACATGATAGTACTACTGCTCTCCAACTGTCACTAGCGGTTAAGATGTACCATCTGACATTGTGCAGTGGGGACGCACGACAAGCACCACTTTGTACGAACCAATGATCGCACAACACCTGTCCTCCTTGTTTGCTCTCAGATGATCAACATCTGGCTCTCTAGTAGTCGTTGATCATCCCCGATGGGTTTATCTCTAAACCCTAAAATCCTCTCTATAAAAGGAGAGCAACACACACAACTTTACAAGTTTCACACACTTGGGCAAATACTGCCTCACAACAGTAAAGTATGGTCATTGTTTAAGTGTTACCCAAGCTTCTTGATCCTTATGAATCTCATCGGGTCCTTACCATTCAACATGGGAAACCAAAAAACAAAACCATTCCCATCCTATCTCTAAATTGATTTACATACCCTACGTAAACATGGCGCCATCCATTGGGACATAATACAAAATAGCTGCGAATTTCTCAAAAAATTTCAACTATTTTCACTCATTTGTCACTCAAAAATCCAGAAATTATTTCTTTTATGCGCAAGTTTCTTAAGTAAACATGTCTAGTGAACAAACCCCTAAAATTTTGGACACGCCCAAAAACCACCTCGGACCTATCCGAGTGGAAAACTCTTTTCACCCAGAGAAGAGCAAACAAATACTCGAAAAAGAGACTCACCAGTCACCTAGAAACCACGAAAAGAAACCTTCAAGGGAGACGCATGCAACAACTAAACTTGCAAACCTACACATGTCATCTCCCCTAAAGAAGCCCACATGGTTCTGTGAGAGACGTCATACACTAAGATCATTCACACAACCACGAATGTCTCAACCATTCAAATTTCAGGGAGCAGCAAAGTGTGCTAGAAGGTGTTAGGGATAAAGGGTCTGACAAACATGGAAATCGGGACATACTAAGCCCACTTATCAGAAAAAACTCAAGTAAACACATACTAACCTACTTATCCTTTTCTGCATTACTTTACATATAGCAATCAGGCCAAGTCATTACTTGGGAACTACCTTTGGTATGACATTCAGACAGACACCCTGACATCTCCTCTTAGCCCCTCCCTTGGAAATAACATGCAACCTACCCTATACTTACAAAAAAATCTCAAACACTGATGTGCACCATCGTGGTTTTAAATTTATAACAAGAATTACCGGTTAACTAGGAACACATTCGGGCAAGTATACCCTAGTCAAGTTGTAGTATAGTATATGGTAAATCAAGGTCGTCCCAAGAGACTTGGTTGCACTACGAGTGTCGTTTGTTTGTTTAAGCAAGTAACAAGTTGATGGTTATGATTGTCACATATCAAACCAACAAGAAAAGCGATATAAGAACAAGCACGTATCAAGGTCGTGGTTATGATTGTCACGGATCAAACCACTAAGAACAAGCACACAAAGAACATACATGTTTAGACAAATGATCACAAGGATATTAGGATGTTTAGTTTGGAAAAATATTATCAAAGATAGAACCTATAATAATAGTTTAGTGTTTTATAAATCAAATGTGCATAAGCCTCAATCAAGTGGTCATGTCATGAGCCTTATACCAACAACAACAAAGAATCCTGTTCGCCATAGACTTTGATGTTATTAATTTGTAAAGTTCCATTTACTTGAAAGATAATGAGAACACATATTCAAAAGATTCCTTTCGCCATAATCCAAATTAAACCTTTACTTGTTATGTTTATTAATTCTCTTGCACAATCGTCACAAAGTACAAGACCGAAATCATTTGTCACTAATGAATTGAAACTAACCATTGTTAAGAATACTTTCGTCCATTGAACTCAACAATGATCAACCAAAACAATAAACAAGAACAAGTTCCAATTCAACCAAATATGATGTTATCAACATATTCCAAACAAACACTACACTTATCCAAACATCCTTTTATCACAAGTTCTCATATGAAATAAACAAGTATCACATAATCAACACAACCAAAGAACCAAACATGAATCATAACATTCAACATCATAAAAGTAACAAGAGTTTACCCAAAGTAAGATTACATTAGGCAAGGGTGAAGGATTATAGCACTCCTTGAAGCCTCCAATCAACTACAACTTCTAACCAAGCACACTTCGAAATGGCGAGGTTTGTGGTCTTTGGGAGAGATAAATTGGTGGAAATTCGTCCTTAAGGGTGGAGGCTAGAATTACACACACTAAACTAACCAAAATGGTCTTATTTATAGGTAGAAGCCACCCTTAGCCACCAAGTAAGTTTCTTGGGCACAAAGTGTCATAAAGTAGCAGGTTTAGGAGTTATTAGAGCCATATGATCGGACTTGGGGCTTAATGGCACTTAAGGATGCATTAAAAATTACTTGGAGAGGTCAGCTTGGCGTAACCGATTCGGTTGGGCCCCCAACCGATCCGGTTGCGACTTTCTAACAGAAAAGGTCAAAAGCCAAATTTGTAGATCTTTCTCTTAGCTTTCCGTGGCCGTGAACGGGAGGTCAAACGGAGTCCGTATGCAAAAGTTATGGCCAAAATGGTGAAGGTGTGTCGAGAACAACGAGGCTTCCAATATTTCTTCGTTTAAGCTTCTTTTCTTCATTTCTTTCTCGTTTTCCTTCTTGAACTTTATTCTTAAGTCTTTGGACCACTAACTTGATGACTTTATCTTCTCGAATATACTCCACAAGTCTTGCTTTTGTTAGGAACTCTTCGTAAATGGAGAAATCTTCGTATTTTACTTCTTTTTCCGTCTTTTCTCCACTTTCCGTGCTTGGCTACAAATGAACTAGCAAACGCACTTTTGTACGATTAAGCATTAAAAGCATATGATTATAGCTAAATAATACACATAAAAGCACGGATAACGCTACTAAAAACATGCACAATTTGAGCGTTATCAAATTCCCCCACACTTAAACTTTGCTTGCCCTCAAGCAAATCTAAGAAAAGAAAAATGAAAGACAAACCTAAATGACAAAACAAAAAGAAAAATTAAAATTAAAATCTTTTTTGGCTTATTTTTTTTTATTTATTTATTTTTTTTAACAAACATAAAAATAAGCGAAAAATGAGCGCAAACTCCCCCACACTTAAGGTTTTGCTTGCCCTCAAGCAAATCTAGAAATTAAGAAAAATAAAAATCCCACATGGTGCATGAAATATGATTAGAAAAAAATGTGATGCAAATCTATCAAGTACAAGTACAAGATAAGATTCATCGTTTTAAGCTTTCATAGTGAAAAATCGAGATGTTTGACAATACCCCTATGAATTTTCTCGCTTGATAACATGGCTAAGCACCTCACGAAAAGGAATGAAGTATAATTCACTCAACACTAAATTTATTTTGTGATGGATAGTATTAAGGAATAGTACACTCATATTGCTCAGTCATGATCTAAATATTACCATAGGCTTGTACAAGAAACAAAACTCCACCGACGTGGCGTAAGCACCAAGTGTAAACATCTAAAGAGGGCTTTTATTCGGGTTATAACGATAGGCTTAGGGTTTAACATGCTTATGTTCAAACATTACATACAAGAATATAATAGATCGCTGGCGCGAATTCTTGATTAAGTCAAACAACGGATGGTCACTAGAGTATACCTCGGATCGCTGGCACGTTATTCGCATAACGGATGGTCACCAAAAATATGCACTAGATCGCTGGCACGTCATTCGATCCTTCAAGAACCGGATGGTCACTAAAAATATTCACGCACTTCATATTTTCACAAAGCCAAAAAGGAAGGGATAAGGCATGGGAATATTTATGAAATTGGTGTTAAAAGAAAAATAAAGTCAAGTCTAATACCCATGTTGCTAGTCACCAAACAATCCGCAAACCCAAAAATGATTATAGTTACTAACTTCTCTTCACATATCGATCACCAAGTATATATATCACGTCTTAGCACATTGGCTAATCGATATCTCAAACATACTTCCTCTTCTTTCATCACATAATAATATAGCACATTCGCTATAATTGTCATCAAACATTTTTTTTCATTTTTTTTTCGATGACTTATTCTTTTTCTTTTTTTTTTTTTTCATTTTTTTCTTCATATACATCACATCTCCCTCACACTTCGTATAAGCATACACCACAAAAATACAAATATGAAGTTGCGCACCTTCATCTTCGTCGGAATGGCACTCACAAATGGCAAAGTGTGGCTAACTCATAATCATCAAAAACAATCCAATCATACCAAGCAACTAGCAACCAACCATTTAGACATTGACAAGGGGTAGGCTAAGGTTTAAAGTGAAATATTTTTGTATTTTCTGGATGAAACAAAAACGAAAAGGATGGCTCAGAGGGTGTGCTAAGGGTATCTAGCGCTAAAGATGAGCACTAACAAATGGGTTCATATAAGGGTGGTTAACTAACCGATGTGGTTAGCTAATATATCATTAGATGTAAACAGAAGGCCATTTGGTTTTATTCCTAATGTTGCCTCTTTATCACACGAATACACTTATATCACACGAATGTGATCCTACTACGGTCTGGTAATGATTTACAAGTACAAGTTCTAGAATAAATAAAATCACCGGCACACTCATAGCAAAAAAAATCCAAGCATAAAAGATGTATGCTATATAAGAAATAGGCTCAAATCCTCACAATTTAGTGGGAAGGGCTATAATATGTGCTAGCAAATATCATCGATCCCAGAATAGATTGCAATATTAATCGGGTCACATCTCAAGTTTTTCAAAAATTACCGATTTCACCAGTGGGTTGATCCAGTTATTCTAAAATATTAACCTATACGCGTGAAAACAACTAGATCATAAGGGCAAACAAGTGCACAAAATTTTAAAAATTGGCCCAAAAATTTGGAATCTAAAAACTAGTTTCGCTTTTCACAATAATATTTTCCCCCACACTTAAGTTCAGCACACAAAAGAAAAATAACTTAAATCTAGTTACGACTTTTTTTTTTAATTTTTTTTTTAATATTTAAAAAAAAAAAAAACCAAACATGACTTATTCTTGTCCCACGAGTTCTCGGTAGCTCCATTGAAACGCACAAAGAAGCGGAGAAAGCAGTCGTGTGAAGCATATAAAAACCCAACTTCTTTAGGGAATCAGGGAGACCCGCCTTATACCTCTCACACAGTTTGTTTACAATGGGTGAGCCTTACTTTCGAGGGACTAAAAGAAGTCAATTTATTAAAATAACTACCAAACAAACAAACAAAGGAAAAATAACAAAGAAACAAAATAAATGAATTGTGAAAACTTCAAAGCATGTAAGATAGGGAAAATTAAAATAATAAGTCTAAGTGAAACGAAACCTCCCGGGCCAAAGAAATCATGATCGAACTCCAAATGATAAGATGCTAAGCAAACGCTAGCATAAGCGTATGATCAATCGATTTCTCTTTCAACCAAACATGTCCAATCCCAAGTATAACGTCACCAACAATCCAATAAATCCTTCCTCCAAGAGCTTATTAAATCTGCAAAAACAAACTAAACTACAAAAGCGAAAAATTCTAAAACTCACTTTCAGGAATCACGGTTGCATTTAGCGCATGCAACAAGCCTTTAAACCCTCGGTGGCCGAGTGGACGAGTTATAGTCTCGTGAGAGTTTCCAGTGAACATACCCACAAAGTTCGAAACAATTTTATTTTTAAAAACATGTACTTATTTATTCACAATGTACCAAATTAACAAAACTTAAAATGGAAAAACCAAATAAAAGAAATGATACTCTTGGAAAAACAAAAGACATTTAAACTTATTTAATCTAAACACAAACACACAAAAACAAAAATTGGCGATTTTTTTTTTTTTTTTTTTTAGATTAGTCCAACCGATCCGGTTACGGAGTGACCGATCGGTTGGAGTGAACTAAATGTGACCAATCCTTCCAACCGAACCGGTTACGGGTTGCAACCGATCGGTCGGAGGAGTTTTTCTAATTTTTTTTTTTTTTTTTTTGTATATTGTTTTTAGAGAACTAGTTTTATTTCAAAACTTTTATTGATAAAATGAAACAAGGACACAAAAGGTTACGAACACAAAATAAACACAACTAAACTAAACACATAAACACATAAACTAGAAGATGACCAAAACATAACACGACACTTAAAACAAATTAACGCATACGATCACGAGAAAAAATGACAATCACATAGATGCAAGCAAACACAATTAATCACGTAAAGCAAATCAAACAAGATAATCTAAATAAGATAGCCTTATTCAAAATTGTCTGAAACTAATATAAAAATAACAAAACAAATAACATAGAGACATGCAAGAGATCATATAACATATAAAACATAGAACACAAGAAACAAGAAACACACAAAATGGATTTTTTTTTTTTTTTTTTTTTTTTTTAACAGAACACAACCGGATCCGGTTACGGGTAGTGACCGATCGGTTGTAGTGGTTTTATTAAATCTGAAGCTTCCAACCGATCCGGTTGGAGTGCCAACCGATTCGGTTAGAGTGATCTGGGTGGTTTTGGTGGGTTTTTTTCGCAAACAATTTTTAGCACACTTAGAAAGCAATCATTGAAATGAGCATTTTAGAACACATGAAACGAAATCCCAACATCAAAAACTTGATTTTGATGCCAAGATCAATTGAGCAATTATGAGAAAATGAGAGATTTTTAAGAAAAAGACAAGCATTCAAGCAAACATCATGAGCAAACATCAAGAGCAATCAATTCAACAAGCAAACAAACACAAGAATACAAACGCAAGTCCCCGGCAGCGGCGCCAAAAACTTGATGTGCACCATCGTGGTTTTAAATTTATAACAAGAATTACCGGTTAACTAGGAACACATTCGGGCAAGTATACCCTAGTCAAGTTGTAGTATAGTATATGGTAAATCAAGGTCGTCCCAAGAGACTTGGTTGCACTACGAGTGTCGTTTGTTTGTTTAAGCAAGTAACAAGTTGATGGTTATGATTGTCACATATCAAACCAACAAGAAAAGCGATATAAGAACAAGCACGTATCAAGGTCGTGGTTATGATTGTCACGGATCAAACCACTAAGAACAAGCACACAAAGAACATACATGTTTAGACAAATGATCACAAAGATATTAGGATGTTTAGTTTGGAAAAAATATTATCAAAGATAGAACCTATAATAATAGTTTAGTGTTTTATAAATCAAATGTGCATAAGCCTCAATCAAGTGGTCATGTCATGAGCCTTATACCAACAACAACAAAGAATCCCGTTCGGCCATAGACTTTGATGTTATTAATTTGTAAAGTTCCATTTACTTGAAAGATAATGAGAACACATATTCAAAAGATTCCTTTCGCCATAATCCAAATTAAACCTTTACTTGTTATGTTTATTAATTCTCTTGCACAATCGTCACAAAGTACAAGACCAAAATCATTTGTCACTAATGAATTGAAACTAACCATTGTTAAGAATACTTTCGTCTATTGAACTCAACAATGATCAACCAAAACAATAAACAAGAACAAGTTCCAATTCAACCAAATATGATGTTATCAACATATTCCAAACAAACACTACACTTATCCAAACATCCTTTTATCACAAGTTCTCATATGAAATAAACAAGTATCACATAATCAACACAACCAAAGAACCAAACATGAATCATAACATTCAACATCATAAAAGTAACAAGAGTTTACCCAGTAAGATTACATTAGGCAAGGGTGAAGGATTATAGCACTCCTTCAAGCCTCCAATCAACTACAACTTCTAACCAAGCACACTTTCGAAATGGCGAGGTTTATGGTCTTTTGGGAGAGATAAATTGGTGGAAATTCGTCCTTAAGGGTGGAGGCTAGAATTACACACTAAACTAACCAAAATGGTCTTATTTATAGGTAGAAGCCACCCTTAGCCACCAAGTAAGTTTCTTGGGCACAAAGTGTCATAAAGTAGCAGGTTTAGGAGTTATTAGAGCCATATGATCGGACTTGGGGCTTAATGGCACTTAAGGATGCATTAAAATTACTTGAGAGGTCGACTTGGCGTAACCGATTCGGTTGGGCCCCCAACCGATCCGGTTGCGACTTTCTAACAGAAAAGGTCAAAAGCCAAATTTGTATATCTTTCTCTTAGCTTTCCATGGCAGCAAACGGGAGGTCAAACGGATTCCGTATGCAAAAGTTATGGCCAAAATGATGAAGGTGTGTCGGGAACAACGAGGCTTCCAATATTTCTTCGTTTAAGCTTCTTTTCTTCATTTCTTTCTCGTTTTCCTTCTTGAACTTTATTCTTAAGTCTTTGGACCACTAACTTGATGACTTTATCTTCTCGAATATACTCCACAAGTCTTGCTTTTGTTAGGAACTCTTCAGTAAATGGAGAAATCTTAGTATTTTACTTCTTTTTCGTCTTTTTCTCCACTTTCACTGTGCTTGGCTACAAATGAACTAGCAAACGCACTTTTGTACGATTAAGCATTAAAAGCATATGATTATAGCCAAATAATACACATAAAAGCACGGATAACGCTACTAAAAACATGCACAATTTGAGCGTTATCAAACACATACCTAGAAAAGCCTTGCACTAGGGGACTCACATAGAGTAGGATAAAGTATTTACCCAGTCTACTTAAGCCTGGACATCCTAAACCAAAAACTTCAAGGGATAACCTCACTATTGGCACAAACAAAGCGGCCCACCGTGACACACAACCTATGGTAGATGATAATAACCAAATGGAACAAGAGTCCCTCAGGAAAGATATAGAAAGTGGCAACATGATCCAATCATGGCACTCAGGCACAAAAAAGAGGCAACGAAGTCATGGAAACTAGGCAACATACCCCATCGCGGAGCATTCCATATGATACATTTATCTCATCGTCCGACCCCGTAGTCATAACAACAATGATATCCTCACATAGGTTTATAGAATATACATTGATTGTACAATAAATTGCACTACCAGGCTTCGATGGTGATCGAAGGTAAGAGGGGTGTGTGTATTCCAGCAAAGTTTGTCCTTTACCTGAGAATAAGAAATACCAAGACACTATGTTAAGTGATTACGCAGGGGTTGGACCCTGCGAACCATCTCCGGCGTGAGAGTAAGTATGAATTATGGTTGTATAAGTGAGTGTAAGTAAAAATTATAGTGTTTAGTGAGCATACCATAAACTTCTGCCCGTCCTACCTATTTATAGTAGAGAAAACATGCTTGAGGGCACCTCTGCGCAAATATCAGAGAACATGGGGGTGTCCAATGCTTTTGGGTAACCGCTAGGGCTTAGTGACCCACGTTCTCAATCTTGGCGAGAAATCCAAGGATGAGAGGGAGATCGTGGGTTTGACCAGGTCAGGATGGTCCTCTGTCCTTTGTTCCCTCGACAGCCACACCCCGAAGGGCTTAGGGCTTCGGTGGCGAATTCCTCGCAGGTAACCTTCGTGTATACGAATGGTTTGACGCCAATGAACACTTGGGAGAACTGACTTGGGCCTTCGTACTGAAGGGCTTCGACACAGTTCAAAGGGGTGTCCTTCGACCTGCTTGGAGGGTACATCATCAAGCTCCCTAGTTGAAAGTGATGCCTATGAACGAGGAGGCATTGCTTTCAACTTCAACCCGCAAGTGAAATCAACTCATTTTGCCCACAACGGCACACACAATAAAGGTGCGTATGCCACTTAATGCACATTAAATGCTGCTTAAGCATATCAACAGCTTGCTACAGGAGATCCTAACAACCCATTTGCCTCGGTTTTCTCAAACGACTTTTCAAATTTTAAATATATTTGAAATCCGGATAAGATTAATCAAGGGGACACGTGTGCGGCCCATGTGCAAAGTTGAAAGAATATTTATAGGGAGTTAGGTGAAACCCTAGATCATTTTTACCTTCTCCGCCTAAAATTACACGCAGTAATCTGCTTCCAGCTTCCAACTTCGATCAAAAGGTAAAGTCAATCTTCTCCTTCTACTCGTTAGCTTTTGAAGTTATAGATTCCAAATTTATCATCAAACAGCAAAAATGTACTCTCTCGTCCCAAGATTTGTACGATTTCCTTGCTCATTATCCTATACCCCAAGAGTACAAGATCATGCTCCCCAAAAAAAATCAAGGTATCTTTGATGCCCCCAAAAATTTCATAGGGCTTTACAGATACGCATTCAGTAAATCAAACCTTGGGATACCCATTCACCCCTTGATCTTAGAGCTGTTACAGTACTATGAAGTACATATTTCCAAGTTCAATCCCTTCGGCCTTGCCAAACTTACAACATACATTGTGATGTATAAGGCTTATGGCTTTGAGCCTACACTCAAGGTGCTTAGAGGGTTTTTGAACTTATACCCGGGTGGGAACTGGCTGACTTTAGAGAAGAGAGGTGAGGGTGATGTTCCCAATCTTATATTGAAGCCTTTTACAAATATAAGGGTGATAAAATCAAATTATCCTGAATATTAAGTGTCAATTTCCCCCGATAATGCTTGTAATTTATATCATTTATATGTATTTACGCTTGTTTTCCATTATATTCCACTTTCAGGTAAATTACGAGCATTGGAGCTAAAGAGACGCGGAATTGGGAATTATTAAAGATTTATCATAGTATGCTCACTTTGAAGAAGTTACGGCGTAACTCATCTTCACATTACGCCTTAACTAAAGCGTAACTCAGAAAGCCAACTTATCAGAAGATTATGGTGTAACTCTCTCAAAAGATTACGATGTAACTATATTAGGTCAAATGAGGTTCCGCGCCGCTGATAACTACGCCGTAACTCGTGCATAAACTATGGCGTAACCAAGAATTATTGAACATACGGCGTAACCACTTCTAATGTTACGCTGTAACCAGCAGATCTAGTGCAATTTACGAAGAATTAGATGATTACGGCGTAACTATTTTATTAGTTACGCCGTAACCAAGATCTGGCCTATAAATACCTCACGATTTCCAGTATTTCAAATCATCCCATTTCACACACCACAACCAAAGAACGTGGTAAGAAGCCAAACGCAGGTCTAGAGGAGCATATGGAGCTATCTCCAAGGGAGAAATCACTCCCCTAAGATAAGCATTAGCATTTTATCTTTTCTTTACTTTCGATTCATGTATTTCGTAACATTAAATATTGAATTGATTTGTATGGTTAATATGAGTGGCTAAGCACCTCTTGGTGTTGGCCTAGTTATGATTCCTTAATTGTTTTGTTTGCGTTTACATTACTTCCGTATAATTATTTCTAAGTATATGCATGCATAGTTTATTGGTAACTACCCTTGTTTCAATAGTTTTGAATGGCGGTAGAGGCTAGTTGCTTAGGAGATATGACCAACTGACCCTAACTGAGTAGACTGAGACGGGAAGGGTAAGATATGACCAACTGACGACCCTTTCTACTTGTGCGATTTAACCAACTGATCACCTACCGTTTGGATGAACTTAAGAATTAGGGGTGAGTGTCTAAGATGCTAGTGCCCGGCACTCACTATTATAAGTCTAGCATGTAGCGGAACTTAATGACTTGGCTTAGGGACCGGGAACAACTGGACTTATGAGGGACACCGACTTCTCCAGTGGTGGCATCTTTTGGCGATAGGTTAGGCGAACCGACCAAATGTTGTCCTCTCGACTTTGACCCCACCAAGTAATTGGAAGTAATTAGGCGTAGACATTACTAGCTAGGATGAATAACTAGGTTAGCACCTCTCCTCTATTGATCACATCCTTTGACTTTATTTTCTTTAGTAGTTAATTAATTAAATCATATTAAAATCTGTGACACCTAGACTTCAGTATTAATCCAACACACATAGCTCTTGGGACAACCTCGGTTTACCGAATACTACACTACACACGACCGGGTACATCGCCCGTTAGTGCATTAGGGGTAGACCATAGGTATAACGAGACATTATAAATATTAAAACACTCGTCAAGAAACTTGCATCAAGTTTTTGGCACCGCCGGGAGTTATATTAGGATAGCTATTAAGTCTTCATTTTCGTTTTGTTTTAAAATTTTCTCAAATTCTCACGATCTCTTTTCAAGTTTTCAGGTACCATGGAAGTCGTTAACATTGATAACCTCACTCTCGAGGAATATTTGGCATTAACAAGAGAAGAACAAGGACCAGGGATTGTTAGGCCGGCTATCGCAGAAGATGCTCAATTCGAAATCAAACCTCAATTTATGAGGGAATTGCGTTCAAATCCCTTCTCTGGAAGCATTACCGATGATGCTCATGAGCATATAGACAATGTGGAATACATTGTCACCTATTCAAAATTCCTAGAGTCTCAAACGATCTGTGTCATGTTACGGGTGTTCCCTATTTCTCTCATCGAGTCGCTAAAAGGTGGGTTGATCGATTACTGCCGAATACCAACACCGGCCTATCCTAAAAAGTATTTCATTCGGATATCCGTCCTCCATCCAGATCGCTAAGCAATTAGAAGAAATCCATAACTTCAAGCAAGAGGGTGATGAAACGTTGTACCAAGCATGGGAAAGGTATAACGAATTATTATACAAATGCCCTACTCACGACCTCAACAGCCAACAAAAGGTGAACGTCTTTTACAAAGGTCTGAACATCTCCTCAAGGCAAATGATTGATTCTCAAGGACCAATTCCTGGAATGACTCCAACATTGGCTCTGGAAACTATTCAGAAGATGGTTGACCACTCTCACAAATGGCACAATGGGGGAAGCAACCGAAGTAAGAATGGAAATTTGGAAGGCCTTGCAGCAATTAACAACAAATTAGAAAGTCTCAGAAGAGAAATGAAGAAGCTCAAGGAAAATGTGCATTCCATACAAGTGGAACGAAGTGGACACAATGGAGCTCCGCCTACTAAGGAATGTTCCTCCAACGAGGAAGTTAAAAGGATCGAAGAAGTAAAATATGGAAGTGGGAGCCCCTTCAATGGATACAATGGTAACGGGCCTAGATACTAAGAAAAGTCCCCAGGGTTCTACACAAGAGTCAACAACAATCTTCCTAGACCAAGCCTTGAAGAAATAATGCATAAGCACATCGAGGAATCTACAAAAAAAGGAGATAGACTCAAGGAATGCATGGTCAAGGTAAAAGAAGACACCAACATGAACTTGCGAAACCAAGATGCTGCAATTAAAAACCTCGAAACACAAATTGGGCAGTTAGCTAAAAACCTTGAAACCAATAATGCCAAAGCCATTGCTTGCAAAGCCATATTTGCGCAAGATAAGTCAAAGAAAGAGCAGTGCACCTCCTCTATCACCAATGATCTGTCTGGGATTAACTACCTAAAAGAAGATGAAAAATCGGAAGACGACGAGGACCTGCCAAGCCAACTTCCTGAGAAGCAACAATGTCAGGAAAGTTTTCTTCTTCCATGAACTATCGGTAATCTTAAAATTCCCGCATTAGCTGATTTGGGGGCTGGGTAAACCTTATTTCTACCACTTTGCTTGATAAAATAAAACTTACCAATTTAATGAAACAACAATGATGATAGAAATGGTCGATTCCTCTAAGGTCGTACCAAAGGAGTAGTAAATAATGTACTCCTTAAATTGGAAAATTCCTTTTTCCCACTGATTTTGTGGTTATTGACATGGGAAAACGGGAGACTTACAACTTGATTGTTGGAAGACCTTTTCTAGCCACTTGTCGGGCTCAAATTAAGGTTTTTGAAAAATAAATTTCTTTGGGAACTGAAAATGAACGAATAACTTTCAGCATGAAAGAACATTTAAACCCAAAATTATAAGCTTCAAATAAAGTTGATGTTGTTAATGTTCAATCACTCGATCCACCTTTGTGTTATGATCCTAGTACTAATAATAGTGGAGAAAATGTTGATAGTTGCAAGCATAAATAGGAAAAGATTGTCCAGGGTATTAAGGAAGCTCCAATTCCAAACAAACATTACTGCAACCCGATATTAACAAAGGATAACGAATCAGTGACAGCATGACCCTCATGTAACCCTTTTCGTGAATTTTGTGAGGGAAAGGCGGATAAATGGATATGCCCTCACGAGGCTGAAAGACATGATATTAAATTTGGGAAATTAGCATTTGAAGATTGTTACAAGATAAGATTTGGAAACTCATAAATCAATACGGGATTGGTAAAACAACTGTAATGCAATTACGATAACTATCGCCTTAGTGATGCAATACCCAATGATGAAAGATCAAACATGAGTACAACAATTAGTCTTATAACTGAAGGTGACGTATGGGGAAAGTCATGTATATCATTTAATGAGTGGCTCTCACAAAAATTTGGAACATGTAGCATCGGTAACACTACAAGAAAAAAGGTTTTTATCGAATGGATGGATGATTGCCGCCAACTAGTAGAGGAAGTTGGCCAAGTCCAAAGGCCACCATAAAGCCCCGAGGCTCTGAGTCTAACTTAAAGACTCAGAATAAAGAAAGTGCTCTTCGGGAGACAACCCAATTATCCCTTTCTTTTATTTTATTTCTTTTTCATTGGGATTTGTGTTTTAACCATTTTGCGTGAAACGAAGAGTGATTGTCGCTGCAAAGATGTCGATCGACTATAGTTACGGCGTAACTCATCTCGGTGGTTACGCCCGTAACAAACCCCTGCGTAAGAATTTCGGATGCATTACCACCACTGGCGTAATTCTATCTCGATGGTTACGCCAGTAGCTACACTCTTTGCAACAGATGCGGGTTTTGCCTAGTTACGGTGTAACTCCTTTTAAGAGTTACGACGTAACTATCCTCTGCATTACTTTTTTCATTTTAAACACAATAACCTTGTATTAGTATTCTTAATGAACTTTGTGGGTGTGTTCCCTGTAAACCCTCACGAGACTTCACTCGTCCACTTGGGACACCAAATGGTTTAAAAGGCTTGTTTCATATGCTAAATGCAACCGTGATTCATGTGAAAGTGAGTTACGTTTGTTTTTCATTTTTCTTTTAGAATTATGCTTGTCGGTAGTGTGATTTCGTGGATTGAAGTTTGCTCATGGATGCTTATACTAAGGCACGACTCTTTTCGTGGGCCTTTTTCTTTTGGAGCAAATTTCGTGGAAGTTCTCGCCTAATTCTACTTTTCTCTTCACCTTTATTTAACGCTTAGTACAAAAGGGAGTTTGTACAATTCAAGTGGGGGACGGGAGTAGAATTGTCTCTTGAAATTTATTTTGCCCTTGTTTTTTCTAGTTTATTTTAAAAAATTATGCCATTTTTAAAATTTTGACATGTTTTTCTTAACCTAACTAGATTAGACCTTAGCCGAGCACATACAACCCTTGATCTTATATGGTGAGATTAGCCTTATCCGTTTCCAATATTTTACCCCAAATCCACCAATTTATGAGTGTGCCGGTAGCTTGTATACTTTAGAACTTGACCGTTGCATCATTTCGAGACCATAGACGAGGTATGTTGAGTTAGCTCGATGTATTTGGACTTTTCAGTTTAAGAAGGTAGTATTATAGGATTATCACCCCAAATAGCTTATCATTGTGTGTCTATCGATTAGTCACCTCGACTTCTCGACCCTCATGTGAAACCCTTTGGTTGCACTCATCTTTAGTGCAAGATACCCCTAGATACACACATCTGAGCCATTCCTTTCATTTTGTTAACCCAATATATTGTTTCGTTACACCTATACACCTTAACCTACCCTGTAGTCTTTATTTGTGATTGGGAAGACATCAATTGCCTAAGTTCAAGGTTCAAGTGGAAAGGTTCGGGAATCACGCTTTCGTCGACGACATATTTTTATAGATCATTGAAGACCCCCCGAATTCCCGGTGTTCATCTCAAGTGGGGGGATGTTATGTTTAGTTGTTATATTTATGTTGATTCAAAAAAAAAGTAGTTATGTTATTTAGTTTTGTAAAGTGCGATGTTATAAGCACTATGTTATGAGCTTTATACAGATTTAGTATCGAGGAGGCCACCTAGGTCACATTTAAAGATTGGAGTTGGTAATTGCGCCAACAATTGAAGAAAAGGTAGTGTGCCCATCATGACATCCTCTAATAACACATCTACCTAGTATTTCATGATCCGATTACTTAACTTCAAAGCTTGAACTTTGGGCGAACGGTAAGTGGTGATGACTTGGTTATAGATTTAGACTATCTGCTTGATTTTTATTTTACACCATTTATATATCCCATGTCTTATCCTACACTTTAGTCATGAAGCGTGTCTAGGTGATGCAACGAGCAACCTTTGGTGTCTTGGCCATGGATATGGTCATGTATCATTGATTTTGTCCACTTCGCCGTGACATGTTAGTAATGACGAGTCACCCTTAACATTTGTCGTGTCTCCCATATTGCCTTCGAAAATTGTTTAGCCCTTAACTCTAGTGGTGGATATTTGTGTAACCGCCAAGCTTATGATAGAATACATGTTATGACTGTGCGATTGAGTGATCACCCCGAAATTGACACTTAGAATAGTTGAGAGATTTGAGTGTTTCGTTCCCATTTCGTGAGGTGTTCGGCTTTGTTTTATTCTAGAATAAGGGATTTGAAAACTTATATTTTCCCGGTTATTGGAGATATCTTTTCAGGAATCTATCTAATAAGGTCTACTTGAAGGCAAGTAGAGTTCAAGTCGGGGGATAATTGATAACATCAAATTATCCTGAATATTAAGTGTCAATTTCCCCCGATAATGCTTGTAATTTATATCATTTATATAGATTTACGCTTGTTTTCTATTACATTCCACTTTCAGGTAAATTACGAGCATTGGAGCTAAAGAGACGCGGAATTGGAGAATTATTAAAGATTTATCATAGTATGCTCACTTTGAAGAAGTTACGGCGTAACTCGTCTCTCACATTACGCCGTAACTAAAACGTGACTAAGAAAGCCAACTTATCAAAAGATTACGGCGTAACTCTCTCAAAAGATTACGACGTAACTATATTAGGTCAAATGAGGTTCTGCGCCGCTGATAATTACGTCGTAACTCGTGCATAAACTACAGCGTAACCAAAAATTATTGAAGATACGGCGTAACCACTTCTAAGGTTATGTCGTAACCTGCAGACCTTGTGCAATTTACGAAGAATTAGATGATTACAGCGTAACTATTTTATTAGTTACGCCGTAACCAAGATCTGGCCTATAAATACCACACGATTTCCAGCATTTCAAATCATCCCATTTCACACACCACAACCAAAGAACGTGGGAAGAAGCCAAAGGCAGGTCTAGAGGAGCATACGGAGCTATCTTCAAGGGAGAAATCACTCCCCGATGATAAGCATTAGCATTTTATCTTTTCTTTACTTTCGATTCATGTATTTCATAACATTAAATATTGAATTGATTTGTATGGTTAATATGAGCGGCTAAGCACCTCTTGGTGCTGGCCTCGTTATGATTCCTTAATTGTTTTGTTTGCGTTTACAATACTCCGTATAATTATTTCTAAGTGTATGCATGCATAGTTTATTGGTAGCTACCCTTGTTTGGTAGTTTTGAATGGCGGTAGAGGCTAGTTGCTTGGAGATATGACCAATCGACCCTAACCGAGTAGACCGAGACGGAAGGGTAAGATATGACCAACTCGACGACCCTTTCTACTTGTGCGATTTGACCAACTGATCACCTACCGCTTGGATGAACTTAAGAATTAGGGGTGAGTGTCTAAGATGCTAGCACCCGGCACTCACTATTATAAGTCTAGCATGTATCGGAACTTAATGACTCGGCTAGGGACCGGGAACAACTGGACTTATGAGGGACACCGACTTCTCGATGGTGGCATCTTTCTTTGATAGGTTAGGCAACCGACTAAATGTTGTCCTCTACTTTGACCCCACCTAAAGTAATTGAAGTAATCGGACATAGACATTACTAGCTAGGATGAATAACTATGTTAGCACCACTCTCCTCTATTGATCACATCCTTTGCCTTTATTGTCTTTGGTAGTTAACTAATTAAATCATATTAAAATCTGTGACACCTAAACTTAGTATTAATCCAACACACATAGCTCTTGGGATGACCTCGGTTTTACCGAATACTACACTACACACGACGGGGTACACTGTCCGTTAGTGAATTAGGGTAGACCATAGGTATAACGAGACATTATAAATATTAAAACCTGGTCAGTAAAACCTGCATCAAAAGGATTGGAAAGGTAGCTTCTTCTACATCCAAAAGATAGTCATTCCTCCTGAATACCCAGCATTACTTAATGAAGCCTTCAGATTTGATGCCAAGAATTTTAATGATCCTCTTCCATACAAAGTCCGAAGAAACCCACTGTACCAGTGTCTTGCAAAGTATCCTACTGATGTTCGATCCTTCCCCGAGCCTATTCTGTTCATGGATGGCATTTCTCAAAGCTGGGGGGGTCTCATGCTAAACCCATGATCATTTATCGTGGAGAAAGTATGTGTACTTCCACTTTCTTTTAGTAGGACCAATTAGCACTGATATTTATCTCTTATTGTTTGTTGTTTAGCAGGGATGGTCTTCAGAAACTTTATACACCAAGACATTAATGATCCTCTTCCATACAAAGTTCAAAGAAACTCACTGTACCAGCGTCTTGCAAAGTATCCTACTGATGTTCGATCCTTCCCCGAGCCTATTTTGTTCATGGCTGGCATTTCTCAAAGCTGGGAGGGGTCTCCTGCTAAACCCATGATCATTTATCGTGGAGAAAGTATGTGTACTTCCACTTTCTGTTAGTAGGACCAATTAGCACTGATATTTATCTCTTCTTGTTTGTTGTTTAGCAGGGATGGCCTTCAGAAACTTTATACACCAAGACATTGATGAGGATTTGAGTTTCATGCCAATGGAGCCGGCTGAAGGATCCTACGGTGTTGGTTCGCCATCCGTTTCAGTCAATAACAACGATGTCGATGCTATCAAGGCCGAGCCTGTTGCCTCTGCCCCTCCGCAAGTGCCACAGGAGGGCCTTTCTCAACTGGTCGAGAATGAGGCTGACTCGGATGACCCTGCAGATGAAGAGGTGCGAATCACTGGTTCCACGGGCATTGCAGACAGAGTGAGGAATAGGAAAGGGACTAGTGCCAAAGCTCTCAAGTCCTCTACCAAGAGGAAAACTCCCCTCCCTACCTCCGTGTATAGAGCTGTCAGGAAGAAGGGTGTCGAGGGCAGAAAGACTGTGAAGTCTGCCTTCGAATGTCCCGAAGATTGTAAAGAGATGCATGGTATGTACTTGTTTCTAAAATCATGAAAAATTCTTATGGTTACATCTAACATTCCTTTTGTTATTTCACCTGTCGCAGGCCTTCCCGACACCAAAGAGCTTCCCAACGCTCTTGCCTGTCATCGCATCGTGGATCATGTAACCCCTCTGGCCTGGGAGGGATTATTGGACAATATGTCCATTGAAGGGGTATGCGATCTTTATGACAAAAGCGTTGCAAGGAAAACTGTGTTGGATAACCATCTGAATGTCCGCACGAGGGGTACTGCTCCAGGCGGTGACGAAGGCTAGGAAGGAGATGAATTTGATGCTGGATAGGGAGAAGCACAGGGACAAGCAGTATGCTGAGCTCGAGGTTAAGTGTGAGGAGATTGAGAAAGATTTTGATAAAAATCCACTCACTCAAGACCTTCGAACCAAGATTTCTGAACTGGAGAAGGAGCTGACTGCCACAACAGCTGAATGTGGTAAACTGAAGCTTGAGGAAGCTAAGGTTGTGAGCCTCACAGGTTAGGTTGTTGTTTTGGAAGCTAAATGTGCAGGTCTAGAGAGTGAGAGATCTAGGCTTGGTGAGTTAAAGATCAAAATGAGGGAGGAGGTGGATGGATTGAAGATGCGCTACAAGATGATTCAGAAGGACCGAGCAGACGTAGTGTATAAGGTAGTGCCTTACATTGCCATGGATTTATATCATAGTGACGAGGTTGGGGCTGTTATGTGGAAGCTAATTAAATCAGCTATATTTCATGGGCGATGTTTAGCATTGGAGGAGGTTGCCAAGACTGGCAAGCCTGTGGACCTATCCAAGATTGACTGCTATCGTCCCACGTCAAAGGCTGAGTATGAAGATGCGAGGAATGAATTTGCTACTGCAGAGTACCCCTTCCTACTATAAGCTACCAAGGATCCAATGGCACCCCTTGAAGATCTGCTCTCCAAGAAGTCTCGCAAGATCAAGCCTACGATGCCCACCAAGAAGACAACCTCTACCAAGCCTGCCTCAGCTCTTCCATCCCCAACTCCATCTCCTCAGAAGCAAGAATGAAGGCTGCCATGTTGGCAGTAATTTGGTTCCAAGGGTAGCATGTACCCTTTAAAATAATTTCTTATGTTGTTTGTCTGTTAAACAATTTATTATTTTGCGTGGTATGTGGCTTTGGCCAAATACAATGTTGACTGGGCTTCAACCGTATGATGCAGGTACTAAGGCTAAGGCCCTAGTTTAAATGGAAGCAAGTAGGGAATATCCTTACGTACTTTTAAATATATTTCTTGTACACTTCTCGTACATCATTTTTCCGATGCTAAAATTTTACAACCTAAGGTGTAATAACCTCATTCTGTGTAAATTACAACACCAAGCATATTGTGATTAATTTTAAATCACTGATAGAGGGTCGCGACCCACTCTATCTTTTATCCCTTAAGTAATATAGATTTTTTATACTATAAACTATTAGGAGAGCTAATGTGAATGTGTGGGGAGGATTTCGTAATCTTATAAGGCTTTTGTCATATCTTATGCCTTCCCCTTTGACATTGAAACTCATAAATGACTTGGCTGAACAAATCTTTGTGTTTAAGAAATGAAGCAAGAGATTTGTGGGAAATGTATTATATCATTGAATTGGTATAGAGAATTACATCATTTTGAAATGAACACTAAAACAACTACCAATAAAGCTTGCTTTCCCATGAGAAGCTTTCTATACAAGAATGAAAAGTAAAATACTTCTTTAAACATAGAACTTGCGGAGGTTCGTACCATTCCATGTCTTGTCGATGGGTTCTTTGAGAAGAGTGGCAAGCTTGTATGCACCATTGTTGTAGGCCTCAGCTATGACATAAGGTCCTTCCCAAGTAGGTCCTAGCTTTCCCTGGTACTCTGCCTTGCTTGCACTATTAAGGCATAGCACATACTCTCCAGGCTTGAAAGTGGAGGGCTTGACCCTCTTATTGTAGTAGCCCTCTATCTTGTGTTTGTGCATAGCTTCTCTGATTAAGGCTATTTCTCTTCTTTCTTCCAACAGATCAAGGTTCTCTCTTATCCTTCGTCTTCTTCATTCCTAGAGGCTTCAAATGTGGCAACACGCTCTGTTTGCACACTTAGCTCTGAAGGGATTACAGCTTATGTTCCATATGTGAGGCTGAAGGGGGTTTCGCCATGGCTTGATTTGGGTTGGGTCCTATGAGCCTATAACACTTGAGGGAGCTCATCTACCCACCCGTGATGGCTTCGTCCCAGCCTTTTTTCGATTCCCTTGATTATATCCTTGTTGGTTACTTTCACTTGCCCATTGCCTTTTAGATGATAGACGGAAGTAAAGGACTGCTTTATCATCAATCCCTTGCAGAAATCATACAAAACTCCTTCAGAAAATTGCTTGCCGTTGTCAGATATGATGATGTGGGGGACTCCGAATCTGCATATGATGTGCTCCCATACGAATTTATCTATGTGTCTTCCCGTAATGGAAGCTAAAGGCTTAGCTTCGACCCACTTTGTAAAGTAGTCAATGGCTACTAACAAGAACTTGACTCTACCAGGAGCCACATGTAAGGGCCCTACGATGTCGATTCCCCATTGGGAGAAGGGCCATACGGATGTAACACTTGTCATGTCTTGTTTTGGGAGCTTGGGAACCTTGGAATATATCTGACAAGCCTCGCATTTTTGTATAATTTCCACAGCATCTATATGCATTGACGGCCAGTAGTATCCTAACTTCATTACTTTCGAAACAACCGAACAGGGTCCTGTGTGAAGGCTGCAGGACCCTTCTTGAACCTCTGTGATGATGCTCGACGCCTGATTAGGCCCAACACATCTGAGCCAAAGGGACAGGAAGGATCTTCTATACAACTTTTCTCCTATCAGTCGATATTGTGAAGATTTGACCCGTACCTTCCTTGCCTGCTTTGGGTCTTTAGGGAGAATGCCACTTATCAAGTATTACCTGATGGGAGTCATCCAAGTGTCCCCTTCGTCATGGACAACGTTCGTGACTTCCTTTCGTATAATCGACCTTTCAGGAAAACTTCTACTAGTACTTCCTTTGTGAGATGGGCGAAGGCCATGGAGGCTAGCTTGCTCAATGCATCTGCTGTCCTGTTCTGATTCCTGTGAACGTGCTGAATGGTGTAGGAGTCGAAGCCATCCAACATTTCCTTTGTTTTATCCAAGTATTGTTTGATGACGGGCTATCTGGCTTCATAGGAGCCTTTTACTTGGTTTGCCACCAACTGAGAGTCTACGTAGATAGTGAGAACCTTGACTTCCATATCCCTTGCTAGCCGGAGGCCTGCTAATAAGGCTTCATATTCTGCTTCGTTGTTGGTGGCTTCGAATTCAAACCAAAGTGCATAGGTATACTCTTTTCCTTCAGGGCGGACCAACATTAACCCAGCCCTGGAGCCATCGAAGCTTGATGCTCCATCCGTGTAAAGCTTCCAACCATCCTGTATTTCGATGAGTTTAGCCTTGGGCTCATCCTTATCTTTGCTTGGTTCGGAGGGCATTTCTGCCAAGAAATCCGCAAGAATCTGCCCTTTGATAGAGTTTCGGCCTTTAAACTCTATCTCGTGTTCTCCAAGCTCGATGGCCCATTTTGCCACCCGTCCAGATTTTTCCAGTTTCGACAAGATTTGCTTGAGTGGTTTGTTAGTTAACATTGTGATCGGGTGGGCCTTGAAGTAACGTCGAAGCCTCCTTGTAGCATAAATCAAGGCTAATATAAGCTTCTCCAATGTGGGATAGCTAATTTCTGCTCCTTGCAAGACCCTGCTAACAAAATAGATTGGGATTTGCCTCTTATCTCTTTATGCCAGTAGGACAATGCTGATGCTCTTCATTGAGGATGCGATATACATGAACAACACTTCGCCTTTGATTGGGGCCGTAAGTGTCGGAAGTATCTCCATAAGCTCCTTCATTTTTTGGAAGGCAGCCTCCGCATCCTGGCTCCATTGGAAAGTTTTTTTGTCGAAGCAACCCTTAAGTGTTTTGAAAAATGTTAGGGACCTATCCGCCCCCTTCGACAAGAACCGGCTCAGTGAAGCCAATTTTCCATTTAAGCTTTGTACATCCTTCAAACATTTCGGAGCTTGAAGATTTGTGATGGCCTTGACCTTTGAAGGATTAGCTTTGATTCCTTGCTTTGTGATTAGATGCCCCAAGAATTTCCCTTCTTCAACACCAAAAGAGCATTTCTTTAGGTTTAGCTTCATGTTGATTGGCCGGAGTTGATCGAAGGTCTCTTGGATGTCGAGAAGCATGTCCTCCTCCGTTTTGCTCTTGATAACCATGTCATCCACATAGGCTTCAAGGTTTCTGCCTATTTACTTGCTGAAGGCCTTGTCTACGAGCCTTTGGTACGTTGCCCCTGCATTTTTTAATCCGAAGGGCATTTTTCTGTAACAATAAACGCCCTTACTTGTGTAAAAGGTGGTCTTCTCTTCGTCTTCCTTGGCCATTTGGATTTGGTGATACCCTTTGTAGGCGTCTAAAAAACACTTCAATCGGAACCCTGCTAGGGACTCTAACTTCCAATCGATCTTTGGCAAGGGGTAGTAGTCCTTTGGGCATGCTTTGTTGATATCAATAAAGTCAACACACATGCGCCACCCTCCGTCACTTTTTTTACCATCACGAGGTTTGCCACCTAGGTTTGGTATTTGACTTCCCTTAGGATCCCTGCCTACGTCAGCTCGTCTACTTCCTTAAAGGCAGCGGCGTTCCTTTCAGACGCTAGGCTTCTCCTTTTCTGCTTGATGGGCTCGATGTGTTTGTATTCGTTGAGCTTGTGTTCCGTGCTGAAGGGTTTTCCGTGAATCACCAGCGTTCTTGGGACCCCTGTCATGTCAGAATATGTCCATGCAAAAACATCGAGGTTAGTTTGTAATAGCTTCGTGAGCTTTGCCTTGAAGTTCGTTGGAAGCTGCTTTCCAATCATATGACTGTTTGCTCGGGGTAGCTTGGGTTTACTACTACTCGTTCTTTTACGTTTGCACAACTTAGAATGGCGATTGGAGGTTCCTCTGGCCCTTGTTTTACCTTCTTGACACCATATGCCTTACTGTCTGCTCCGTAATTTGAATGAATAGTCCCTACTCCGAAGGGTGTTTGGAACTTGATGGTTGCGTGTATGGTGGAGACCACAATACCCATTTTTTGCATAGCAGTCCTTCCTATTAGCAAGTTGTAAGGTAAATCTGACCTGACTATGATGAAGGTGAGAGTCTCCATTCTGGATAAGGGCCCCTCTCCGATTGTGATCTCCAAGGGTATCTCTTCGAGAGGCTAAGAATGTTCGCCAGAGAATCCTACCAAAGGTACCTTTGAGTCTATGTATGCCCGGTTCACTTCCCTGTTGGAGACCCAACAGCGCTCGTAGATGATTTTGCAGGAGCTTCCACAGTCCATGTATGCCCGGTTCACTTCCCTGTTAGAGACCCATACTTTGATGACGACAGGATCTGTCGAAGGTGTTTGCCCCAGGATGGATGGGAACGTAATTTCCTCTACACTTCCTAGCTCTCCGTCTACTTCTTTTCGCTTCAATGTTGGATCTTGCCTGTGCACCATTAGTACTCGAGCTTCTGCAGGGGTAGTTTCCTTCTTGCTTCCTTTCCATTTACCCAATTGAGTGTCAGAGACCTTATCCTTCCCTTTCTTGATCCCTTTTACCAGATGCATCAACTTCTCGGAGCGTACTGCCTCTTCAATTTTCTTCTTCAACTTCCTACAGCTATTCGTGTCGTGCCCATGATCCTCATGAAAGTGGCAGTACTTCGACATGTCCCTGCCCTTGCCTCGTGCCAACATGCGAGGGGGTGGGTCGAAGGACCTGGCAGCTTTCTCAGTAGCAAGGATTTCTCTAGGAGACTTGACCAAGTTTGCCAAGAGCCCGTGCTTTGAGTCTTTGTTGTAGGGAGTGAAACGATCCCTATTCTTCTTTCTGTTCTTGGATCCTTCCCAGGAGGACCCTCTGGAGAACTTATCAGAGGCTTCTCTTTGCTCAACCGGAGCTCCGTTGGCTGCTACTTCCTTGGATTCAATCCAAGTATATGTCTTTTCCATGAGGGCCTTGTAAGTGGTCGGAAGGTCGGTGGATAGAAATTCCACCAGACTTCGTGTCTGTAAGCCATGCACGAAGCCATAAATTCTTTGCTCCTCGTGCAACCCTAGAATCTGCAACGTTTCGTCAGTGTACTGAGTGACGAAGGCCCTTGTACTTTCGTTTTCCCTCTGCTTGATGGTATGTACAGCCAAATGAGTCTTAGTGAACTTCTTCTGCTGGCTGAAGTGCGACCGGAACTTAGCTTTAAGATCATCCAAACTCGCAATGATTCCTACCTTTTGCCCATTCCACCATATTCGTGCAGAATCTCAGAGGGTGTAGGTGAACATGTGGCATGCCACTGGCATAGCGCACTTCTGCATCCTGATGGCGCCTTCGAACAAATGCAAGAAATTATCCGGATTGCCTTTTCCGTCGTAAGTGCCTATGTGAGAAGGCATCTTCAACCCATCAGGTAGAGGGTAGTCTTCGATCCATTTCACAAAAGGTGTGCAGGCCCCATGAGCTTCCGCATAGAAAGAATTGTATGGAGGCATATAAGTAGGGGCAGAGTTGTACGGGTTGTGATCAGCATGGATAAGCGGTTTCGAATATGTGGTATAACCTGAGGGTGCTTGGTACGAGTGATTTCCCCCTACTGGGTGTATAGGGTGAATAGGAAAGTGCCCATAAGGCATGTGCTGGTAACTCTGATTGTAGAGAGACCCATTCAGAGGGTAGGCATTATAGGGTTGAGTAGGCAAGTAGGGATTCATGCCTTAAGGTGGTAGTTGGTTCATCCCAACAGATCGATGCAGTTTTCTTGACTGTGTTTTAATATTTATAATATCTCGTTATACATATGGTCTACCCTAATGCACTAACGGGCAAAGCAACCCGATCGTGTGTAGTGTAGTATTCTCAGAAACCGAGGTCGTCCCAAGAGCTATGTGTGTTGGATTAATACTAAGTCTAGGTGTCACATATTTTAATATGATTTAATTAATTAACTACTAAAGCAAATAAAGGCAAAAGATGTGAACAATAGAGGAGAATGGTGCTAACCTAGTTATTCATCCTTGCTAGTAATGTCTACGTCTAATTACTTCCAATTACTTGTGGGGTCAAATTCGAGAGGACAACATTTGGTGGGTTGGCCCTAACCTATCAAACAAAGATGCCACCACCGGAGAAGTCGTGTCCCCGCATAAGTTCGCTTGTTCCTAGTCCTCTAAGCCGAGTCATTAAGTTGCGCACATGCTAGACTTATAATAGTGAGTGCCGGGCGCTAGCATCTTAGACACTCACCCCTAATTCTTAAGTTCATCCAAATGAAGGTGATCGGTTGGTCAAATCACACAAGTAGAAAGGGTCGTCATTGGTCATATCTTACCCTTCCCGCCTCGCCTACTCACTTAAGGTCGGTTGGTCATATCTCCTAGCAACTAGCCTCACCGCCATTCAAAACCATCAAGCAAGGTAGCTACTAATAAACTATGCATGCATACACTTCAAATAATTATATGGAAGTAAATTAAACGCAAACAAAACAATTAAGGAATCATAACTAGGCCAAGACCAAGAGGTGCTTAGCATCATATTAACCATACAAATCAATTCAATATTTAATGTTACGAAATACATGAATCGAAAGTAAAGAAAATATAAAATGCTAATGCTTATCGTAGGGAGTGATTTCTCCTTGAGATAGCTCAGATGCTCCTCTAGACCGCGCCCTTGGCTTCTTCCCACGCTCTTTGGTTGTGGTGTGTGAAATTGGATGATTTGAAATGTCGGAAATCGTGGGGTATTTATAGACCGATTCTTGGTTACAGTAACTAATAAAATAGTTACAACCGTAATCATCTAATTCTTCAGAATTGCACTAGATTCACTGTTACTACAGTAACCTTATAAGTGGTTACACCGTATCTTCAATAATTCTTGGTTACGCCCGTAGTTTATGCGCGAGTTACGACGTAATTATCACGTGCGCGAACCTCATTTCGACCTAATATAGTTACGCCGTAATCTTTGAGAGAGTTACGTCGTAATCTTTTGAGAGTTACGTCGTAATCTTTGAGAGAGTTACGCCGTAATCTTTCGATAAGTTGGCTTTCGAGTCACGCTTTAGTTACGCGAATGTGAGAGATGAGTTATTCCGTAACGCGTCTTCAAAGTGAGCATACTATGATAAATCTTTAATAATTCTCCAATTCCGCCTCTTTAGCTCCAATGCTCGTAATTTACCCGAAGTGGAATATAATGGAAAACAAGCGTAAATCCATATAAATGATATAAATTACAAGCATTATTGGGGAAATTGACACTTAATATTGATGAGTGTGTAAATACTCATCATTTTGGTTTAATCTGACCGCAAAACGCTTAAAATGCTCGAAATGCATCAAAATACCGAAAATATCTCAAAAGTGCATTTTATATGTTTCAGATGCAAAATGTTCAAAATCGATGAAAACGAGCAAAGTTTGCATAATTGGCGCTTCAGCCCCCGACTTTCGTAAAATGGCAAAATCATCCCTAGGCATTTATTTTAAAAGAAAAGTCACCAGAGGTCCCTTTGAAATCATATGTTGTCATATTTAGTCCTTGGTGAAAAGTTCCAAAATATTTGAGAAATTACAGTTTTGGTCCCTGGATTTTTAAAATGGTCATATTTAATCCTTGGAATTTCAAAAGTGTCAAAATTAGCCCTTGGTCTATTTAAGATTGGCAAAAACAAGCCCTTGGATTACTCTTCATAATTTACAGATTTGGTCCCTTGGTTTTGTGGAATTGCAAAGATGGTCCTTGTGTTTAATAAACAACCAAACCGGATCCCATATAAACCCAAGCCCAAATAATAAACCCTTGGCCCAATCTTTTACCCGGTCCAGTCTACCCAACCCGAAACCAACCCATTACCCACGTTTTAAAATAAACAACCCGCCCCCCTTTCCTGCCTTCCCGACAACATTGTCTCGCAACACCTCCACCCCCACCACCAACAACCACCCTACTCCACTTTGTCTCCCCTCCTCACCTACCGCCAAATGCATTAAATGCACCCTTCCCCGTCCCAACCGGTTTGTACCAGTTTGGCGTAAAAGCCAATCAAACGCCAAGATCAACTTAGCTAATCCAATGGCTGTGAAACAACCTGGATGTGATCGAGAGGAGTGAGAAAGAGTTTTGGATTATAAAAGAAGCAAAGAGGAGCTAAAGAAAGGAGTCGAGTAGTTTTTTAATTTTCATTATTGTCGTTTTAATCTTAAAAGTTGTAGTTAAGTGGAAAATTTGTAATATTTTGTTCCTTTGTATCAAACTAAGCTTATTGTATCACTATAAATTATTTCCAAGCATCAAATCAAGTTGTGTTAAGATTTCATGTTTCAAGTTAACTGTTGAAATTTTCCATGTCAAAAACTCACACCCAAGCTTCAAATAGCTTGTTTCTTAGTTTCTACAGGCTTATAAGAGCTTATTATAGCTTTTATAAGCTTACATTCAAGTTTCTAGCTAGTTTGGATATTAGTCAAAGAAAGTCAAACAGGCTCTTTTGGACTTGTAAATGGATAATGGGTGATGCGCCTGGATTGGGATTGATTTTTGGTCCAAATGGTTGGATAATATAGGTTAGAAGTTCCGTTTCATTGTGTTGCAAGCCATTGTGGCTAAGGACTCTTGTAAGTGATTTTTAAGGTCTCAATGCATAACTTGTAATTGTAGTTATAATTAGTTCAATCTTGTTTAATTAGCTGTAATTAGAATAGTTAAGGTCAGTTTGATTGTCTGCTTATGCTAGTTTAGTGGTTAGTCTTGCTTTGCTCATAAATCAGTCAATCAAGGTGTGTTTGGTTGTGTAGCTTAATCTGTCTTAAAGGCTTTTGCAGTGGTTAAAATTTGTGGTGTTATGCTTTGTTAGCCCATTTGAACTTAACTCTGTCTTAATATTGCATCTATAAGCAGCCTAAGTCAAAATCATCAACTCACTGTCCTTATGACTTAACTGTTGGAGTTTTACAAATCCATTCACTTGTTTTGTGTTTTATATTCATAGACAAAGCTTTTGTTAGCTTCATTTCATCAATATACTTCATTATCAGTCCTTAAATTGCATTCAAATCTCAAGAAAGTCAAACTGAGTATCTGTTTTCAAAAGTCAAATGGTGTCAAAGTCGAATTATGCAGAACTTGCAAGATGTTGCATCGAGTTCAATAAGGCTTGTTAGGTCTCGATTTTTGGTTTCGTGTAGTCCGCTAGGTGGTCTTCAAGGCCACATATCTGCTTTTGGCTAAAACTTTTCTCGGAAGCTTGTGCATAAGCTCAAAGTCGGGTTCTGCTTTGCTTTTGTTGTTGAGATCGCTAACACAAAATCTTGTGAATCGCTTATTTGAGGTTAGGAGTAGCAGTAGTTAGCTTATTTAGAGTGGTAATAGTATAATTTAGGGTCGTGAGAAGTTTGGTGGCTTAATTTGTTGATTAGCTTATTGAAAAGTGCTTATTTGGTATCCTTTAACACCGCAGCCTCGATTTCTTACACATAACCATCATATTTGACATTTTCCTAGGATCAGAGTTACATTTTAGCATTTTCCTGAATTTTTCATTAATTTTGGTCATCACACTATTTTTCTAGATTTAAAATAGTTTTAATCACTTTTAATTAGTTTTAATTGCAATTAATTGAGAAAAGTTCCAAAAAATAATTTTCATTTTTCCAGTTTAAGAAAAATATAAAAAGCATAAAAAGATTTTTCCTTATTTTTCCCTTTTATTTGGTATTTTCACCATTTAAATTAGATTAAAATAGTTTTAAATTAGTAGAAAATAGAAAATAATCTAAAAATATAAAATAGTTTTGAAAATTCTATTTTGATATTTTAGATTTTCTAAGTCATAATTTTATTTTTCTAGCTTTATTTCACATTTTCTTGTATTTTAGGTAATTATTTAATAGTTAAAATAGTTTTAATTAATAATAATTAGATAATTAGTTATAAAAATAATTTTCTTTCTAATAATTTTCTTTATCATTAGGATTGTAAAATATCATTTTCATATTTTAGGGTTAATATTGTGTAAGTTTCATTTTTATTTCAGACGTCACGTAGTTTTTAATTTCGCTTTTATAAAAACATAAAACAAAACATCATTTTAAATATAGTGATAGCGTTTATTTAATAGTTTTTATCTTTTTAATTTCCTTTAATTTGCATTTAAGCCGTTGTAATTTGTTGGCTTTTTCGTAGTTATAGTCATAATCAAATACTCTTTTCCGCTCAAATTCTCGATCACTATACGCTTGGTGATCCATTGCATAGCTCACCGGGACATAACGACCTGGGAAACACTATACTCCCGGATCTTCATTGCATTCGTGCTTGAGCCGTTTTGTTTGTTACGGTCCGCCATTCACAAGTGGCGGACTTGAGTGATAAACTTGACGGTTTGCACGGATCAAATTTTTACGCCACGCCGGGAGTTGTGCTAATTGTCTTACGCTTAGCGATTAGTAATTTGAATACTCACTCATTTGTTTATATCATCCATCCATCTATCATCTATATATATATCCATATTTTCTTATAAAAATCCAAAACCCAAAAACAAATTAAAAACGATAAAACACAAAAATATTTTCCTTTTGTTTCTATATATGTATCAAAAATAAAAATACAAAAGATTCGCTGCTTTCTTTAATAAATAACAACTTAAAAGATTACCACCGAAACCAAGGGTGCACTACCTAACTGGGGTGCGACCATAATAAGTTCCCGAACTAAAGATTTAAAACTTGCCTTTGTGTCCTTGTGATTGGTGTACCTTTTCAAAGAAGCCATTCATATTGTGATTATTGGTTAAGTTCATCGTTGGTTTGCCTCGATTTTGTGTTAATTGATTTTGTTGTGATATCTACGCTTCGTAACCGTAAAACCCATAAAGATTCTTCTCACCCCAATTTTTATAAAACGCCTTCATAATTCCCATTCTCATCTCGAAAGATTTTCATAATTCCCATTTTCTCCTTAACTCGAGATTCCTTAGAGTTAACTCTAGTGTATGCTTTTCGCCTTCTAGATCCGTGAGCCCATTTCGTGAGCTTGTCAAGATTCCAAGAAGGCGTGTTCGAGACTTTTCGCTTCCTTCACCGGATTCGAGATCCGGACCGCTCACACTACTTCCGCTATCATGGCGGAAGAACGCCTTATGTGAGCTTCTCCGTGCACCCATCGACGGGTATGGAGATGTTATCATTGTACCACCCATCGTGGGTGAAAATTTTGAACTCAAGACCGGTTATCAATCTTGTAACCTCAAATCAATTCTACGGTTTTGAGCGGGATGATCCTCATGCTCATATTCGATGGTTTAACAAGATTGCATCTACCATCAAGTATAAGAATGTCCCTACCGATGTCGTTAAGCTTCTTCTGCTCCCATTTTCTCTTGAGGGACAAGCCCGGATTTGGCTTGAAAACAACCCCTCACCAATTGAGACATGGGAAGATCCGTGAAGAAATTTATGAATGAATTCTATCCACCTTCAAAACCACGAGTCTAAAAATGAAATCATCAAATTCACTCAAAAGTTTGATGAACCTTCAATGAATCGTGGGATCGTTTCAAGGAATTGCTTCGCAAATGTCCTCACCACGGTTTCTCCGAGTTGATGCAACTCGATACTTTCTATAATGGAGTGAGTCAATCGACCAAGATTCTCTCAATTCCTCCGCGGAGGAAATTTCCTAAGCAAAACCGTCAAAGAAGCTTTAGCGATCATTGGAAACAAGTCCAAAGTCCGACCGCACGAAGCAAGCCGGTTGTTTCCCAAGTCAAGATTGGACCTTCTTCTTCATCGCCTGTGAGCCAATCTAGCACCGATGCTAAGATTGACAAACTCACGGAAGCTATCCAAGCTTTGGTTCTTCCAACCAAAAGAAAGTCTCTTTTCCACAAACTTCACCCTCGCCGGGTTAAGAAAGTGGAAGTCTCTGTTACATGTGGTGGCCCCATGCTTATTACAATCGTATGGCCACCGATGGTAACCCTTTGAAGCTAATGTGTGGGCGGATTTCTAATCAAAGAGGCAATCAATATCGTGCTCCTATAGACCAACCACCGCCCTAACCACTACTCGACCTCCCGGTTTCAATCAAAACCAAAACCGTAATCAAAATAGACCAAACCAAGGTTTCCAAAACCAAGGTAATTTTAGTCCAAACAACGGTTTTCAAAATCGTAATCAAAATTTCCAACACCAAGGAAATTTCAATAGAAACCCAAGTCGTGGAAATTTCAACCAAGGGTATTTTCATGGTAATAATCAAGGAATTTTCAAAATCAAGGCCCTAATCCTAACAATAGAGGCTTAATTTTCCTGCAAACTCAAGCCATTGTTCCAACTAGACCATCATCCGATGAGTTGTTGAAACAATTCATGAAATCCCAAGAAGAAATGAATCGGTTGTTGGTTAGCCGATTAACGACATTAAGAAGTCTTTAAATGATCGACCCTGCCTCGTGTACTTTACCTAGCAACACGATCGCTAATCCGAGGGGCGATGCAAAGGCGATCACAACCGTAAGTGGTGCTTTTATGATGGACCCGCTTATTCCTACTACTCTTCTTCTTCTCTCCGAAGGTAGTGGAAAGCGAACCCGAGGCGACAAAGGACAAGGAACTTCCTACTAATAACGGAGGTACCAACAATGTCCATCCTCGTGTTGTCCCGAAACCCAAATCCAATCCTCGAGTTGTTTTGAACCTCCGTTGGTAGCCCTAAATCCAAAACTTCTATTCCTTACCCTTCACGCTTACATGAGCAAAGCTGCGAGAAAGCCAGTCATCAAATGGAAAATTCTTTCAAATTTTCCAAGAACTTCATTTTGACATAAGCTTCATGGATGCTATCATGTTGATGCCCAAGTTTGCATCTACTCAAACACATGTTGAGCAACAAGGAAAAGCTATTTGAAATGGCTAAGACTCCTTTGAATGAGAATTGCTCACAGCCTTGTTAAAGAAGCTTCCGAGAAGCTAGGAGATCCCGGAAAATTTCTTCTTCCTTGTGTTTTTCCCGGATGATTGAATGCTTTGCCCTTGCCGATCTTGGTGCAAGCATCAACTGATGCCTTATTCAGTGTGGAAGAAACTTTCTTCCGAACTTATTCCCACCGCATGACTCTTGAGCTTGCGATCGTTTCTATCTCGCGCCCTCTTGGCATTGCCGAGGATGTATTCGTGAAAGTAGGAAAGTTCCATTTTCCACCGACTTTGTGGTTGTTGATTTCGATACGATCCTCGGGTTCCCTCATTGTTGGAAGAGGATTCCCGAGGACGGCCGTGTCTTATCGATGTATTTGAGCAAGAAATCACTTTACGTGTGGGTAATGAAGTCATACCTTTAACCTCGATCAAACTTCGAGGTACTCCTCAAATTATGATACCGAATCAATTAATCGAGTCGATTTAATTGACATTGCTTCGAGGAGTACTCAAGAGTTTCTTGGTTATCTTCATAATTCCGTGAGTGGGAATTCCACCACATCTTCTCAACCTATCATTGCCGACTCTTCCCTCTCTCACCCGCTTGAGGGAGGTGACTTCTTCCGGAAGAGATCGATGAATTTCTTGTTATCGATGAATCAATTCCACTGGAATTGATGGTGTTTATGATTCGGAGGAGATATTCTTTATCTTGAGCAATTGCTTAATGAAGATCCATTACCTTCACTCCATCCGAAAGAAATCACGGTTGAGGAAATCGATCAAGACAATCATCTATCAAGAATTTCCCGAGGTTGAACTTAAGGACCGCCTCCTCATCTAGAGTATGCATTCTTGAGGGTGATGATAAATTACCCGTCATAATTGCTAAAGACTTAACCGAGGAGGAGAAGATCGCTCTCATAAAGGTCTTGAAGTCACACAAGCAAGCAATTGCTTGGAAACTCTCCGATATTAATGGTATCAACCCCGAGTTTTGTACTCACAAAATCTTAATGGAGGATGACTTCAAACCGCAATTCAACATCGTAGAAGGGTGAATCCTAAGATTCACGAGGTTATCAAACAAGAGGTTCTCAAACTTCTTGATGCCGGTTTAATTTACCCGATCTCGATAGTCCTTGGGTTAGCCCCATTCATTGCGCTCCAAAAAGGGTGGCATTATCGTTGTCACGAATGAAGAAAACGAGTTAATTCCAACTCGATTGGTTACGGATGGCGTGTATGCATTGACTATCGCAAGTTAAACGAAGCCACCCAGTAAAGACCATTTTCCTCTACCTTTCATGGACCAGATGCTTGAGAGATTAGCAGGAACGAATACTATTGTTTCCTTGATGGTTTCTCGGGTTACTTTCAGATCCCCATTGATCCGCCGGATCAAGAAAAACCACATTCACCGCCCATACGGACGTTTGCCTACGACGTATGCCTTTTGGCTTATGTAATGCTCCCGCACGCTCTAACGATGTATGATGGCAATTTTCCACGACATGATCGGGAAACTATGGAGGTGTTTATGGATGACTTCTCGGTCATTGGGGACTCATTTTACATGTCTCACTCATTTAGACAAAATGTTAAAAGGTGTGAAGACACCAATCTATGTCTAAACTGGGAGAAGAGCCACTTTATGGTCAAAGAAGGCATAGTCCTTGGCCATAAGATTTCAAAAATGGGATTGAGGTAGATAGAGCAAAAGTTGATGTTATTGCTAAATTGCCTCATCCTACTACCGTCAAAGGTATTAGGAGTTTTCTAGGTCATGCCGGTTTTATCGTAGATTCATTCAAGATTTCTAAAATCGCCGCCTATGACCCATCTTCTCGAAAAAGATGCTCCTTTTATCTTTTCTCCCGAGTGCATCAAGCTTTTGAAACATTGAAGAAAAATCTTACTAAGCACCCATTCTAGTTGCCCCGATCGACTTACCTTTGAGCTCATGTGCGATGCAAGTGATTTTGCTATCGGTGCGCCTTGGGGCAACGCAAAACCAAGCATTTTCACCGATCCACTACGCAAGCAAAACTATGATCAAGCTCAAACCCACTACACCACTACGTAAAAAGAACTATTAGTCGTGGTGTATGCATTTGAAAAGTTTTGGCCATATCTTATATTGACCAAATGCGTGGTGTATACGGATCACTCGGCCTCAAATATCTCTTTGCAAAACAAGATGCAAAGCCGAGATTGCTCCGCTGGGTTCTCCTCCTACAAGAATTTGATATCATTATTCGTGATAAAAAGGAGTCGAGAACCGGGTCACGATCATCTCGTCTCCGATTAGAGAACCCTCACCAAGATGTGTTCGAGAAAAGGAAATTAATGAAACATTTCCTCTCGAAACAATCAATGTGGTTTCTTTCGTGGAGATTCTTCACCCCATGGTTTGTCGACTTTGCAAATTACCATGCGGGTAACTTTATGGTGAAAGGGATGTCGTCCCAACGTAAAAATAAATTCTTTAAAGATGTGAAACATTACTCGGGACGACCCTACTTGTTTAAAATTTGTGCGGATCAAGTCATCCCGCGATGTGTATATGGTCGAAGCTATTGACATTCTCAAAGCTTGCCATTCTCGACCCACTGGGGACATCATAGCCCCAACTACACCGCCAAGAAGGTGTTTGATTCCGGATTCTATTGGCCCACAATCTACAAGGATGCCCATGAATTTGTCAAAACCGTGACGCTTGTCAACGTCACGGAATATCTCACAAAGAAATGAAATGCCGCAAAACGCCATTCAAGTGTGAGATTTTGACATATGGGGCATTGACTTTACGGGCCATTTCTTCTTCTCATGAAATAAGTACATACTCGTGGTCGTTGACTACTTGTCAAAATGGGTTGAAGCTAAGGCTTTGCCCACCAACGATGCCCGAGTTGTTGAGAAATTCTTAAAATCTTATTTGCTAGGTTTGGAACTCCACGAGCCATAATCATGATCGTGGTACGCATTTTGCAATGACCAATTTGAAAGAGTCATGCAAAAGTATGGTGTAACTCACCGCCTCTCATCGCGCACCACCCACAAACAAGTGGGCAAGTGGAAGTTTCTAACCGTGGATTAAAGAATCTTGGAGAGGACGGTTGGCAAAACCGTGCTCTTGGTCGGATAAGCTAGATGACGACTGGGCCTTCCGTGACAATTTTATAAAACACCCATCGGGTGCACTCCATACAAGTCGGTGTACGGAAGGCATGTCATCCGCCGGTTGAGCTCGAGCACAAGGCATACCGGGCCTTGAAACATGCCAACTTTGATATTCAGACACCGGTGATCACCGGACGTTCAAATGAATGAATTAAATGAACTCCGTGATCAAGCTTACGAGAACTATTTGATCTACAAACAAAAGACAAAGAAGATTCATGACTCAAAAATCAAGAACCGCTTTCAACGTTGGTGATCGAGTCCTTCTTTTCAATTCAAGATTGAAGATTTTCTGAAAGCTCAAGTCCCGCTGGTCCGTCCATTTACTATCGCTAAGGTTTATCCTTATGGTACCATTGAGTTATCTCAACCCGATGGTCCTAATTTTAAAGTGAATGGTCATCGAGTGAAGCATTACTTTGGAGAGGACATTCCATCCATGGTTGTCCCGGACTTACAAACTTTCCCCATGAACCAATGAATGCGGGATCGAGTCAAGCTAGCGACTGTAATAAAAACAAGAGATGCCATATGGGTTTTCACCCATATTTTCGAAATGTCTCAAGTTTGTTACGGTTAGCCATTCACAAGTGGCTAGCTTGTGTGACAAAACTTGACAGCTTAGCTTCTTCTTTCTACTTTCTACCACCCTAGTGTGGGGGTTGCCCCACATGTTGTGTATATAAGTCTTCTCAAAAAAAAAAAAAAAAAAAAAAAAAAAAAAATCTCTCTTTCTAAATAATGGCTATAGTATTTCCCTTTACGATCTCGGTTTCGGATAACACGCAGACTTTGAATATTGAGGGCAATATTCATTTCTAAGTGTGGGGAATTCTCACTAATTTTATCATGTAATTATACCGCCTAATTCTGCTTTTGGCCAAATTTTTTTTTGGAGTAAGTGTTTTACACTTACTCAATTGGTTATCATCCGCCATGTCTAATAAACAAAAGGATTGGCTAATCCAGAGCAAACGGCTCTTGGTAAAGATATCTCAAACCGCTGACGGCTTGCAATTTGCCCAAAATTATATGGTATTCACCACCATATCCTAAAAAGTGAAGAGTTGGCTAGCCCGCAAGTTTATGGCTTGTGGTAAAGGCAAGTGGAAAACCATAATTGGTAATCACCACCAAAGATAATTCGATGATTTATCTAAGAGTTAGCTAGTCCGTAGCAAACGGCTCGTAAAGACAAATCAAATCCGTTGAAGTCGGTGGTTTGCTCAAAATCACATGGTTATCGGTGTACCATGGTTCTTACTTGAACTCAAACATTTGGCTACTCCGTAAGTAATGGCTTTTGGTAAAGAGATTCAAATCCATTAAGTTTTCTCAAAAGATTGCTAGGGACTAGCAATAGTTTAGTGTGGGGATTGATGAGTGTGTAAATACTCATCATTTTTAGTTTAATCGAATCGCAAAACGCTTAAAATGCTCGAAATGCATCAAAATACCGAAAATATCTCAAAAGTGCATTTTATATGTTTCGGATGCAAAATGTTCAAAATCGATGAAAACGAGCAAAGTTTGCAAATTGGCGCTTCATCCCCGACTTTCGTAAAATGGCAAAATCAAGACTAGGCATTTATTTTAAAAGAAAAGTCACCAGAGGTCCCTTTGAAATCATATGTTGTCATATTTAGTCCTTTGGTGAAAAGTTCCAAAATATTTAAGAAATTACAGCTTTGGTCCTCGGATTTTAAAATGGTCATATTTAATCCTTGGAATTTCAAAAGTGTCAAAATTAGCCCTTGGTCTATTTAAGATTGGCAAAAACAAGCCCTTGGATTACTCTTCATAATTTACTGATTTGGTCCCTTGGTTTTGTGGAATTGCAAAGATGGTCCTTGTGTTTAATAAACAACCAAACCGGATCCCATATAAACCCAAGCCCAATAATAAACCCTGGCCCAATCTTTTACCCGGTCCATCTACCCAACCCGAAACCAACCCATTACCCACGTTTTAAAATAAACAACCCGCCCCACTTTCCCCTGCCTTCCCGACAACATTGTCGCAACACCTCCACCCCTCACCACCAACAACCACCCTACTCCACTCTTTGTCTCCCTCCTCACCTACCCGCCAAATGCATTAAATGCACCCTTCCCCGTCCCAAGTGGCTTGTACCGCTTTGGCGCCAAAGCCAATCAAACGCCAAGATCAACTTAATTAATCCAATGGCCAGAAACAACTGGATGTGATCGGAGGAGTGAGAAAAGAGTTTTGGATTATAAAAGAAGCAAAGAGGAGCTAAAGAAAGGAGTCGAGTAGTTTTTTAATTTTCATTATTGTTGTTTTAATCTTAAAAGTTGTAGTTAAGTGGAAAATCTGTAATATTTGTTCCTTTGTATCAAACTAAGCTTATTGTATCACTATAAATTATTTCCAAGCATCAAATCAAGTTGTGTTAAGATTTCATGTTTCAAGTTAACCGTTGAAATTTTCCATGTCAAAAACTCACACCCAAGCTTCAAATAGCTTGTTTCTTAGTTTCTACAGGCTTATAAGAGCTTATTATAGCTTTTTATAAGCTTACATTCAAGTTTCTAGCTAGTTTGGATATTAGTCAAAGAAAGTCAAACAGGGCTCTTTTGGACTTGTAAATGGATAATGGGTGATGCAGTCTGGATTTGGGATTGATTTTTGGTCCAAATGGTTGGATAATATAGGTTAGAAGTTCTGGTTTCACAGGTTGCAAGCCATTGTGGCTAAGGACTCTTGTAAGTGATTTTTAAGGTCTCAATGCATAACTTGTAATTGTAGTTATAATTAGTTCAATCTTGTTTAATTAGCTGTAATTAGAATAGTTAAGGTCAGTTTGATTGTCTGCTTATGCTAGTTTAGTGGTTAGTCTTGCTTTGCTCATAAATCAGTCAATCAAGGTGTGTTTGGTTGTGTAGCTTAACTGCCTTAAAGGCTTTTGCGATGGTTAAAATTTGTGGTGTTATGCTTTGTTAGCCCATTTGAACTTAACTCTGTCTTAATATTGCATCTATAAGCAGCCTAAGTCAAAATCATCAACTCACTGTCCTTATGACTTAACTGTTGGAGTTTTACAAATCCATTCACTTGTTTTGTGTTTAATATTCATAGACAAAGCTTTTGTTAGCTTCATTTCATCAATATACTTCATTATCAGTCCTTAAATTGCATTCAAATCTCAAGAAAGTCAAACTGAGTATCTGTTTTCAAAAAGTCAAATGGTGTCAAAGTCAGAATTATGCAGAACTTGCAGATGTTGCACTGAGTTCAATAAGGCTTGTTAGGGTCTGATTTTTGGTTTAGGTGTAGTCTGCTAGGTGGTCTTCAAGGCCACATATCTGTTTTTGGCTAAAACTTTTCTGAGAAGCTTGTGCATAAGCTCAAAGTTGGGTTCTGTTTTCTGTTTTGCTGTTGAGATAAGTTAACACAAAATCTTGTGAATCTGCTTATTTGAGGTTAGGAGTAGCAGTAGTTAGCTTATTTAGAGTGGTAATAGTATAATTTAGGGTCAGTAGAAGTTTGGTGGCTTAATTTGTTGATTAGCTTATTGAAAAGTGCTTATTTGGTATCCTTTAACACTGCAGCTCTGATTTCTTACACATAACCATAATATTTGACATTTTTCCTAGTATCAGAGTTACATTTTAGCATTTTCCTGAATTTTTCATTAATTTTGGTCACTGTGTACTATTTTTCTAGATTTAAAATAGTTTTTAATCACTTTTAATTAGTTTTAATTGCAATTAATTGAGAAAAAGTTCCAAAAAAATAATTTTTCATTTTTCCAGTTTAAGAAAAATATAAAAAGCATAAAAAAGATTTTTCCTTATTTTTCCCCTTTTATTTGGTATTTTTCACCATTTAAATTAGATTAAAATAGTTTTAAATTAGTAGAAAATAGAAAAATAATCAGAAAAATATAAAAATAGTTTTGAAAATTCTATTTTGATATTTTAGATTTTTCTAAGTCATAATTTTATTTTTCTAGCTTTATTTCACATTTTCTTGTATTTTAGGTAATTATTTAATAGTTAAAAATAGTTTTTAATTAATAATAATTAGATAATTAGTTATAAAAATAATTTTCTCTTTCTAATAATTTTCTTTTATCATTAGGATTGTAAAAATATTATTTTCATATTTTTAGGGTTAATATTGTGTAAGTTTCATTTTATTTCAGACGTCACGTAGTTTTTAATTTCGCTTTATAAAAACATAAAACAAAACATCATTTTAAATATAGTGATAGCGTTTATTTAATAGTTTTATCTTTTAATTTCCTTTAATTTGCATTTAAGCCGTTGTAATTTGTTGGCTTTTTTCGTAGTTATAGTCATAATCAAATACTCTTTTCCGCTCAAATTCCTCGATCACTATATCGTTTGGTGATCCATTGCATAGCTCATTGGGACATAACGACCGGGAAACACTATACTCCCTGATCTTCATTGCATTCGTGCTTGAGCCGCTTTAAGTTTGTTACGGTCCGCCATTCACAAGTGGCAGACTTGGGTGATAAAACTTGACGGTTTGGCACGGATCAAATATTCAGGATAATTTGATGTTATCAAATATCCCCCCACTTGAACTCTACTTTCCCTCAAGTAGACCTTCTTAGATAGATTCCTAAAAAGATATCTCCAATAACCTAGAAAATATAAGTTTACAAATCCCATATGCTAGAATAAAATAAAGCCGAACACCTCACGAAATGGGAACGAAACACTCAAATCTCTCAACTATTCTAAGTGTCAATTTCGGGGTGATCACTCAATCGCATAGTCATAGCATATATTCTATCATAAGCTTGGCGGTTACACAAATCTCCACCACTAGAGTTAAGGGCTAAACAATTTTCGAAGGCAATATGGGTAGACACGACAAAGGTTAAGGGTGAATCGTCATAACTAACATGTCACGGCGAAGTGGAAAAAATCAACGATACATGAACAAATCCATGGCCAAGACACCAAATATTTCTCGCTGCATCACCTAGACATGCTTCATAACTAAAGGGTAGGATAAGACATGGGATATATAAATGGTGTAAAATAAAAATCAAGCAGATAGTCTAAATCTATAACCAAGTCGTCACCACTTACCGTCCGCCCAAAGTTCAAGCTTTGAAGTTAAGAAACCGGATCATGATACTAGGTAGATGTGTCATTAGAGGACGTCGTGATGGGCACACAACCTTTTGTTCAACTGTTGGCGCAATTACCAACTCCAATCTTCAAATGTGACCGAGGTGGCCTCCTCGATACTAAATCTATATAAAGCTCATAACATAGTGCTTATTTTATTTTTTCAACATAAACATAACATCCCCCCACTTGAGATGAACAATGGGAATTTGGGGGGTCTTCAATGATCTTTAAGAATATCGCGTCGACGAAAGCGTGATTCCCGAACCTTTCCACTTGAACCTTGAACTAAGGCAAATGATGACTTCCCAATTACAAATAAAGACTACAGGGTAGGCTAAGGTGTATAGGTGTAACGAAACAATATATTGGGTTAACAAAATGAAAGGAATGGCTCAGATGGGTGTATCTAGGGGTATCTTGCACTAAAGGTGAGTGCAACAAAAGGGTTTCACAAGGGGGTCGAGAAGTCGAGGTGACTAATCGATAGACACACAATGGTAGGCTATTTGGGTGATAATCATATAATACTGCCTTCTAAAACTGAAAAGTCCAAATACATCAAGCTAACTCAACATACCTCGTCTATGGTCTCGAAATGATGTAAAGGCCAAGTTCTAAAGTTTACAAGCTACCGGCACACTCATAATTTGGTGGATTGGGGTAAAATATTATAAACGGATAAGGCTAATCTCACCATATAATATCAAGGGTTGTATGTACTCGGCTAAGGTCTAATCTAGTTAGGTTAGGAAAAACATGTGAAAATTTTAAAAATTGCATAATTTTTCAAAATAAACTAGAAAAACGAGGGCAAAATAAAGTTCAAGAGACAATTCTACTCCCGTCCTCCCACTTGAATTGTACAAAGTACCTTTTGTACTAAGCGTTAAATAAAGGTGAAGAGAAAAGTAGAATTAGAGCGAGAACTTCCGAAATTGCTCCAAAAGAAAGAAGGCCCACTAAAAGAGTCGTGCCTTCAGATAAGCATCTACGAGCAAACTTCAATCCTCGAAATCACACTACCGACAAGCATAATTTTAAAAGAAAAAATGAAAATGAAAACAAACCTAACTCACTTTTAGGAATAACGGTTGCATTTAGCACATGCAACAAGCCTTTTAAACCACTTGGTGTCCCATGTGGACGAGTGAAGTCTCGTGAGGGTTTATAGGAACACACCGACAAGCATAATTCTAAAAAGAAAAAAATGAAAAATGAAAAACAAACCTAACTCACTTTCATAGGAATAACGGTTGCATTTAGCACATGCAACAAGACTTTTAAACCACTTGGTGTCCCAAGTGGACGAGTGAAGTCTCGTGAGGGTTTATAGGGAACACATCCACAAAGTTCATTTAAAATACTAATACAAAGTTATTGTGTTTAAAATGAAAGAAGTGATGCAGAGGATAGTTACGTCGTAACTCTTAGAAGGAGTTACCGTAATTCAGGCAAAACTGGCGATGTTGAAGAGTGTAGCTACGGCGAACCATCGAGATGGAATTACACCGAATTGGTAATGCATCCGAAATTCTATCGCAAGGGGTTTGTTACGGCGTAACCATCGAGATGAGTTACGCCAGTAACTATAGTCGATCAAGATGTTGTAGCAAGCAATTTTTCTTCGTTTCCTACAAAATGGTTAAAACACAAACCCAATGAAATGGAAATAAAAAAAAAAGAAAGGGATAATTCGGGTTGTCTCCCAAAAGAGTACTTTTCTTTATTTACGAGTCTTTAAGTTAGACTTAGAGCCTCGGGTCTACCAGTGCTTGTTGGTCATTTCCTGGATATGGCAGTCTCCACGTTGGATCCAACTTATTAGATTTTCATCCCGTTTGTAGTCCATCCCTAGTTCTAAACATACCGAGTAAAAATTCTTGATCTTCTGGTAAGGGTGGTCAATACCCTTGGCATTATCTTCATCACAAATGTCGAGTAGTGGCTGAGCATGGCTTAACTGCCTTTTTGTCCATTTTTTAAAATTCGTAACGGTCCGTGGCATTTTAAAAACCCTTTTATCGTCCCCAATCTTTAACCATACCAGCCCTTCTTTCTCATTCTTGTCTAGCCTAGAAAGTTCTTTAAAAGGTTTCCCGAAAATTACTCCGGTTAACCCATCTTCTATGAATTCGCTAACGTCATCCAAAACCACAAAGTCCACCAGAAATGAGTGAGTCCCAACAAAGACACTGATGTTTGTTGCAATTCCTAGGAAATTGTTTCCTCTATATTTGAGTTCTTTTTTCATAACCTGGTTGTAGCATTCCTTAAAAATAATGTTAACTGGGGATTCTGTGTCGATGAATGGATGAAAATCAATGAACCTAATTTTGCAAGAAATTTTCAGATAATGAGGGTTTCTATGATGGATTCGAGCTCCCATCTCATAAAACTTTGGTTGGTCAGGTTGTGTAGTTTTTACAGAGTTGTTCCAAGGGACCATTTCGATGTCGCTAGAGAAATCATCTGCACTAACCCCTAGGTCTTCTTCTTCCAAATTTACGAACACGTCGAAATCCTTTCCTGAAGCTATCTCGCCAAGATTAGTAAGAGTTTTCGGAGAGTCACTAAGAAAATCCTCTAATGCATCGCCAAAATCACCAATGGGGTCAATTGCACAAACTTTTTGAGTGGATAGAAGTTCATTAGGTCTAAATGTGTCAATTTTCCCGTTAGCCTCGAGAGTTAATTTTTGGGCGAAGACATCCACCTTTGCATGGGCAGTAGCCAGCATTGATCTTCCTAAGATAATAAGTATTCTGTTTTCTTCATGAATATCCAGAATCACGAAATCAACAGGGAAGAAAATTTTCTTTATTTTCACCAAAACGTTTTCAACAATACCCAAGGGTGACTGCATCGATCGATCGGCCATTTCAATCTTCATTTTGGCTGGCTTTAGGTCACCAATACCCATACGTAGGAACATTGAACGAGGCATTATGATTATGCTCGCTCCAAGATCAGCTAGGGCATTACACATATTGAGACTCCCGATCAAGCAAGCGGAGAGTGAAACAACCGGGATCTTTTTCCTTCGAGGTAGTTCATTTCTTAAAACTCAACAACATCTCGTTAAGTTGAACCGTCTCATCGGAATCGTTGCTTAATTCCTACAAAATATTATTATGATCGTTTTAATGGAATTACTAAGAGGGACGTTTACCGGTAGAGTTTTGTCCAGAAGCGAGAGTTTCTTCATGCTGATTCGTCTCTTAACCTACTCTGAAAAGGTAGTCGGTTCTTCAAATATTGTTTCCACCGTATTGACAACTTCCTCCTCCTGAGCAGCTAGGTAATCTGTGATGGCTTGCGAACATGAGCTCACACTCTTCTCCAATCCCTTAATCTGATCTTCATGAGTTTTGAGAGATGAGACTGTGTTTTCCACGAATGTTTTCATCCTTTTTTCAATTCTCTCATCTCGTTCCCTTGACTCTTTGATGTGGTCAAGAATCTTTTTCAAGGTTGTTCTCGGTTTTGGTTTCAATACACTCTTAACCTTCTCAATCCTACTGTGCTTCACTTCATTTGCCCTTTCCACCTTCGCCGAAAATTTCACCATAATTGTATTCTTGCTTCGTCAATGTTTTTATTACCTTATGATCAAAATTGTCTCTTGGTCCGCACTGTATCCATATGCCATTTGTAGTAATGTTCAGAAATCCGCTGAATACATTCCAAGGCTTGGTCGGGGTCATGCTAGGAATAGGTCTAGGAGAATCGAGTACTTCCGTGTTAGCGCATTAATTCCCCAGTAGAAGACATAGACGATCCGATGTTTGTTCAAATCATGAGTGGGACATCGATAAAGCACTCATTAAATCTTTCCCATTCTTGATAAAGCGTTTTTCTCCTTCTTGAACGAATTGATGGATCTTACTAAGAAGTTTAGCCATTTTTTAAGGAGGGCAAAATTGTTTGACGAATTCTCTTCTTAATTTATCCCATGCTTCTTTACATTCGTTCGGTAGTTTATTGTACCATCTTTTCGCAGTTCCTGTAAGAGTCATAGGAAAAATTCTTGCGGTAACCGAATAGCTCGGGACGCTCCGGATGCTGAAAAGAGATGATAACTAGAGTACTTCTTCTACATGATTCTGAACATCTTCATTTTCATCCCCTGAAAACTTAAGCTCGTGTAACTCTCGAATAAATTGGTCCAAAATTTAGTATTTTTCCATACTAGAATCCTGTGTGAAGGTTCGTTGGCAGTTCTCATTTGGTCGCTCCAAATACTGCTCCATGGTTAATTCTTCGATATTATTTTCATCAATGACTTCCTGCTCGCATCGGACTAGTCGATTCAGAAATGAAAAGATGTTATGAATAGAACCGGAGAGTAAACTTTCTCGTCCGAAATTGTTTCTCCGGATCATCGAATGGGGTGGCGTAAATGGCCTCGAGCTTCTAGTCTTGTATCCCGACATTTAAGAGAAGAAAGAAAATTAAAAATAGACTTAATAAAAAATCCTAAAATAATTCCCCTAAGAAGTGGCGCCAAAAACTTGATGCGAGTTTTATCGACTGTGTTTTAATATTTATAATGTCTCGTTATACCTATGGTTCACCCTAATGCACTAACGGCCAGTGTACCCGGTCGTGTGTAGTGTAGTATTCGGTAAAACCGAGGTCGTCCCAAGAGCTATGTGTGTTGGATTAATACTAAGTCTAGGTGTCATGATTTTAATATGATTTAATTAATTAACTACTAAAGCAAATAAAGGCAAAGGATGTGATCAATCGAGGAGAGTGGTGCTAACTTAGTTATTCATCCTAGCTAGTAATGTCTACGCCTAATTACTTCCAATTACTTGGTGGGGTCAAAGTTGAGAGGATGATTTGGTCGATTCGCCTAACCTATCAAAGAAAGATGCCACCACCGGAGAAGTCGGTGTCCCTCATAAGTCCAGTTGTTCCTGGTCCCCTAAGCCGAGTTATTAAGTTCCGCTACATGCTAGACTTATAATAGTGAGTGCCCGGCGCTAGCATCTTAGACACTCACCCCTAATTCTTAAGTTCATCCAAACGGTAGGTGATCAGTTGGTCAAATCACACAAGTAGAAAGGGTCGTCAGTTGGTCATATCTTACCCTTCCCGTCTCAGTCTACTCACTTAGCGTCAGTTGGTCATATCTCCTAAGCAACTAGCCTCTACCGCCATTCAAACCTATCAAAACAAGGGTAGCTACCAATAAACTATGCATGCATACACTTAGAAATAATTATACGAAAGTAAATTAAACGCAAACAAGACAATTAAGGAATCATAACTAGGCCAGCACCAAGAGGTGCTTAGCCGCTCATATTAACCATACAAATCAATTTAATATTTAATGTTACGAAATACATGAATCGAAAGTAAAGAAAAGATAAAATGCTAATGCTTATCGTAGGGGAGTGATTTCTCCCTTGGAGATAGCTCCGTATGCTCCTCTAGACCTGCCGTTGGCTTCTTCCCACGTTCTTTGGTTGTGGTGTGTGAAATGGAATGATTTGAAATGCTGGAAATCGTGGGGTATTTATAGGCCAGATCTTGGTTATGGCGTAACTAATAAAATAGTTACGCCGTAATCATCTAATTCTTCATAAATTGCACTAGATCTGCTGGTTACGGCATAACCTTATAAGTGGTTACGCCGTATCTTCGATAATTCTTGGTTACGCCATAGTTTATGCACGAGTTACGGTGTAATTATCAGCGGCGCGGAACCTCATTTGACCTAATATAGGTACGTCGTAATCTTTTGAGAGAGTTGCGTCGTAATCTTCTGATAAGTTGGCTTTCTGAGTCACGCTTTAGTTACGGTGTAATGTGAGAGATGAGTTACGCCGTAACTTCTTCAAAGTGAGCATACTATGATAAATCTTTAATAATTCTTCAATTCCACGTCTCTTTAGCTCCAATGCTCGTAATTTACGTGAAAGTGGAATATAATGGAAAACAAGCGTAAATCCATATAAATGATATAAATTACAAGCATTATTGGGGGAAATTAACACTTAATATTCAGGATAATTTGATGTTATCACGTACGGAGGAGGTCCTCCTACGCTCGAAACGTATGAAGGAGGCACTAGAGCCCCCGTCCCCTCTCTCCCTAGATGAGCTGCCAAGAGAGGTGGTAGGTTCACCCCTCCGTTTCCTACTGGATTACTCCCTCCGTTGGAGTTCTCACTCCTCCTTTCTCCCGGTATTCTCTCCCTTATACTAGGGTCTCCGCCAAGACCTTCTTCGAAACCCACAGTTTTTCCATTGGGCCTCCTCACGGATGGAGAACCAATTCGTAGGGCGGAGCGCCCCCTACTTGTTGGTCGATGCCTTTCTTCTACCTCAATCTCCTCATCATATTCTTCGCTGGAATACTCCAATTCCATTCGCATTTCGGTGTTACGAACTTGTCTTTTGTGAGCCCTTATCAAGGACTCCAGTGCTTTGAAGTTTGCCTCAACGAAGGCAGGGCTAATTTCTGGATTAGGATTAGCGAAAGTTGAGGCGTGATGTACGGGAGTTATTTCTAGGCGAGATCGTGTAGTGAAGGTGGAGGCGGTTATGGGGGCGAGATTATCGGTGTTAGTTGTGGTGATGGGTACCAGGGTAGAAAAACCTGGTGGGGGTGTATCTTCTCGTCCTGGTTGCATGCCGAAAAAGTAGCGTAATCAGTTAGGAGGTTAAGACTTGGTGATTACGGGACTTATAGTAGCGGGTCCCACGGATGGCTCCACTGATTGTACAATACATTGCACTACCAGGCTTTGATGGTGATCGAAGGTAAGAGGGGTGTGTATTCTAGCCAAGTTTGTCCTTTACCTGAGAATAAGAAATACCAAGACACTACGTTAAGTGATTACGCAAGGGTTGGACCCTGCGAACCACCTCCAACATGAGAGTAAGTATGAATTATGGTTGTATAAGTGAGTGTAAGTAAAAAGTATAGGGTTTAGTGAGCATACCATAAACTTCTGCCCAACCCACCTATTTATAGTAGAGAAAATGGGCTTAAGGGCACCTCTGCGCAAATATCGGAGAACATGGGGGCGTCCCATGATTTTGGGTAACCGCTAGGGCTTAATGACCCACGTTCTCAGTTTTGGCGAGAAAGCCAAGGATGAGAGTGAGATCGTGGGTTTGACCAGGTGAAGATGGTCCTCTGTCCTTTGTTCCCTCGACAGCCACACCCCGAAGGGCTTAGGGCTTCGAGTGGCGAATTTCTCGCAGGTAACCTTCGTGTGTACGAATGGTTTAACGCCAATGAACACTTGGGAAAACTGACTTGGGTATTCGTATTGAAGGGCTTTGACATAGTTCGAAGGGGTGTCCTTCGAACTGCTCAAAGGGTACCTCATCATACATGGACGGGGGGAGTTCAGTCAACATAATGTACGAACATTGTTTCAACAAACTCACAAAACACATCAGGTCAAGCCTTAAACCTCCAACAACAACAACACTAATCGGGTTCTCAGGAGAGAGATCATATCCTGAAGGTGTAGTCACCCTATAGCTCACACTATGAACACACCCACTGTCGAGAATGATCATGTTACAATTCCACATTATCAAATCCACATCCAAGTACAACGTCATACTCAAAAGAACAATGCTTCAGAAGCTTAACATGGAAGTTTCAGCCATCAGGTCTTTAGTAGAATTTACAACAAGAGCAGGAGTCGCTACACTAAAGAGCGACTACCCAGGGAAGGATGCAAGCCCAGCGGCCATGGTGGAAGAAAGCATTGTCAGGGAGATCACGTAGAAGCCTATTCAGGGAGACAATCCGGTGAAAGTCATCATACATCCCGAATACCAAAATCAACCTATCACAATCAGAGTAAACCTCTCGCCCCAAGTACAGAACCAACTTGTACAGCTATTGTTAAACAGTCTGAACACATTTGCCTGTAAACCTTCAGTCATGACTGGTGTAGAACCGTAGGGAGGGATACAGTCTTTTCGGCTTCTTCGAATTTTATTGACTTCAAGCCTTAAAGATCATCAAGTGGTTATACAACAATAATCACAACCACAAACACTACCAAAGTATATAAAGCATGTAAAGAGACACCACGATATAAAAATGGTTTGGGATGGGGGGTTATACCATTCGTATATCCAGTTGTGAATCCACAACACTGATACTATTACTCTAGTATAATTCTTTCAGTGAATTACAAACTGTTACAACTTCACTCCACCGATATGCAAAAAGAAGAGCTACTCCTAACGGTATTCTGATCTCGGAAACCACCAAAAAGAATCTCATTATTCAACTTAACTACAAAGACCACTAAGACTTCCCACCAGACGTATCAAACCAGAACTAGATCCCAACTGATCTAGGCTTGGTCATCAAGACACAAGACTTCCCTTACAACCAAATAGAATGATAGAAAGTTGATTGTTGAAATCAAGCCCTAACCTAACCTAGAGACTCAATTATAATAGAAAGTGTATAGAAGAAGACCATCGACATAATTTACAAGAGTGGATTAGGTTCTTGTGAATCTTCCCTTGCGTAGATGTGTTCTTTCAAGAATGATAAGAGAGAAAGATTAAGAACATAAGATGTAGACTTATAGGGTAGAGAGAAAAGAAGGGAGGAGGAAAGAATGAATGGCAAGGGGTGAGAAATGCCCTAGACAAGTGGGGTTATTTATAGACCAAGCCATGAGACAACAGTCACCTGGCGCGTTGTTGGCGCTCCGGGGTGCCAGACCACTGTTACCAATGGCTTGGTTTAATTTTACCCCGACTTGTTAAACCTGCAAGTGCACTTCACATTTGACCTTTCCAATATCAATCCAAAACTTTTAGTGTGATAAGGTCAACAAACTCAAATAGCCATTTGTAAAATGATTTGTGAAGTGTATAAAAGAAAGTTTGAAGATGTTTGTCCAATATTTAGTAGAGAGGAAAGAATTATTAGACAAAGGGGTATAATATAGAATTCCTCACTTGGCAAGGAGAGAAAGAATATGCCAAGAAATATTCCTTTGCTTGGAGAGAAAGTGTGGATTTTGATAGATGAAATATTTGAATTTCAAATTCAAATTGTGTGAGAGGGAAGTGTATGTTATAGGATAGGTTAGGGTCTAACCATGGTTGATTTAAGTGAGTTGTCATAAGTTAGTAAGAAAGAATATGCCAAAGGAATATGCTTTGCTTGGTGAGAAAGGTTGGATGTTAGAGGGGAGATTTGAAATTCAAATCCATATTCAATTAGAGCATATGAGATAAGGATGGATTAGTTGTGAGTTGGAATGATGTGATGGTTAGAGCCTAAGGTTTCAAATTCAAAATACAAAATTCAAATCCAATAATACATGTTCTTGAAATACAAATTGAGTTGTAAGGATGGATGGTGATGTGATGGGGAGCCTGTATGTGAAATTCAAATTTGAGTTTTTAAGATAAGGTGATGTGTGTGGGAGAAGGTTTATGAGTGTGTGTGTGTGTATGTGTAATTTGAATTTCAACCTAGTGTGTAAGAGTGAAGAAGATAATGAATAGTGAATGTATGGTGGAGGTTTATTTGATTTCAAAATCAATGGTGAGGATGAAGAAGATGGTGATATGGTTGAATATTAGTGGTTGGATGAGATTGTTAAAAAAAGAATGTTTAAAAATATTTTGTGAGAATGTGGGGGAAAAAAGGTACAAGAAGGTACAATGTGTAAAAGAATAAAACAAGGATGTTCAAGATAAGATTGAAGGTTTATATGGTGACATTTTAAGGTTTGAGTAATAAGGATGAATAAGGAATAATCAAAGGATTGATTATAAGTATAAATCATTTTGTCATTAAGAGAGAAAAGAATAAGACAATAATGATTAGAGAAGAATGTTTGTAGGAATGTTGGATTATGTAGGAAGGGTGTGTTTAATCATTTTTTGGGAAGTGAAGATGTACAAATGATTAAGGAAGTGATTGTGAGAAATGTGTAAGTTTGTAAAACATTTATTGTGTGGGAAGTGAAAAATATCAAAGGATAAACATCTTCCAAATAATCCCAAACTCAATTATTCACTAGGACTAAATCCATGATTATTCAACAATAATTATGATCATTAATCATCTTGATGCGAACAAGCTAAGTGCTTTGCATCTCAAGTAAAGCATATCCCGTAACACGAAAGAATGCATTTACGCAAAGTGACATTCGAATTTGTTTAACCAATAAGGGAGTAAACCCGTTACGTGATTAGAGAAGACGTATACATGGATTATGGTCATATGAATACTTTAATTTGATATTATATAGGAAGTATGAATGTCCTAGGTTTGGAAAAGCTTTGGCTAGAGGCGTTTGATAAAATATTTGAGTTGGTGTTTTGTCAAAAAAGGGTGGTCATAATTTTGTATCCCTCTAAGTCTACAACTCGTTTCGAGTGTTCCTAATAACTCTAATATCATATTCATACCTGTAATAAAAGAACCACATTTGTTGGGTAAGGGGAAAGCCGACTTTCAAAATTCAAGCGATCCTTAACAGAAAGTTGGCGATCTTCTTTGGCGCTCGGCCACCACGGTAGCGCGATTGCAGATAAGGAGCTGGTTGGATTCTGGCTAACGTTTGTGATTTTATGTGTTGCGAATGTTTATTTGTCATCATTAAAACATACAAAAGGCTTGGTCAATGTTGCACCAACAACTAGTATTCCCAGGGAATTAGCATAACACATCCTAGGCCTAACCAATATGCACCGCCTATTAGACATAAAAGACACAGTCTTTCTCTAGAGCGCTCTCAGGATATGGATTTGCAGTTCATGAACCTATCTTTGCGGGCATCCTGCGCCCAGTCAAATATCAAACATGCGTTTCAAACCTAGTAATGGTTAACAAAGTCAATGGCACGTGCCATATGTGTGTCAATTTCACCAGCCTAAACAAGGCATGTCCAAAAGATAACTACCCTTTGCCTCCCATCGATTAGAAAGTGGAATCCTTGGCTGATTTCAAATACAAGTGCTTTCTTGACGCATACAAGGGATATCACAAATTTTTAATGAAAGAATATGACAAAGAAAAAATAACATTTTAGACCAATCAAGGTCTTTTTTGCTACACCAAGATGCCTTCCGGTCTCAAAAATGTAGCCGCTACCTACAAGGCACTGGTAGACAGAGAATTCAAATCTCAGATAGGCGTCGACCTCGAGGCATATGTCGATGACATGGCTATCAAAAGCAAGCTAAGATAGAGGATAACCTATTGCGTGACATCATAGATGTAGGATGGTAGCCCGTATGTTTTTCTCATTTTTTTCATCTTTTTTTTAACATACTCTTTCTCTCTCTCTTGTTTTTCTTTTTTCGATTTTTTTCATACCTTTTTACTCTATCATCCTCTACGATAACATCAAAATATAAGGGATTTATAGGAGCATCCCTACACTTGAGTTTTTATTTAACTAACACTAATTGACCCGATTTGAAAAAGATATAAAACACACATATTGAAAAACAAAACAAGCAAACAATTAAGCATGCGTTGCCTCCCACGAAGCGCTTTTCTTTATTTATGAGTCTTGTAGCTAGACTCGAAGTTGTGCTCCTACGTGATCTCATGTACGCTTGCGTGCCCGTATCTAAGCCACTCTAATGTTCTCTCATCTTTCTTATAATCATCTCCTAACTCTAGACATTTTTTATAATACTTCTCATTTTTTTCATAAGTATGTCTAAGTCCCGTTTGTTTGTCTCTTTCACTAAGTAACGGAATACGAGTCATTCGATTACATGCCGTCATAACTTTATGTTTAAACCTAGGGTGTGTACGGGGAATTTGATAGACAAAATCCTCAACTTCATTAGCGAATGTAATTAAACCATCAACCATCCGTTCATTCAACTTAGTCATTCTCTTAAAGGGTTTTCCAAATATCAATTGAGTGAGGCTTCCATCAATGAATTCTCCCAAGTCCTCTAAAACCATAAATTCTACCAAATAAGCAAAACTTCCAACAAACACGTGCAAGTAAGTGGCTGCTTCAACAACATTGTTCCCTTGATAAGCTAACTCGTTTACCTTAATTTTATTGTATAAATTCCTTGAGATTAAGTTTAAAGGTAAAAACGAATTCAAGTAAGCATCAAAACCTTCTAATCCTATCTTGCAAGGGAATTGCATGTTAAAAGGACTATCTTTCTCAATTCTAGAGGGATCTTTTTCCATCTCAATCCTAACTCCATTGATGACTTCTCCGTTGTCAATTGCCTCACCGTCATCAAATTCCACATCAGAATCCGAATCATAGAAAGGACTATTATGTTGCCAATTTATTTCATTATTCCCAAGGTGATTTCCAAAGTGGTGAACGGGTGCAAGGTTTTGTGGGATTGCATTTTCCATTGCGGGGTTTGGAGCGGGTAGTGCAAAATTTCTTCAGAAAAAGATGTGAGTCATGGCAAGTGATGAGAATTACGAACAAAAACACAAAGAAGGGGGATAGACTACAAGGAAGCTAATGAAAAATAGAAAAAAACTCACTTGATAGGAATCAAGCGAGTGGACCTAAACGAGATAGAAATCTAACTAGCTATTCTATTCCATAGCAGTGACGCCAAAAACATGATAGCGTGGGTTCGGGGTCGAGAAAACCTCCTTTTCTACGAGCAAGATGTTCAACCCTCTAGGCAGTGAACCTAATCGTTGTAGTGTAGTATGAGGTAAGCCTCGGGGATTGATTTCGTTCTCTAGGGGAATAGGATTGCTAGAAAGAGATATATGACGAGAAGGTGGGGTTGAGGATGATTCTTTTTATTCTTTTTTATGTTTTCAGAAAGCAAAGGTAAAATCTCGGGGTATATGATTGGGGGGTGGTAATTCTATCGATTTTTCTACTTTAACTACTTATCTAATTATCTATTTAACCTATGGATAGATTATGCTTATTGAGGTGTGCTCGTATAATGATTAAATATGTGTTCACTTAGATACTATTACTCCCTAGTTATCTTTTATTGGTCAGTTGAATTGTCACTTCCTTTATCTTTATTGATTCGTTGAATTCCTATTAGTCGTAGGGGTGCCTATTCCCTATCTCTATGAATTGTAGCTCTCCTATAGAATCCACGGGATCGGCAATTACACTACTATCTCCCCCGAATACCCTATTGTCATAAAGTACAACTCACGCAATAAACACAACAATAACCTAGGTGCACTCCTATGGCTTCTGCTAATTAAGACAAGAGACAACCCTAACAACAATCAATAACTAGGTTTCATAGATCTAAGCAAACACACGAGTAATTTAGCTAGACATGTTAAACAAGCAAGCATACACACAATCAATTGAACATGGTTTAGACATAATGATAAATTGGATAAACAAACTTATCTCGATGTGTAAAAATAGGGTATGGGACCCTAGAATACTGTCCAAGTCGGACTACAACTGAGTTAGGGTTTGCACTCCAAAATTCTACCTCTTAAAATACAGTAAAATCGAATTCTATATATAGATTTACAATCGCGACGACGTCACCTTTTGCTAGTGACGCCGCCGTCGCCGTCATTAGAGTTTCATTTAGGCCAAGTCATCGCTGGGACGCGTCACTGAGAAGCGAACGCCGCCGCCTTCATGCGGGACGCCGTCTCGAATCTTGGATCTTGGGCGTGCGTGTGAAAAGTGTGAGTGACCCTTCCGTAAATAAGGCTTGACGCCGCCTTTAGGACCGTAAATTCACCGAGTCATCGCGTGCACTTTTGATCAAGTCTTCAATAGGGGGCGCGCCTTTGGATGGGACGCCGGTGTAGTGAGCGATCTTGGATTGTCTTCGATCTTGACTTTGCCATTTTTTTCATGTTTTTGCTCCTTTTCGTCCAAATATGCTTCATTCCAGCATTTTGCTTCCAAAAGACCTAAAAAGTGAAAATGAACGATTTTAAGAAATAACGGATATAAAATGTGTTGATTTAGGGCTTAAATGACCCCTTAAAAATGTACGTTTTAAATCCTTATCATGCGATGAAACAAGGTCAGTAAGGCCATAGGTCAGGGCAAGCTCACTCCCAATTGGGAGGGTCATACATCATTCGTCAGGAAAACGACAATGGTTTCTACCTGTTAACAACGCCTGCAGGGGATGACATTCCCCTAACATGACACGCATCCTACCTCAAACGATGTTACATCTAAGGTGGATCGCTGAATTTAAATGGACTTTTACTATTTTAACACGAAGGCTTCTAACAGCCAGGATATCTCATATGTGTTATTTCTATAAATATGCAATGACAAATCCAACACTTTTCTTACAAAGTGTCACATACGATTAGTCATATAAGCAACATTTACTCGAACATAAATTAGCCTTTATGAACATGCTCGTGAAAAAGGGGCCTACGGGTCATAAAGCATGGAATACACCCGAAGGCGCTTTAGATAAGATTTCATTGCGCAAGCCCATTCTAAAGTACTACAAACGCACAACTTGTAATGAGTAAGTTTCTGGAAGATAGTTAGTCGATAGTTACTAGTTCTAATGTGCATGGCAAAACATAAGTACTTATTATCACAAAATCAGGGTCAAATCAGATTCTCGATTGCAAAATTAGGCTACACATTCTTCATGTTTAACTGATTACTAAACATAGGAATGCAACACATACAATAAATTGGCTGAAAAAGCTAATTTCATTAAGAGTTCTGGATTACAACATCCTAACTAAAAACCCATGCCTATACAAACCTGGTAAACACATACAATAAATTGGCTGAAAAAAGCCAATTTCATTAAGAGTTCAGGATTACAACATCCTAACTAAAACCGCAGGCCCACACAAGCCTGGTAAACAAAAGAATGATAAATTGACAAATAGTTATTTTCATTATAAAATCAAAATAAACCACCCTATTACAAAACCCAGGACAATACATGCATGGTATATTCTACAAAACAATCCTGATACATCACGAGTCACAAACACTCGTCTAGAAGCTTCCGGACGTAGCTAATAGTGACCTAACATACTCATGCTCCAACCTACATAGACACGAGGCTCAGGCGAACAAGATGCAAGTTGACCTTGGATAACGCTAAGGGAAAAACTGAAATGTAGCACAGTCCACAGAGGTAATACCTGATACATGCTCATCACGGGACCCAAGCCTTATTCAAGATTTATAATTTGACCATGACCCCTTAAACATTCATACTTGCATAATACTTTGAGGAACTCATCGCGGTCAAATCACCTTATTTGCAGCTTACGGTAGTGACCAAGAGCTACCTGCGAGAACAAAATAAAATAAATCAACAGTCCATAAATCTCATAAATAAAACACACAAGGTCAAAAACTCACCGAGGCAGGAGCAAAATGTCCAACAGGAGCATCTAGCCTCAAAACCAAGGGCACGATCCCACAGTTGGACATCCCCATCAATGGTGGGTTGATGACAGCAGATGGCTCTTCTTCCAAAGCAAGTAGAACAACAATCTTAGTCCCCAATCCATCGAGGATTCCTTAAATGACCACCAGCCTATGCTTCCAGACATCAAAGGCTAGTCTACGCCAACCGATGGTGACTAGAAGCGCGGTGTAACATTAAAGTCTCCCACAAAGATGAAAATTTCCCCTCTAATATACGATTTAACATTTAAGTTTCTCATCATGATGATCAAATCCTCCTGGTAGGACTTAAAGGAAGATGATAAAAATCCTGATGCAAGACCTTCCACGCCTTCCATTCTAACAATCACTTGCGAAACTCCACTCGGATCAAAATATACCCAAAGGATATCAATGTTAGACAAGAATGGAAGAAGAGTAAGCAACTCTATATCCAAGCCCCATACACGGGTAAAGGATCTTAGACCACCAATGTCTTTTCCATGACCAATCTTCATCTTACACCACAAAAAATCGAATGAAGAGAAGTTTCTTCGTAAAAATACAGTTAAAAACCTACGAAAATATCTTCTTTGAAAGAAGTTTTTAGGGTTTGGGAAGGGATGTATAAAAATGGGAGAGGGAAGAAACTCTATCATTTCAAGTTGTAACTTCCCCACCTTTCTATCCCTATTTATAGGCAAGGAAAACGAATCGGCAAGTTACACTTGGCAAAAGCCCATTGGGTCAAAACACATTTAATAAGGCGCGTGATAAACACCCTGCAAAGACGCAAGTACAATTTACGTCAACCCATACATCATATACAGTCAAAAGGGACAAGCCATACATACCGCTTGAGAAATATCATGATGATGTCGTCTACAGTTGCAAAGACAATAAAGACGCGTCAAATCTCAAAGATAGCGAATAAACCCAAAGATGGATATTCCTACACTTCCCCATGAAAGGCATTAAGTACACATCTTTCCCAACTCAGTTTATAACCCTGATAGAGGTAAAAAGCCTGCATCCAGTCATCATTACAAAAAACAAATATGATCACATCCTGAAAGTGAAGGACCCGAGAATGAACCCTGGTAGCACAACACGGACTGAGGAGACTCAGTTACAAAAAGTCCAATATCATATTATCAGTGCATGATCTAATACTAGACTGAGGGGGGGTCCTGATAGCGTATCAATATTAGCGTCCCAAGACCAATAATTACATGCTCGAATCAAGACTATTACCAACGCCCATCAACACTTGATGGTAACCCGACTAAATCCCAGGCCATGCAGAGCCTAGTGAAACCTCTCAGGCCAGACTGAGCATGATAGTACTACTGATCCCCAATTGTCATTAGTGGTTAAGATGTACCATCTAACATTGTGTAGTGGCGACACACGACAAGCACCACTTTGTATGAGCCAAGGAGCGCACAACACCTGTCCTCTTTGTCTGCTCTCGTATGATCAACATTTGGCTCTCTAGCAGTTATTGATCATCCCCAAGGGGTTTGTCTCTAAACCCTACAAGCCTCTCTATAAAAGGAGAATGATGCAGGTTTTACTGACCAGGTCTTAATATTTATAGTGTCTCGCTATACCTGTGGTCTACCCTAATGCACTAACGGGAAGTGTACCTAGTCGTGTGTAGTGTAGTAAATGGTAAAGCCGAGGTCGTCCCAAGATCTATGTGTGTCGGATAATTACTAAGTCTGATTGTCACAAAATATAAATGGTTTGATATGGTTTTAATTAATTAAACTACGAATGCAGAATATAAAAGCAATTAAATGGGAGAAAGGAAATCAATAGAGGAATAGTGGTGCTAACCTAGTCAATCCTCCTAACTAGTTATATCTACGCTACCTACTTCCAATTACTTCGTGGGGTCAAATTCGAGAGGACAAGATTTGGTCAATTCGCCTCTAACCTATCAAAGAAAGATGCCACCACAGAGAAATCAGCGCACCGTCATAAGTCCCTGTTATTCCCGGTCCCCTGCCGAAGTCATTAAGTACCGCTACATGCTAGATTCTAAATAGTAAGTGCCCACCGTTAGGAACTTAGACACTACACCCCAATTCTTAAGTTCATCCAAACGATAGGTGATCGGTTGGTCAATCGCATAAGTAGAAAGGGTCGTCGGTTGGTCATATCTTACCCTTTCCGTCTCGATCCGCTCACTAAGGTCGGTTGGTCATATCTCCTAGGCAATTGGCCTCACCGCCATTCAAAACTACCGAACAGGGGTGACTACCAAAGAACTATGCATGCATACACTTAGAAATAATTGTACGAAGTAAAGGTAAACGTAAACAAAACAATTAAGGAATCATAACTAGGCTAGCACCAAAGGGTGCTTAGCCACCATATTAATCATGCACATCAATTCAATATTCAAAGGTACGAAATACATGAATTGAAAGTAAAAGAAATAATAAACGCTAAAGCTTATCGTAATGGTGTGACTTCTCCTTGGAAACACTCCGTATGCTTCCCTAGACCTTCCTTGAGTATTTTCCCACGCTCTCGAGTATTGTGTGTGGAATGGAATGAATAGAAATGCTAGAATGCATGGGTATTTATAGGTTGTGTCCGGGTTACGGCGTAACTAAAAGATGAGTTACGCCAGAACCTCCGTAAATGCACTAGATCTCGCTAGTTAAGGCGTAACCTTATAAGTGTTTACACCGTAGTCTTCAATAATCCCGGTTACGCCGCAAGTGAAGAAGTAGTTACGGCGTAAGTATCAGCCGCGTGGAACCTCTTTTGACCTAATGGAGTTACGTCGTAATCTTTGGAAGGAGTTACGCCGTAACTGTAAGCTCCCGGAAAATTTCAATGTACTTAACGCTTTAATCAGGAATTTAACACGATCTATTTCGTCATGAAATTTTCTAAGCAACACATTTGCATATCATTTGGCATATGCATGATCAACGCAGCTTGAGCGTTCATAAAAGATACCGTTGTGATCTAAATAAATTTCCCCACTATCTTGATAATCCTAAAATACGTAATGAATACGTAAAAATTTGTAAAAATTACTAATTTAAATATAATAAAAATATATTCAAATTCGTATTGGGCCTCGGAACTCATTGGACTTTATACCACCTCGTGACTCAACCCGACTCGTTAGTGGGCCTCATAACCGGATCAAGCTCACACCATTTTTTTTTGGGCCTCGCCACTCTCCTGAGCCCAACATGCTAATAAATCCCTTTGGGCCTTGTCCTCGTACATGACCAATTCGCCAAGCCCAAATCCCCTTAAAAACTCCCATGGGCCTTATTCTTTTACCGAGCCCAATACTAACCCAACTTTACACCAAGATTAGTCATATGTAAAAATCATGTCTGTGATCTCTTCTGTGTTGCAACCGGACGAACGAGAGGAGCAACCAAACCAAACTAGAAACATAAAACTCTTCTTTTATGTCACGTATGTAGGAGAAATGGAGACAAAACCCATGAATAGCCACCCTAAACAAGTATTTAAATACCCTAAATATCTTTGACCACCTTTTGACCTCTTAACCCAAAGGATATTATGTTTGTCATGACCAACATGACTCGACAAGTCCATGTATATGTCCTAAACTTCAGCCGAATGGGAGCATGCTCAACCAAGTTCACACGCTACCTTAGTTTACTTGGAAAGTTTAGAAGCTACAAAGATTAAATAGATTAAAAGTCATACTAGCTTTTGGCTATTTAAACAACTCAAACACAAACACTTCTCTCACAACTCAAACACCACTACATATCATTTTCCTCTTTTGTTTCTGTCGAGCAAGAAGAAGGGAAGAAAAGAAATATTGGGTTAAGAGCAAACTAGGAGGTTACTTGGGATTATTGTTGTGAATTCTTGGGTTAAGATCGGTTTAGTTTTCTTGGCATCTCACTTCTCGTCCGAGTTCCCACACCACTCTCACCTTTGTAAGTACATCAACTTGTTTCGACTCATTATGATAATGATAGATTACATAACATACTTAGCTCATTTCAAGTAGTGTTGCGTTAAAATGAAAAACATATCGAAACTTCGTTAAAAAATTCTTAATAGGTAACTTAGCATCATAACTTGAAATGAACTCTCGTGCCATGTTCGTTTGATTATGAGTCATGTTTCGGTTAAGTAAAACTTGTTTCGTCACTTGAAAAACCATGGCACATTAGGCTAGCTTGAGAAGAAGAAGTAGAAAGGAAAACAAGAAAATGGAACCATGCATGTCTCGACATAACTCAAGAGTATGTATACAAAATTATAACACGTAAACTTTACGATATATATAGCATATTACGTGAGATTAAAACACAAAAGTGAGCCTAGCTCAGTTGGTTAGCACGCATAGGTTTAGGCGTGAGGTCCATGGTTCGAATCCCTCCTTTGGCACATTTTTCATTTCTTTTTATTTTACAACTATCTCAGCTTGGCAAAATATACCCCTCCACTTCCAATAAACTTATAACTAAATAAAGTAAATATTTAAAAGTGTAACAAAAGTTAATATTTTAAAGTGTATTTTACAAAACAGATTCTTACGAGGGACTAAAAGTGTCAAATCTGAAAACTTTAAGCATATGATATTTATGGGTACAAAGTGTCATTTTCTAAAAGTGTAGGGACTAAACTTGTACTTTTTGTAACTCGAGGGTAAAAAGTGTAAATTTAGGAAAAGTTTAGCAAAACTTATGATTTCATAATAACTTCGTAAAAACGAGTATCTTGATCATATGAGTATTTTTGATCACATGAGCGTAATATTTTCGCATAATGATAAACTTATTTCATGTATAAATGTATATGTAAATATATATTTATTAGAAAATAACTAAGTATATGTAAAAATATACTTATTTTGATAAAACACTCGAGGATCTAAATACGTTAAAATACCCAACTAATTTACTAAGATCACAACGGGGAACATTTCACTTATGCGTAAGTGAGGATCACTAGTTAAGACAATGTAGCATGTAAATTAACTTAAAACGTTAATCACGATCGCACACTATTGGATTGGACAATCCAATGATCTATTGAATAAGAATATTCAATGCTCTATTATTTTGGTCGCGAACCAAAATGCTCATTTATCGAGACTCGCCATCTCATCATTTTAGGTTTCGAGTTGGAACCTCCGCTACATTGTGCTTGATCTTTTGTGCGTGTGCATTATCATCAAGGTGAGTTCATAGCCTCGCTTTTACTTTATTTTTGCAAACCCCGCGAGGAGATACATGCTCTAAACTAGAACACAAGGTTTTTCATAAATGCTTGATCCTCTTGATTATTGGTACCGCTTAAGTTGTTAGCCACAAGTCCCCGATCATGAACCATTAGTCACCGCGAGTGAACGTAGATATCGTGAATAGTACTATGGGGATTAACGAACCCGCTTTCAGGTTATAGAGAAATAACAGGCGCACTATATCGAATTTCTTTAGGTAATTGGCTATTACCTCCTTTGGGGCATACTTTATAACCTTTGGTAATTCGGTGTATGCGGTTGAGTCTTGGTTTCATGAGCTTAGTGCATAATAATCTGTGATTTTCTTATGATATTGTTAGTTTACAATGATCATGATCTTATACTTGTGTTCAACTTATTTTAAACCTATGGACTTCACTCAACAATTTTGTTGACCTTTTAAGCATGTTATCTCGGTAATCGTGAAGATTATGACCAAGGTGCGGAACGGGCATGGCAAGGCTTATCCGGTGGTGTAAAATATAAAAGTTATCATTTCTTTCAAACTCATGATCTTTCTTTTGGGAAAAACACTTGATCTATTTACAATGTTTTGTAACAAACTATGAGTTTTCGATGAATGATAACTATTTTAATAAAACGTCTCTTTCGAGTCGTTTTCTATAATTATCGACTATGATCTCCATTCAAGTAACACCCTAATTAGTCTTCCACTGCCATTAAGATTTTCGGGGTGTTACAGATTGGCATCGAGCCAAGGTTATAGAGAACCAAAGAGTTTTTCAAAACATTTGGACTATAACCGCACTTTTAAACGGGACTATTTTACACCAACGCCTTACGCCCTTCCGTGACCGCCTATGCATTAGGATTGATGCATCACTAGATCATAAGTAATTGCATTCATTTTAGTTAGGCATGGAGATTTGCTTGGCAAACATGCGTAGCTAACTAAAATAATTATATTATTTGGCATTTACTTACATTAATTTATGGGTTGTTACAGTACCATGTCTCGCATCCCACCCGCTTGTTACGTCCTCGCACAACCGAGATGGAAGATACCATGTCCTCTACGACCGTCACTATGCCACTCATCCCGGTCTGTCATACCGACTCATTGTTTGGACGAAACCGAACCTTTGAGGAAGGTGAAGTTTCCGAACTCCCATCGCTCCGACTATGACCGCCATCCTCAAGAGTACAATGCTTTTGCTTCCATGACCCTAGATCAAGATTATGAGTCGCAAAGAATGGCTACCGCTTCAGATGTTGCCGTGGATGATGGATCATCCAAGTCATCGAGAACACCGACTCGCTTCATCGATTCTTCGGATCATCTTCCCGAGCTATCCGTCGTCGTCGACGTAGGATCCGTGTTCTTAAGCCATATGAACTCGAGCCGTTTGGGGTACCTTATAGATCGCATCCTAAAGGAAAGACCTTCAAGCTCACCGCTAGGAAGCGTGTGCAATCCATCACTATGACTCATGTGATGCCACCACCACCACCACCACCACCACCACCGGTCACCATCACTCGGCCATCATTGCTCCACCCATCGTTCCACTTCACCACCACCGCCGCCACTCGTGTTCTACCATCGACCACTATTGTTCTGTTTCATCACCACCTACGATCACCTCCTTTGGACACTTTTAGTGAGCCACTTTTACCGCTTTGCATCAAGTGCTATTCACCATCACCATCCGATCCCGACATGCCTACTCAAGTGGATAATGAGACCGGACCAAGGAGGAAATCCGGTGCTAGGCGATGGTCATTCTTGATACCTTTACTCGACGTTGGAGAGAAGAGGAGGAGCACCTAGTTCGTTCGAGCTTGGAGAAAGCTCAACCATCGCATCGCTCCAGCTACTCTGTTACGGTGAACGGTACACCACACTATCCCCCGTTAGCTACGAGACTTATCAGCACAAAGACCAGTTGAGTGAGCTCATGGCACATTATGATGAGATTCCTTTGGTTGGGATAGAGAGCTTGGAGGAAGAAGTCGAAAACCTCGTGATAGGTCGCTACTCCATTGAGATTGTGTTTGATATGATGAGTACCCGTATTGTGGAGGCGAGAGAGGCCGTTAACCGATTGACTCGTAGATTGAGACTACTATCCGAGATGCTAGTACTTTGAGAGACCGCCTTAGGTCGAGAGAGTCCCGCATCACGAACTTGCATCCGCTCATGCTCACATCGCTATTCCGGAGGAGAGGATTGATGACCTCGAGGCGAGAGATCGAGCCGTGAGCGATGAGATCCGAGACTTGACGGACCATGGTTGAGGAGATTCGTCGTCGTCAATGACGATCGGGAGATGCGTAAATCCTAGTCATCTTTATCTTAGTATGTATCATAAAGCCGCCATATGAGGCATTAAGGCTTGTATCTTTTTGGTTTGTAACCTTGGAACAAGAATTATGATGATGTAACCTATGGTTGTGAACAATACTATGTAATGATGTATTCCATGTATCCTATGGTTGTATTTCTTATATTCTGATGTTATGATATTATTCCTCGGTAATGTATGCCGAACCGATCCTTATGTCCTTATACATATATTATGATTTGTTGAGAAAAATCATATTTCAATTGTTGTTCATATCAATATCATATCATTAGTTTAAAGTGGTGATCTTGACTATTATGATATTTATAATATGTAATCAGTTTTATCATCGATCGATAATTTCTTAATCTTGGTATTTATTCTTGGAAATTTTAGAAAATGGTCAAGAAGAAAGCTACCTCATCCACCATCACTCCCGCACTATTCAAAAATGGTCGCCGAAAGTGTTAGCAAGACTATAGCACAACATGTCACCGACATCGCTAGATCCGGTTAAACGCGTTGAAGTCGAACGCGTTGAAGTCGAACGAATGCCCAAGAGGCACGTGGTCGAAATTGCAAGGCAAGCGGAGATTGCAAAAGAGGTCGAGATCGCAAGACAAGTCGAGATCGCAAGAGAAGCCAAAATTGCAAGAGAAGTCGAGAACGCCCGAATTGCTCGAGGAGGTCAAGGCGAGCGTGTGATTGGTGCAAACCGCAAGTTTTCTCACGCAGTTAGCCACTTGTGAATGACCACCGTAAGGAACTTAAAACAATTTCAAACACCAATTGCAATTTAGATCGAGAGTATAGTGTTTCCCTGTGTCGTTAAGTCCCAACGAGCTGTGCGAGAATAGTCAAACGTGTAGTGATCGAGGGATTTGAACGGAAAAGAGTTTGTGATTTATTATAACTACAGAAAAAGTACATAAACTACAGGGGCTTAAATGCAAATTAAAGGAAATTAAAAAGATAAAAAATATTAAATAAACGCTATCACTATTTGCAAAATGATGTTTTTGTTTTTATCTGTTTTTAAAACTTAAATTAAAAACTACGCGACGTACAAAAGAAAATGTGAAACTAAAGCAATATAAATCCTAAAAATATGAAAATGATATTTTTACAAACCTAATGATATAAGAAAATTTTAAGAAAAAGAAAATTATTTTTATAACTATTTAATTAATTATTATTAATTAAAAACTATTTTTAACTATTTAATATTAGCCTAAAATACAAGAAAATAGGAAATAAAGCTAGAAAAATAAAATTATGACTTAGAAAAATCTAAAATATCAAAATAGAATTTTCAAAACTATTTTTGTATTTTTCTGATTATTTTTCTATTTTCTAGGAATTAAAAACTATTAAAAACTAATTAAATGGCTTAAAAATACAAATTTAACTAAGAAAAATATGGAAAAATATTTTTTTGGCTTTTTATATTTATCTTAACTTAAGAAAAATGAAAACTTATTTTTTTGAACCTTTTCTTAATTTTTTGTATTAAATGCTAATTAAAAAGGCCTAAAAACTGAATTAAATCAAGAAAAATACTAAACCGACTTAGAAAATGTGAAAATTCAGAAAACTCTAAAATAATAAGGGAATCAAGGAAAATGGAAAAAAGATGCTTGTGTGGAGGAATTTGAATCGCTATTGCAAGTGCTTGTGTAATAAGCACTTGAATAAGCCAAAGGAAAACCAATAAGCACCAACTGTTTACAGAAGCTCTAATATACTATAAGTGCTTAAATGCAACTAATCTTAACTGATTTTAACCTCTAAATCATCATTTGCCAAGATTTGGTGATTTGAAATAAGTGATGAAAACAAGTTTGACCCACCACTTTTGAGCTTAAGCACAGACTACCAAATAAGCTAAAACTTAAAACAAAAGATTAGAACCTAAACAATACCTGGTTGGGACCTTACAAACCAAATATGAAACCATGAAGAGCTAAGGTGAGCCCTGTGCAAGGCTAGCAAATCACCTGTGCACACTCAGTCAATGCTGAGCTTGTGCACAGGGGATTTGAGACCCAATCCACAAGCTCATTTGAAGCTTTTAAAAAATTTGAAAAATTCTACAAAAATGGTATTAAGAATCTAGATCAGTTGAAGTTCTTAAACCCACAGTTTCATGTGATTTGGCTCAAAGATGAATCCAAGAAAAATCTCTCTAGATTGGGAGAAAACTGTTTTGCTACACTTTTGACTTTTCAACAGTTATTAAGTTTTGACTTTGATGAACTTGTGATCTATCCTACTTATTAAATATGTTATATTGCTGAATTAAGACTAATCTAAGTGAGTCTACTAATTATGCACCAATCATGAAGGATTTAACTTGCAAATCCTTGTGATTAACTGTCAAGGAATGGAATTTGGCATTTGACTTTTATGCAAACAAGACTTGGTTTTATGATGAACTTAGTTGTCTAGAGCTAATGTAACATGGAACAACAATAAACAATGACACAAATGCACTCTAACAGCTTAACTAGGTTAATCCAAGCAGTCCTTTAAGAGGCTATTTTAAAGCTTTTCAAAGGGTTAAACTGATTCAAACCATGAAATGGATCTACAAAGTTGAAAGATGATTGTATGCACTGATTTGAGCCTAAATTACCACTGATAACATCCTTTTACCACAAAATACTAAGTTGCTAACTTTTTATGTTAAAATGAAATATAAGGGTACTATGAAATATAATGAATAAATGGACTATTTTAATTAAGATACTAACTAATATATATCAAATTAACACAGAAAAACAAGATTGAGCATTTTATAATTACTAGAACAATTAATGCTAAATATGATAACTTGGCTTACAAATTTCTTTCCAGCCAAAGATTATGAACCAATGACTAATATCACTCCTAACAGCTTCCCACAAAGCCTCTAAACCAATAGTCAATCCAAAGTTAGCTCTACATCACCAAATATCATGACCAAATCCATTTTGAGCTCTTCATTGACTTATGTTGACCAACAATGAAACTTGCTTAAAACCGACTAGAAGCTTACTAAAGATTATAATAAGCTTAAATGAGCTTATTTGATTTTAACATGAGCTTATTAGAAGCTTGGACATCAAACTTGAAACTGAAAATTTCCACAGTAAACTTGAAAATATGAACTTGTATAAAACCTTGAGATTGATACTTAAAAGTGAATTCCAATAATACAATGACTTGAGTTTAACACATTTAAAGCTTAAAATTACATTTTAGCACACTAATTAAGATAACAAAAAAAAAACGACATACAAAGAAAACTAAAAACTAACTACTCTCCTTCAGTTGCTTCTCCTTCTCTTTTTATACTTCAAAAGGTCTTGCCACGTGTTTCTGAGTGGATCCCACTTGATTCCAGAGCCATTGGGTCACTTTTGTGAGTTTTGGCCATTTTGTCAATTTTGGCGGGAAAGGTGTATTTGACCTCTGTGGACTCGATGGATCGCAACTGGGGGATAGGTGTGATGATGAGGAGGGTTGAGGGTGATAAGGTGAGTGAGTGGTGAGTGGAGAGGTGAGTGGTTGCAGGCAAGTTGGAGAAGAAAGACAAGATAGGTTGGGCGGCAAAGGGTATAGGTTTGACTGGTTTTGACTGGCGCACCAAAACAGGAAGGGGGTCAAAATGTATATAAAGCGTGGGTCTAAATGTGCAAAGGGTCATGGTTTAAGGTTTATGTCTGAGGACTAACTTTGCAAATTCGAAAGATGAGGGACCAATCCTGCCATTTTCTCAAAACTGTTTCAAGGGTTACTTTTGACAAGATTTAATAGTTCAAGGACTATTTTTGACATTTCCAAATTTTCAAAGGACCATTTTTGCTAAATTTCAAAGTTTAGGGACCTAAGTTGTAAATTTGCAATTTTTAAACCTCAAGGACCAAAACTGACAACTTAAGAATTCCTAGGGACTTAAAATGATATTTTTCTTTATTTGGTTTTACCGTGGACCTTTTGACAACTTTTGAAACTTGGGGACTAAAGCGCCAATTATGCAAACTTTATACATTTTTCACCGTATTTTGATATTTTTGCATTTAAAACACATAAAACACTTATTTGTGATATTTTTATCATTTTGATGCATTTCGAGTGTTTTCGGATGTTTTGCGGTTTAAACAAGACAAAAATGATGAGTATTTAGACACTCATCGATGTCGCTCAAGCAACACGCGAGGTCAAGTTTCGCATTGTCGAAGAGAATCGTGCCACGTGTTTGCGTCTTGTTGAAATGGCAAACTCAAATGCAACTAACACTCCAACAAATCAAAGTGAGTCCACCGTAACTCGCAAGTGTAGTTACAAAGAGTTCATGAACCGCAGTCGACATTCTTCAAGGGCAATCAAGGTGCTATTGGTTTACTTCATTGGTTTGAGAGAATTGAGATCAGATTTACGCTAAGGATCGACAGATGATTGCAAAGTCAAGTTTATGATGGAACTTTGTTAGAAGATGCGTTATCTTGGTGGAAAGGCCATGCTCAACCAATTGGAATGGAAAAAGCTTGTAAGATTTCATGGTCGATCTGAAACAACTGTTAATGAAACAAGATGTGCGAGAACCGAGATCAAGAAACTCAAGATGAGTATTACCACTTGGTCGCTAAAGGTAATGATCTCAAGACATACTTCAAGAGATTCCATGAGTCGAGAGCTCTATGTCCTCATTTGTTTCCCACCAATGAAAAGCTTTTGGAAGCTTTGATCGGAGGTTTACCTCAAGCATCGAAGGAGATGTCATCGCTCGAATCCAAAAGCTGTTGAAGAAGTTGTCATTGTATCCCACCGCCTTATGGAACCAATACTAAAGCTTGCAAATGCACAGGGCTCAAGTGACAACAAAAGAAAGCGATGATCGAAAACCTCAAATTCCAACCACCATCGGTCCAACAACAACAATCGAACAACAACAACCAATATCACCGCAATGTAAACCAACATCACAATCGGCAAAACCGAAGGCAAGAAGCCGCAAGGGCTTATGTTGCACTCCTTTGGAAAAGGGTATGTAGGACCACATCCCGATTGTAACGGTGTTTGATGCACCATTCGGACCTTGTACCGTGAAGTGCGATAAGTGCAACAAGGTAGGTCATCACCGTGACAAACATGAACTGCTATGGATGTGGAGAAAAGGTCATTTCAAGAGTCAATGCCCAAAGTTAAATGTCGTTCAAACAAACAATGCGCGTGCAAGAGTGTACATGCTAGGAGATGGAGATACACCGTTGAACCACGACATTGTGACGGGTACGTATTCTCTTAACAATCATTCGCAAAAATCTTGTTTGATTCTCGAGCGGATAAGAGTTTTGTATCTACTACTTTGCACCATTACTTGAAATATCCCCAATCGCCTTTAGATACAACTTACGAGATAGAACTTGCCGATGGGAAAATAATAGGAACCAACACCGTAATCCGTAATTGTCCTATTCTATTACAAGATCACTCGCTCCTCATAGATCTTTTGCCAATCAAACTTGGAAGTTTCGATGTCGTAATTGGCATGGATTGGTTGTCCAAACACCGTGCTAGGATTGTTTGTGACGAAAACCGTTCATATCCCGATCAACGGTGAAACCTTAGTCATCCAAGGAGATCAAAGTAGAAAGTACTTAAGTATCATATCCTGTGCGAAATCAATAAAGTACATGGAAAAGGATGTTATGCCTTCTTAGCTCAAGTAACGGAAAAGAAGTCGGAGAAACGGCTAGAGGATGTACCGTAATCAAGGAATTTCCGAGGTGTTTCGGAAGACTTGCTGACTCCACTTGCTCGACAAGTCGAATTTCAAATCGATCTTATTCCCGAGCTACTCTCGTAGCACGAGCACCGCATCGCTTAGCGCCTCGAAATGCAAGAGTTATCCAAACAACTAGAAGAGCTATCTCGAGAAAGGATTCATTAGACCAAGTTCCTCACCCGGGAGCACCAAGATATTCGTTAAGAAGAAAGATGGATCATTCGAATGTGTATCGATTATAGAGAATTGAACAAGCTCACAATCAAAAACCGCTATCCCTTACCAAGAATCGATGACCGTTTGATCGGTTATAAGGCTCGAGTGTATACTCGAAGATTGATTTAAGATCCGGATATCATCGCCACGGGTAAGAGAAGAAGATATACCCAAGACCGCATTTAGAACTCGATATGGCCATTATGAATTCCAAGTAATGCCATTCGGTTTAACTAATGCACTCTTGTCAGATTATGGACCTCATGAATAGAGTCGCAAACCATATCCGGATAAATTAGTCATTGTGTTCATCGACGATATTCTTATCTACTCGTAATAAAGAAGAACATGCGGAACATCCGAAGACCATCACGAAGTTACTCAAGGATGAAAAATTGTACATAAAGTTTTCCAAGTGTGACTTTTGGATTGAGACAACCCAATTTCTTGGTCATGTGATCGGCGGTGAAGGAATCCATGTGGATCCCGCAAAGATTGAATCATAAGAATTGGCCGTGCCACTAACCCCACCGAAATTGCCAATTCTTAGGACTTCTTTGGTTATTATCGAAGATTCATCAAGGTTTCTCGAAAATAGCTAAACCATTGACCGAGTTAACCCGTAAAACGAAGAAATTCGAATGGGGAGACGATCAAGAATCGACTTTTCAACTCCGAAGAACAAACTTTGCAAGCACCTATCTTGGCACTACCAGGAAGGAGCCAAGATTTTGTAGTATATTGTGATGCTTCACACATGGGTTTAGGCGCCGTTCTCATGCAAAGGAACAAGGTGATTGCTTATGCGTCACGACAACTCAAAACTCATGAGAAGAATTATACTACTCACGATCTAGAACTTGGCCGTGGTATTTGCACTCAAATTATGGAGACATTATCTCAGACGGAACCAAATGTATAGTGTACATCGATCACAAAAGTCTTCAACACATTTTAGATCAAAAGGAACCGAATATGCGTCAACGTCGGCCGGCTCGAATTGCTTAGTGATTATGATGCGAGATCCGTTATCATCTGGAAAGGCAAACGTTGTTGCCGATGCCTTGAGCGTAAAAGATCGCCTAAGCCACTTAGAGTGAGATCATTGGGAATGGTAATCAATTCACCCCTACCATCGAAAATTCTTGAAGCTCGGATCGAAGCCCTTAAGGAAGAAAATAGGCCGAATGAGAAGATTTATGGCATGCCGGAGAATGAGAATGGATTTGTGAAGAGATCGATTTGAACGCTATGTTTCAAGAATCGAAGTTGGATTCCACTCTTTGGAGGTATCCAGAACTCATCATGCATGAATCACATAAATCGAAGTATTCCATACATCCTGGTCCCAACAAGATGTATCAAGATCTAAAGCTTTTGTACTTGGTGGCCTAATATGAAGGTCGATATCGTCAGATACGCTAGTAAATGTTTGACATGCTTGAAAGTTAAAGTTGAACATCAAAAGCCATCCGGATTGTTAACTCAACGAGAACTTCCTATGTGGAAATGGGAAAGAATCACAATGGACTTCATCACAAAGTTGCCAAAACTTCTAATGGTTTTGACACCATTTGGGTTATTGTAGACCGTCTTACAAAGTCCGCTCATTTCTTGCCAATCAAGGAGAACGACGAGATGATTACACTCGCTAGATCAGACATCAAAGAGATTGTTTTCGTCACGGTGTACCAATCTCTATCATATCTCGACCGTGATAGCCGATTCACCTCAAGATTTTGGCGAAAGCTTCAAAGAGCCATGGGTACCAACTTAGATATGAGTACCGCGCACCATCCTCAAACAGATGGACAAAGTGAAAGAACGATCCAACTACGGAAGACATGCTAAGAGCATGTGTGATTGATTTCGAAAAGGATGGGATAAGCACTTACCTCCGGTGAATTCTCTTATAATAACAGATTATCACGCCAAAGATTAAAGCTGCTCCTTTTGAAGCACTCTATGGAAGAAAATGCCGATCGCCCGGTTCTTTGGCGGAAGTTGGAGAAGTACAACTTACAGGCCCGAAATTGTCCAAGAGACAACAGAAAAGATAATGCAAATTCGGCAAAGATTGCAAGCGGCTCGAGATAGACAAAAGAGCTACGCAGATGTTCAAGAAAACCAATGGAATTCCAAGTCGGAGACCGTAATGCTCAAAGTATCACCCCCGAAAGGGATGGTCGATTTGGAAAACGAGGAAAGCTCAAACCTCGATATGTCGGACCATTCAAAATTCTTCAAAGAATTGGTCCATGGCATATAAACTTGATCTTCCCGAAGAACTTAGCCGAGTACATGACACGTTCCATGTCTCAAATCTTAAGAAGTGTCTTTAGGATGAAACTCTAGTCGTATCACTCAAGGATATCCACTCAATGACAAACTTAGCTTTGTCGAAGAACCCGTCGAGATCATGGACGGAGAAGTTAAGAGGCTTAAGCAAAGCCGCATTCCTATCGTTAAAGTTCGATGGAATCATAAGAAACGAGGTGCGAGAATTCACACAGGGAGCGCGAGGATGTAATGCGTTCCAAGTATCCCCACTGCTCATCTAGATCACCCATGACCTCTGCGAGTTTAATCATGGACGCGGGTTCTCTTAAGGGTAGGTATCAGAAGCTCAAAAATTTCAATGTACTTAACGCTTTAATCGTGAATTTAACACGATCTATTTCGTCATGAAATTTTCTAAGCAACACATTTGCATATCATTTGGCATATGCATGATCAACGCAACTTGAGCGCTCATAAAAGATACCGTTGTGATCTAAATAAATTTCCCACTATCTTGATAATCCTAAAATACGTAATGAATACGTAAAATTTGTAAAATTACTAATTTAAATATAATAAAATATATTCAAATTCGTATTGGGCCTCGGAACTCATTGGACTTTATACCACCTCGTGACTCAACCCGACTCGTTAGTGGGCCTCATAACCGGATCAAGCTCACACCATTTTTTTTTGGGCCTCGCCACTCTCCTGAGCCCAACATGCTAATAAATCCCTTTGGGCCTTGTCCTCGTACATGACCAATTCGCCAAGCCCAAATCCCCTTAAAAACTCCTATGGGCCTTATTCTTTTACCGAGCCCAATACTAACCCAACTTTACACCAAGATTAGTCATATGTAAAAATCATGTCTGTGATCTCTTCTGTGTTGCAACCGGACGAACGAGAGGAGCAACCAAACCAAACTAGAAACATAAAACTCTTCTTTTATGTCATGTATGTAGGAGAAATGGAGACAAAACCCATGAATAGCCACCCTAAACAAGTATTTAAATACCCTAAATATCTTTGACCACCTTTTGACCTCTTAACCCAAAGGATATTATGTTTGTCATGACCAACATGACTCGACAAGTCCATGTATATGTCCTAAACTTCAGCCGAATGGGAGCATGCTCAACCAAGTTCACACGCTACCTTAGTTTACTTGGAAAGTTTAGAAGCTACAAAGATTTAATAAATTAAAAGGCATACTAGCTTTTGGCTATTTAAACAACTCAAACACAAACACTTCTCTCACAACTCAAACACCACTACATATCATTTTCCTCTTTTGTTTCTGTCGAGCAAGAAGAAGGGAAGAAAAGAAATATTGGGTTAAGAGCAAACTAGGAGGTTACTTGGGATTATTGTTGTGAATTCTTGGGTTAAGATCGGTTTAGTTTTCTTGGCATCTCACTTCTCGTCCGAGTTCCCACACCACTCTCACCTTTGTAAGTACATCAACTTGTTTCGACTCATTATGATAATGATAGATTACATAACATACTTAGCTCATTTCAAGTAGTGTTGCGTTAAAATGAAAACATATCGAAACTTCGTTAAAAATTCTTAATAGGTAACTTAGCATCATAACTTGAAATGAACTCGTGCCATGTTCGCTTGATTATGAGTCATGTTTCGGTTAAGTAAAACTTGTTTCGTCACTTGAAAAACCATGGTACATTAGGCTAGCTTGAGAAGAAGAAGTAGAAAGGAAAACAAGAAAATGGAACCATGCATGTCTCGACATAACTCAGTAGCATGTATACAAAATTATAACACAGAAACTTTACGATATATATAGCATATTACGTGAGATTAAAACACAAAAGTGAGCCTAGCTCAGTTGGTTAGCACGCATAGGTTTAGGCGTGAGGTCCATGGTTTGAATCCCTCCTTTGGCACATTTTTCATTTCTTTTTATTTTACAACTATCTCAGCTTGGCAAAATATACCCCTCCACTTCCAATAAACTTATAACTAAATAAAGTAAATATTTAAAAGTGTAACAAAAGTTAATATTTTAAAGTGTATTTTACAAAAACAGATTCTTACGAGGGACTAAAAGTGTCAAATCTGAAAACTTTAAGCATATGATATTTATGGGTACAAAGTGTCATTTTCTAAAAGTGTAGGGACTAAACTTGTACTTTTTGTAACTCGAGGGTAAAAAGTGTAAATTTAGGAAAAGTTTAGCAAAACTTATGATTTCATAATAACTTCGTAAAAACGAGTATCTTGATCATATGAGTATTTTTGATCACATGAGCGTAATATTTTCGCATAATGATAAACTTATTTCATGTATAAATGTATATGTAAATATATATTTATTAGAAAATAACTAAGTATATGTAAAAATATACTTATTTTGATAAAACACTCGAGGGATCTAAATACGTTAAAATACCCAACGAATTTACTAAGATCACAACGGGGGAACATTTCACTTATGCGTAAGTGAGGATCACTAGTTAAGACAATGTAGCATGTAAATTAACTTAAAACGTTAATCACGATCGCACACTATTGGATTGGACAATCCAATGATCTATTGAATAAGAATATTCAATGCTCTATTATTTTGGTCGCGAACCAAAATGCTCATTACTGAGACTCGCCATCTCATCATTTTAGGTTTCGAGTTGGAACCTCCGCTACATTGTGCTTGATCTTTTGTGCGTGTGCATTATCATCAAGGTGAGTTCATAGCCTCGCTTTTACTTTATTTTTGCAAACCCCGCGAGGAGATACATGCTCTAAACTAGAACACAAGGTTTTTCATAAATGCTTGATCCTCTTGATTATTGGTACCGCCTAAGTTGTTAGCCACAAGTCCCCCGATCATGAACCATTAGTCACCGCGAGTGAACGTAGATATCGTGAATAGTACTATGGGGATTAACGAACCCCGCTTCGGTTATAGAGAAATAACCGGGCGCACTATATCGAATTTCTTTAGGTAATTGGCTATTACCTCCTTTGGGGCATACTGCGCACATCGGTAATTCGGTGTATGCGGTTGAGTCTTGGTTTCATGAGCTTAGTGCATAATAATCTGTGATTTTTCTTATGATATTGTTAGTTTACAATGATCATGATCTTATACTTGTGTTCAACTTATTTTAAACCTATGGACTTCACTCAACAATTTTGTTGACCTTTTAAGCATGTTATCTCGTGTAATCGGTGAAGATTATGACCAAGGTGCGGAACGGGCATGGCAAGGCTTATCTGGTGGTGTAAAATATAAAAGTTATCATTTCTTTCAAACTCATGATCTTTCTTTTGGGAAAACACTTGATCTATTTACAATGTTTTGTAACAAACTATGAGTTTTCGATGAATGATAACTATTTTAATAAAACGCGTCTCTTCGAGTCGCTTTCTATAATTATTGACTATGATCTCCATTCAAGTAACACCCGAATTAGTCTTCCGCTGTCATTAAGATTTTCGGGGGTGTTACAGTAACCTCTTGATGAGTTGGACTTCGGGGTCACGCAATAGTTACGGCGTAATGTGAGAGACGAGTTACGCCGTAACCTCTTCAAAATAGGCATATTGTGATAAATCCTTAGTAATGTTTCCATTTCCGCGTCTCTTTAGCTTCAATGCTCGCAATTTACCTGAAAGTGTAAAACAATGGAAAACAAGCGTAAATCCATATAAATGATATAAATAACGAGCATTAACTGGGAAATTGACACTTAATAATCGGGACTATTTGATGTTATCAAATATCCCCCACTTCAACTCTACTTGCCCTCAAGTAGACCTTATTAGATAGATTCCTAAAAGATATCTCCCAAAACCGGAAAATATGAGTTTACAAATCCCTTTATGCTAGAATAAAACAAATCCGAACACCTCGCGAAAGGGGAACAAACACTCAAATCTCTCAACTATTCTAAGTGTCAATTTCGGGTGATCACTCAATTGCACGTCATAGCATGTATTCTATCATAAGCTTGGCGGTTACACAAATCTCCACCCTTTGGAGTAAAGGGCTAAACAATTCTCGAAGGCAATATGGGTAGACACGACAAAGGTTAAGGGTGACTCGTCATTACTAACATGTCACGGCGAAGTGGACAAAATCAATGATACATGACCAAATCCATGGCCAAGACACCAAAGATTGCTCGTTGCATCACCTAGAAACGCTTCATGACTAAAGGGTAGGATAAGACATGGATGTATAATTGGTGTAAAATGAAAAACAAGGTGTAGTCTATATCTATAACTAAGTCATCACCACTTACCGTCCGCCCAAAGTTCAAGTTTAGAAGTCTAGAGACCGGATCATGAAATGCAAGGTAGATGTGTCATTAGAGGACGTCGTGATGGGCACACTACCTTTTCTTCTTGATTGGTATTACTCCAACTTCAATCTTCAAATGTGACCGAGGTGGCCTCCTCGATACTAAACAATAAAGCTCATACTATAGTGCTTATAACATTGCACTTTACAAAATCATAACCGAATCAACTATTTTTTTTTCCGAACATACATGATAACATAACATCCCTCCACTTGAGATGAATGGGAATTCGGGGGGTCTTCAATGATCTTCATAATTGTTGTCGATGAAAGCGTGATTTCCAAACCTTTCCACTCGAACCTTGAACTTAGGCAAATGATGACTTCCCAATTACAAATAAAGACTACAGGGTAGGCTAAGGTGTAAGGGTGTAATGAAACAATATATTAGGGTGACAAAATGAAAGGAATGGCTCAGAAGGGTGTATCTAGGGGTATCTTGCACTAAAGGGAGTGAAACAAAAGGGTTTCACATGGGGTCGAAAAGTCGAGGTGACTAATCGATAGACTCACAATGGTAGGCTGTTTGGGTGATAATCCTATAATAACGCTTTCTAAAACCGAAAAGTCCAAATACATCGAGCTAACTCAACATACCTCGTCTATGGTCTTGAAATGATGCAAAGGCCAAGTTCTAAAGTTTACAAGCTACCCAAGACACTCGTAATTTGGTGGATTTGGGGTAAAATATAGGAAACGGATAAGGCTAATCTCACCATGTAATATCAAGGGTTGTATGTGCTCGCTAAGGTCTAATCTAGTTAGGTTCGTAAAAACATGTCAAAATATAAAAATGGCATAACTTTTCAAAATAAACTAGAAAAATGAGGGCGAAATAAAGTTCAAGATATAATTCTACCCCGTCCCCCACTTGAATTGTACAAAGTCCCTTTTGTACTAGGCATTAAAATAAAGGTGAAGAGAAAGGTAGAATTAGAGCGAGAACTTCCCCGAAATTTGTTCCAAAAAGAAGAAGGCCTACGAGAAAGGATCGTGCCTTCGTTAAAGCGTCATGAGCAAACTTCAATCCACGAAATCACAATACCGACAAGCATAATTCTAAAAAGAAAAATAAAATGAAAACAAACCTAACTCACTTTCGTAGGAATCACGGTTGCATTTAGCGAATGCAACAAGATTTTAAACCACTTGGTATCCCAAGTGGACGAGTGAAGTCTCGTGAGGGTTTACAGGAACACACCCACAAAGTTCATTTAAACACTAATACAAGGTTACCGTGTTTAAAATAAAGAATTAAAGCAGAGGAGAGTTACGTCAGAACTCCAATAAGAGAGTTACGCCCGTAACTTGCAAAACCCGGAATGAGTCGAAAGCGAATGGTTACTGGCGTAACCACCGAGATGGTATTATGCCGTAGTTGGTAATGCGTCAAGAATCCTCGCCGCTAAAATGTTGATTAGGGCGTAACCACCGAGATGAGTTATGCCGTAACTCGTTCGGATCAAGAATCGCAGCAGCTTGTTACTTCATTGTCTCCTGCAAAATGTTAGAAAACACAAAACCCAATGTAAAGGAAATAAAACAAAAGAAAGGGATCATTCGGGTTGTCTCCGAAAGAGCACTTTTCTTTATTAACGAGTCTTTGTTAGACTCGAGTCGCGAGGCTCTTATGGGGTTTTGAGCTTACCCACTTCTTCGACATCGATGATGTACCTCCGAGTAGCTCAAGGACACTCCCTACGAGGCGTGTGAAGCCCTTCCATACGAAGGCCCAAGTTAGGATTCGAAATATCCATAGGCGCCAAACCATTCGCTGGTGCGAAGGTTACCTAAGGGAATTCGCCACTCGAGCCTTAAGCCCTTCGGGGTATGGCTGACGAAGGAATAATGGATAAGGAACCTCCTGACTTAGTCAAACCCACGATCTCCCTCTCTCTCTCTTGGCTTCCCCGTCAAGTCTGAGAACGTGCCCTAGCGGTTACCCACAATCATGGGACGCCCCCATGATCTCCGACATTTAAGCAGAAGTGCTCTCAACCCTATTTCATTCACTATAAATAGGTTGGACGGGCAATAGATTATGGTATGCTCATTTCACACTCATCTCTTTACTTTCATACATTTATACAACCATAACTCATACTTACTCACGCCGGAGGTGGTTCGCAGGTCCTACCCTGCGCAATCACTTAACGAGTGTCTTAGTATTTCTTATTCTCGTGTTACAAAGTAGTCTTGACCGAACACACACCCTCATTACTTTGATCCTCATCGAAGCTCGGTAGTGCAATCTTTTGCACAATCGGTGGCGCCATCCGTGGGACCACAACTATTAGTCCCGTAATCACCCGGCCCTAATACCTTAACCAACTACGCTACTTTTCCGGCATGGAACCGTGAAGAGAAGATTCACCTCCACGTGTTTCTACTCGTCCCACTCACCACAACCAACACCGATAACCTCGCCCCCATAACAACCTCAACCTTCACCACACGATCTCGTTTGGAAACTACTCCGTGCATCACGCCTCAACATCCGCTAACCCTATTCCGGACATCACCCCGCCGTGAGGCAAACTTTGAGGCCTTAGATTCTCTCGCTAAGGGCTCACAAGAGACAAGTTCGTATACGTAAATGCGGAGGGAGTTGGAATACTCCACCGAGGAGTATGACGAGGAGATTGAAATGGAGGATAGGCCTCAACCTATGGGCGGGGGGACTCGGCCCCACGAATGGTTCCCTTCCGTTAGAAGGTCAAATGGAAGGACGGTGGGTTTGAAGAAGGACTCGGAGGAAACCGAGTAGAAGGGATGAATGCATGGTGAAAGAAGGAGCGAGAACTCCAACGGAGGAAGCAACCCAGAGGAAATGGAGGTAAACCTACCTCTTCTAGCACCCATTTGGGAAGAGAAGGGCGGGGCTCCAAGACCACCCTCTTATGTTTCGAGTATCGGAGATCCATCTCCTACTCCAACATGAACCAATTACCCCTCCGGAATGAATCCCTATTTACCTACTCAAACCTACAACACTTACCCTCCAAATGGTTCTATCCCAAACCGAATTACAGCAGATGCCCTACGGATGATTCCCACACAATCAATGGGAATATACCCTTGCACCAAACTTCCACTACATACCCTACCTATTCACACCATTTCCTAACCCGTATAACCCTACACTGTTTATCCACCTCCAGACAACCCTTACGGTGCGAAGCCTCTGGAGCTTGCACACCTTCGTGAAATGGATCGAGGACTACCCTTTACCGACGGCGTGAAGATGCCTACTCATATAGGCACCTATGATGGAAAAGGTGATCCCGACAACTTTCTTCACTTATTTGAAGGCGCTATCAAATGCAAAAGTGGGTCATGCCGGTAGCATGCCATATGTTCACTTACACACTCGGAGACTCGCAAGAATATGGTGGAACAGATGTAAGTCGGGAAGCATTGTGAGTTTAGATGATCTTAAGGCTAAGTTCCAGCTACACTTTAGCCGCAGGAAGAAGCACACTAAAACTCAATTAACCGTGCACACCATCAAACAAAGGGACAACGAAAGCACGAGGGCCTTCGTTACAGTGACACACCGATGAAACTTTGCAGATTATGGGTCTACACGAAGATCGGAGGATCTCCGGTTTTGTACATGGCCTCCGAACTCAAGCTTGGTGGAATTCTGCCCACCGATCTTCCCAACACCTACAAGGCCTTGATTGAGAAGGCTTACACCGGATTGAGTCTAAGGAGGTAGCAACAAACGGGGTCTGATAGAGCCAAAGGAAGCATCCGACAAATTCTCTAGAGGTCCTCCGGAAGGATCCAAAACAAGAAGAAGAACAGAGATCGCTTCACCCCTACAACAAAGGCTCGAACCATGGATTTACGGCAAATTTGGTTAAATCTCCCGAGAAATCCCGGCAAGCAGAGAAGGTCGCAAAATCCTTTGATTCCCGCCTCGGATGATAACACGAGGCAAGGCCGAGACATGTCCAGCATCGCCACTTCCATGAAGATCATGGACATGACACGAACAGTGCAGGGAATTAAAGAAGCGGATCAAGAAGCGATACGGTCCGGACGGTTAGCACACACGGTCAAAGGCATAAAGAAGGGAAAGGACAAATTCTCGATACTCAACTAGGAGAATGGAAGGGTAACAAGAAGGAAACTACGCCCGCAGAAGCTCGACATCGATGGTACACAAACGCGATACCACTTTGAAAAGGAAGGAAGTCAAGAAGAGCTAGGAAGTGTAGGGAAATAACCTTTCCCCACATATTAGGCGTACACCTTTGACCGATCTCATGATCATCAAGGTACACATATCCAACAGGGAGGTGAACCGAGCGTATATGGATTGTGGAAGCTCTGCGAAATCATCTACGAGCATTGTTTCCTAAAGCTCAATTCATCTATACGCTCACGGAGGGTCGACTAAAGCACCGCTAGTAGGGTTCTCTGGTGAACACTCATGGCCTCGGGAGAAGTACCGTTGGAAGTCACCATAGGCAAAGGCCCTTTATCCCGACGGAGACACTCATTTTCGTCATAGTAAGGTCGATTCTCCTTATAATTTATTAATAGGAGAACGACTATGCAAAAATGGGAATTGTTGTTTCTACTATACATGCCGCTATTAAGTTCCAAACCCCTTCGGAGTAGGAATTGTTCATTCTAGTTATGGGGCGGATAAGGGTGTATATGGTGTCAAAAGATCGAGAGGAATCGGAGGAGCCTCAGATGGCAATTTTAGTTGTACAGATGCAGAGGAGCGAGTTGTCATAAACCCTAGCTATCCCGAGCAGACGGTGGTAGTAGGAAGCAACTCGGCGAATTTCAAGGCGAAGCTCACGTAATCTATTACGCACTAACCTTGATGTCTTTGCTCGAAATATTCTCGACATGACAGTGTTCCAAGAACATTGTCGATAGATGGACAGTCCTTCGAACGGAGCATAAACTCAATGAGTACAAGCACACCGAGCCCATAAAGCGTAAAAAGAGAAGCCTTGCCCCGAGAGAAAGCCGCAGCTTGCAAAGAAGTTGATGAACTTACAAGCAGCATCCCGAGGAGGTTAAATACCAAACTTGGGTGGCCAACCCGGTCTTTGGTAAAAAGAGCGACGGAGGTGGCACATGTGTGGATTTCATCGACATCAACAAAGCATGCCCTAAGGATTGCTACCTCACCCGAAATCGATCGAAGGTAGAATCCTTGGCAAGCTTCGGTTAAAATGCTTCTTAGATGCCTAAAAGGGTACCATCGATCCAGATGGCCAAGGAGGACGAGGAAAAGAGCGACCTTCTACACAAGTAAAGGTGTCTATTGTTACTGAAAGATGCCCTTCGGTTTGAAGAACGCAGGGCTACTTACCAACGCCTCGTGGATAAAGCCTTCAACAAGCAGATGGCGGGAATCTCAAGCCTACGTTGATGACATGGTTATCAAGAGCAAGGCGAGGAGGACCTACTCCTTGATGTACAGAAACATTCGATCGCTCCGGCAATCAACATGAAGTGAACCTAAGAAATGCTCCTTCGTGTCGAGGAAGGACAATTTTAGGACATTTGATCACTAGCGGGGATACGAGCTAACCCTCTAAGGTCAAAGCCATCTCCGATCTCCAAGCCCCTAAGTGTCTAAAAGATGTGCGAGCTGAATGGGAAGTTGGCGACCTTAAGTCGATTTTTGTCGAAAGGGCGATGGTCCCTACCCTTCTTCAAGACACTCAAAGGATGCGCGGACAAGAAAACTTTCAATGGAGCCAGTGATCAAGTAGCCTTTCGTAAGATGAAGGAGTTCATTGAAATACTTCCAACACTTACACCCCAATCAAAGGCGAAGTGTTGTTTATGTACTTAGCATCCTCGCAGAAGTATTAGCGCGATCCTTGCGGCGAGAGAGAAAAGCGACGATCCAAATTTACTTCGTTAGCGAGGGTCCTACAAGGAGCGAGGTCAACTACCCAACCTTGGAGAAGTTAGTGCTCTCCTTAATTTACGCAATGAGGAGGCTTCGACGCTATTTCCGTGCCCACCCAATTACGGTCTTAACCGATAAGCCACCAAGGGATCTTGTCTAAACCACGAAAAGTCCGGAAGGGTGGCTAAATGGGCTATTGAACTCGGAGAAAATGAAATCGAGTTTAAAGGACGAATTCTATCAAAGGAAAATCCTTGCACTTCTTGGCGTAAACACCTTAGGACCCGATGAAGAAAAGGAAAAGCCCAAAGCTAATCTTACTCAAGTGTAGGTTGAATGGAAGCTTTACACAGATGGAGCATCCGGTTTCGATGGCTCAAGCGTGTCTAATGTTAGTCGACCCGAGGGAAGGAGCATACATCGCTCTTGGTTTGAGTTGAAGCCACAAACAACGAGCGGAATACTGGCGCTACTAGCAGGACTCCGACTAGCCAAAGATATGGAGGTCAAAGCTCATGGTCTTCGAGATTCCCAATTGGTGGCAAACCAAGTGACAGTTCCTAAGAAGCAAGGCAACCCGTCATCAAACAAGACTTGGAAAAGACAAAAGAGATGCTCGAAAACTTCAACTCTTACACCATCCAACATGTTCGTGGAACCCGAACAAAAAGGCGACGCATTAAGCAAGCTAGCTTCCATGGCTTTCGCTCATCTCACTAAGGAGGTTCTCGTGGAAGTCCTTCCCGAAAGATCCATCGTTCTCAAAGAGGTCGCCGATGTGATTCACGAAGAAGGAGAGACATGGATGACTCCCATAAGGAATATTTGATAAGTGGTCTTCCTTGAAGATCCCAAACTTGCAAGAAAGATTCGGGTTAAGTCCCCGTAGTACCGGCTAATAGGGAAACCCTATATAGGAGGTCATTTTATCACCTTGGTTACGATGCGTAGGCCCCAAGCAAGCTTCGAGCATCATAGCCAAGTCCATGAAGGATCTTGCGGTCTCCATGTGACCTCGCTCGGTTGTCTCAAAGATAATGAAGTTGGGCTACTATTGGCCCTCGATGCACGTGGACGCAACCGAAATCATCCTCAAGTGTGAAGCTTGTCGATACACTCAAACGTTCCAAAATGCCAAGCAAGATATGACAAGTGTGACATCCGCGTGGCCCTTCTCCCGATGGGGCATCGATATTGTAGGGCCTATGCCTATAGCTCTCGGAGGAGTCAAGTTCTTGCTAGTAGCGATCGACTACTTCACCAAGTGGGTGGAAGCAAAACCCTAGCCTCGGTGGCAGGAATATAGATCGAGAAGTTTGTATGGGAACACATTGTGTGCAGATTCGAGTACCCCACATCATCATATCGATAACGGAAACAGCTTTGTCGAAGGAGTCTTCTATGACTTCGCCAAGGGCTCAACATAAAGCAATCCACGACATCCGCTCATCACCCACAAGGTAATGGACAAGTGGAGGTTAGAAGCAGAGAAATCGTCGGAGGATCGAGAAAAGGCTAGGTCGAACTCATCATGGATGGGTGGACGAGCTCCCTCAAGTCTTATGGGCTCACCGGACACATCCTAAGTCAAGCAACGGAGAAACCCCTTCACCTAACATACGGAATGAGCGGTCATCCCGGAACTAATTGTACACACGGGCGTGTGGCAACGTATGATGCCTCCCAAAATGACGATAGGATCGGGAAAACCTTGATCTCCTAGAAGAAAGGAGAGAAATAACCTCCATCCGAGAAGCAATACACAAACATAAGATCAAGGCTACTATAACAAAGGGTCGACCTTCCACTTTCAAGCCCGTAGAATATGTCTGCGCCTCAACAAAGGCAAGCAAAGCAGTATCGTGGAAAACGGGACCAACTTGGGAAGGACCCTACATGGTGGTGAGGCTCACGACAATGGAGCATACAAATTGGCCACTCTTCTCGGAGAACCCATCGACGGGACATGGAATGGTACGAACCTTGAAAGTTCTATGTTTAAAAAGTACTTTAACTTTTTCTTGTAATCAAAAGCTTCTCAAGGAAAGCACACATTATTGGTAGTTGTCTTAGTTTTCATTTCAAGAATGATGTAATCCTCCTACCAATTCAATGATAAATAAGACATTTCCCACAAATCTCTTGCTTCATTTCTTAAACACAAAGATTTGTTCAACCAAGTCGTTAATGAGTTTCAATGTCGAATGGCTTGAGGTGTAACATATGCCTTATTATTCAAAGCCAACTTAAACATTCACATTAACTCTCCTAGTAGATTTTGGCGCTTGTAAAATTTTTTTAACAAAGCCATGCTATGTAAAGGATCCGAGATAGAGTGGGTCGCGACCTACATCAATGGTCAAGTTGGCCATTATATTCTTGGTGTTGTAATTTACACACAATGAGGTTGTTGAACCTTAGGTTGTAAAATTTAAGCGTCGCAAAATGGCGTAAGAGAAGTTTACATAACAAACTTAAGCTAAGTATGTAGAGGTATGTCCTCTACACTATTGCATTCAAAATACAGACTCGCCTTATACCGCATAAGGAGCATAGACTCGTCAATTGTTTTTGGCCCATGGCCATACATCACAAGCATTTAAATTGTTTGGGAAACAAGACACACATTGTCACATAAAATAAATTGTCTTAAGGTACATGCCACCCTTTGGAACCAAATTACCGCTAATGAGCAGCCTTCATTCTTGTTTCTTGGAGAGGAGTGGAGGAGGGTTGCACTAAGACCGGTTTAGTAGACATGGTCTTCTTGGTTGGAGTGGTAGGCTTTAGTTTCAAGTTTCTTAGACAGAGATCTTCAAGGGTGCCATTGGATCTTTGGTTGCCTCGAGAAGGAAGGAGTACTGCAGTTGCAAATGCATTTCCGCCTCATCATATTCAGCCTTGAAGTGGGATGGTAGCATTCAATCTTGGAGAGGTCCACAGCTTACTGTTTGGGCGACCTCCTCGAGCCAAACACCGTCCATGAAATAGGGGTGACTTGATGACCTTCCACATCCGAGCTCGGCTCGTCACTATGATAGAGTTCCATGGCTATGTAAGGCACCACCTTCAAACAACTTCGCACGATCTTTCGCAAAGATCTTATACCTCATTTGCGTGCCATCGATCTCCTCCTCAACTTTACCTCTACCTCTCCAAGCCTAACCTCTCACTTTCCAACCCAACGCACTTAGCCTCGAGGCAAGATTCGACCCGGTGAGAGTAATAACCTTGGCTTCTTCCGGTTTGAGATTTCCACGTTCCACGGTCAATCGAGCTATCTTTCTCGAAGGTCTTGGACGACGGGTTCTTCTCAATGTTCCCTCAATCTCGCCACACTTTGCTTCCGGCTTGGCCACGGTTTCGAGCAACCCCCGGTCCGGGCATTCAAGTGATTATCCATCACCGCCGCCGCAACCCCATTATCATGCATGTCATGAACTTCTCAATGGACATGTTCTCTAGCATACTCTTCCACCGTGGAGGGTCACATGGTCAACAATCCGATGACGAGGCTAAGGCATTTGGAAGCTCCTTCGTCTTTGGAAGACCCACGAGCAACAAAATATAAACAGTTAGCATAAGTTATATTTTTACCTTCACAATGTCTCATAAGATGAAATACTTACCATGAACCTCAACGGATTCATCGGGCACCAAAGCGCACTTGATAAGCTTTACGCCTCGGTACTTTATGCTTCACAACTCTACTCCCTGAGGTAGGCGGAGATTCTTCCTTTTGTTGGATTTCACGGCCTTGGCCATTGTCCCTTTCCTACTCTTTAGCCTATCGCCTATTCCTGTTGAGCCAACGACGGGGACATCCTCATCCGCAGGATCGTCCGAGTCAAGAATGTTCTCCACCGGTTGGGATGTGACCGCCACGGCGTGATTGTGGGGTCTCGATGAAATAGGCTCGCTTCGAATGCTTACCTCATTATTATTCAGATGTTGAAGGGAGCCAACGCCATAAGACTCCTCGACTTTCTCCGCAGCATGAAACTTAAATCTTCATCAAATTCTTGGAACATGGTGTTTTTGAAGCATATAGTCGAAAGCAATGCCTCTCGCTCATATGCATCACTTTCGATTGGGGGCTTGATGATGTACCCTCGAGTAGCTCAAGGACACCCTATGAGACGATGTCGAAGCCCTTCCATCTGAAGGCCCAAGTTAGGATTCAAATATCCATAGGCGTCAAACCATTCGTTGGTGCGAAGGTTACCTAAGGGAATTCGCCACTCGAAGCTTTAAGCCCTTGGGGTATGGCCGATGAAGGAATAATGGATAAGGAACCTCGACTTAGTCAAACCCACGATCTCCTCTCTCTTGGCTTCCCCATCAAGTCCGAGAATTGGGTCACTAACCCCTAGCGGTTACCCACAATCATGGGACGCCCCATGATCTCCGACATTTAAGCGAAGTGCTCTCAACCCTATTTCATTCACTATAAATAGGTTAGACAGACAATAGATTATGGTATGCTCATTTCACACTCATCTCTTTACTTTCATACATTTATACAACCATAACTCATACTTACTCTCGCCGGAGGTGGTTCGTAGGTCCTACCCCGCAATCACTTAACGTAGTGTCTTAGTATTTCTTATTATCAGGTTACAGGCGAGTCTTGACTGGAACACATACCCCTCATTACTTTGATCCTCATCGAAGCCTGGTAGTGCAATCTTTTGCACAATCAATATCCTTCTTCAAATTGTGCCTCATCCATGCAACATTAGAGGCAGTTCGGAGGTACTCAATGGTATCGATCTTTCGGACTTTACAGAATTTCTCCTCCGGACCTAGGTGGTAGCGAGTGAATTCATATTTTTCTACTATAATAGGGGGTGGTCTTTTGTAGGGTATCCCCAGGAGCTTGCACCTTCTTTGCTCGTAAGCTTCGTTATCGGGATCAGTGAACTCTTCAAGGTAATCTAGCATCCCTTCGATATCATCGTCATCGAATCGCACTTTGAACCATTCTTTATCGAGCAAATTCTCCACTAGAACGCGCTTGCATTCTTCTTTATCATTACTCACCCGCTCTATATCCACGTCAATTGTTGTTTTACTCGTGTTTTCGCTACATTTGTCGTTAGAATTTTCTTGATCCATGTATTCCTTCCAAATCTTATCTTTTGTTAATGCATCCACATGCCCATACTTAATTTTGACCCAACTATCAAACCCTAAGTTGTCTATCCAAGGTAAACTTGTTCTCTCCTTGTCATTGGTTGAGGACCAAAAGAATTCATCTTTTCCTAATCTTCCAAAGTTGCCTCCACCATCACACACATCGTTATACGGGTTGCATGATGCCCAGAAAATTTCCTGTGGGATTTTACTTTCGCACCGATGTTGCGTAGTTCTATGTTGTCGGCTTCATTTACATGCTCTTCCGCGTAATATATCTTTATTAGTCTCGTCTGTTTGAATGTGCTTAGCGTAATCAACTTTTAGCTTCATAAGAAGATTTGGATTGATCTTGGCATTCCCAAATTGAATTGCGTACCAATCTTTAAAGGCTAAATTACCGAATTTTATCCCGTGTCTTTCACGCTCATGAGGGCATGTCCATTCCTCAACTCTTTCATTGTCTCCTCCATTTCAATATTCGTGGAAAGGGCTGCATGTAGGCCATGCCCTTGAGGTTTCTTCATCAGTAATAGCGATAGGAGTACACCAGTGAGTGATAAGTGGCTCTTCTTCATCATCGAGGAGAGTTCTTGAGTTTTCGATTCGTCCAAGTCGAGGAATTTTTACGCCCATGTATCCCGCCACGTAGTGGCGAGATTCTTGGTTACGGCGTAATTCATTAGAGTCGTATTCCTCAAGATTCATCACAACTCCTTTGTCATTTGTTAAACACGTGTTACGCCGTAACTCATTAGGTATGTTACGGCGTAACTCATATCTGCTGACGGAATCGTCCTCTAAACTCGCATCAACGGCCCGAGCCTTGAGTTATCATCCGAGAAAATTACCTTACATTCCATAGTGGTTTAGATCCTTGAGTTTATCGTTATTCTTTCTTACTTTTTCGCTGAGCTTTATCACCATGGATTCAAGGTTTTTAAGAGTGGAGTCGTGTTTAGAAATGTTTCTATCAGTGTTTTCTTGGAATTCCTTCAACCATTCATCTTGCTCCTTTTTTTTTTGGGCTGAATTTTCCAGAAATTTAGTAATTGTTTCTTCAAGAGTGGGCTTTCTTTCTTCATACGGCCCACGGTTGTAATTACTACGATATCCATTTCGATTTTCACCGTAAAAGGGTCGATTTTCTCCATACTTAGCTTCTTCGAATTCCTCTTCGTCCATATGAGGACAATTTTTCGTAAGGTGTCCTCCTCCACAGCTTTCACATCCCACTTGAATGGCATGAACAGTTTCCCTGACTTTTAGCATATCTCGACTGAGGCTTTCAATTTTACTAGCGATTGCTGCAATTCCGTCGAAATTTCCACCTTGGTTTCTTTTACTTCCACCGTCGTGCCATTTTTGAGAATGGTCCGCCATTTTTTGAATGGCTTCAATTGCCGTAGTAGGAGTCATATTTGGGATAGGTCCTTGATAATCCAACATCTGTCTTGTAGTTACATTTATTCCGTTGTAGAAAATATTGATCTTCTGTTGGTTATTAAGATCATTGGTAGGACACTTATAAAGAAGATCGTTGTATCTGTCCCAAGCTTGATACAGAGTTTCGTCGTATTCTTGTTTGAAATTGTGGATTTCAAGAGTTAATTAGAAATCTCGATGGTGGGCAATATCTTTGGATAAAGTGTTTCTTAAGTAGTGCCCAGTATTAACCGCGCCCGTGGCAATCTTTCGATCCATCTTCTTGCCGCTCCAGTTAGAGTCATAGGAAGACCACGATCATAACAAACATCATGAGACACGCGGAATGTTGAAAAGGCTAGCGATGTATAGGACATTTTCAACGTGCTCATATGCGTCTTCGTCCCTGTTTCCTGAAAAGGGGTTAGCGCGAAGCTCCCTCATAAATTGGTCTTTAATCTCGAAACGAACATCCGCTCCGATTGCCGGTCTTACGAGACCCGACCCTTGATCAGCTCTAGTCAACGGCAAGTATTCCTCGAGAGTGAGGTTGTAAAACCCTAAAAATACGAAACGTGTTAAAAGACTAATTTACCCTCACCGTAAACACTTATAAAATACGTAAAATACACAAACGCTCATTTAACGAAATTTAAAAGCTAACTTGTATTGGTTTGAAATTCCTAACGTGTATATAAGATTATCGACATTCGGTCCGACAAAAATAAAAGTCACGCGAGTCGTTTTTTTTTTTCTTCTAAGCCGAACAACCTATGCAGTTGGGCCTCGTCCTTTTTGTTGTGACCCGACTAGTTAGAGCCACTTGGGCCTCGTCCATTTGAGCTGTGAGCCGACCCACACCCAAGCCCATAGTCGATCATGTATATATACAAACATAAACCTCAAAATCTGAAACCCTAGTTACACAAGTCTCGGCACTCACACAAAAACCCTAGCAAAACCTAAGTGACGGCAAGTAACTGGTTCTCTTTTTCTCTGTGTCTCGTTAGCAGCAGGTATCACATCATCACCCTTGTGTTCCTTGTTAAATTCGATACTCATACGCGGGATAATATGAATGTATAAACACTTTAAAACATAATCGTTTTATGTAATCTGAATCTGTTAATATTGCTACTCATTAATCTGATATAGAACATGGTAATAAAGGGCCACATGGAATCATAACCTAACTTGTCTAAACTTGATGGTAATCGACTTTGGTCTGCTGTTGTGAATCGCCTACGTATAGTCATATGTAAAGGTCCTGAAAACTTAACCAAACCGCTTATTATAATCATGATACTTAAACATGAAACTGTCTTGTCACATGAATTTATAAAACCATGAACCTGCTTATCATCTTCTTATGTCGACCTTGTTCATAACTATTACAAAGCGAATGTGTCTTGTTCAATTTTTTTTACCTGGACCTTATCGATTTTTAAACCGGATATAAACCAAGAAAAATTAAAGAATGATCAGGTACATCTGTGATAGATCAGATGAATGCTTATATATACGTATTGAACCTAAGAACTATATTAAATAATATGGCGTATGTTTATGAATTCAAACATGGGTCTTTTATTCGAGTCGTGGGTCGAAGTTAGAAACTGATTATGTCTATCGAATTATGGTAGTGTATGCATGTTATGTTGTAGACAAATAAATGTTTAATATTAGTGATGTCATCTGTCCATGGTCGAATGAAGTTCTTTCAGTTTTTTGAATTCTTAAGCGTGGGTCGTGGTGTTAAATTGTGAATGCATGACCTCTACGAGAAGTACACGAGTCTTTGGTTAGTGTCCTTGCATGTAATGTTAGCATGGAGCGCATAAAATAATGAATGAGTGCATGGTATCACGTTTCATATATTCCTCTGTTTTGTATCCCACTCAGTCACTTGTATATGCATGTTAAAAGGTACATGAATCATATATTAAGTCACTTAAATATTGAAAGGACAGTCCATACAATCGACATATATAAACATGAATTGAACTCAACTTGACATGCATGTTGTACTCAAATATAATCATCACTAAAACTAATAAGTTGTCACATAAAATCATGTTTTGACATCACTTAAATATTGAATGAAAGACCTGTACTCGACCCTCCTTTGCATGCCTTTGTCACGTCCATTTATCGAGCTTAAATTGTCACTTTTCACCTTAGACTATAATAGTAATATTATAAAGTGTTTAATATTTAGTTATTTATCGCAATAAACCCTAAACTTATGAAACTTGTCATAATTGATCTTTAAAACATGATAATGCTTATTTTCATCGGTTTGATCTAAATTGACTTTAATTATATCATCAACAACTAAACTTGCTAATTATGGAAACTTACTAAAATGGGTAAACCTAATTCATCAGACTTAAAAGTAATACGTGGTATTAATTTGTATAGGTTCTGCGAAGGAGGAGTGATCCTTTGCTTTTCGTGTTTCTTGCTTTTGTTAGTTTTGCTTTTGGAATAAGGTACGGATATTCTGTCTTACTTTAAGACACTTGTGTTATCGTACAGATATTCTGACCTTTTCAGTAAAGGTTCCTTATGATGTTCTTTTCGTTAGCTTTCCTAATTTACTTATTAGGGTTTCCGATGCCATTGCTATGAACCCTTTTCTGATAGTTTGATCTGTAGCTTATCTGAACTTCTGTTTTATTGAACCATGTAATATCCGATTTGAACTCATCGTTACGAAGACTCCGATATGCACATTTGTTGAACCTCGCTATATTTGATTATGAACTTCTGAATTGTGAACATTAAATGTTGAATTTCTGATTATGAAGTATGATATGTGATTATGATATAATCTCTGATTTCTGAGTATCTGAATATGAACTTTTGATATGAACTATCTGCTGTGTTATATGTTTGACCTTTATGATGAATTATGATCTGTGTCATTTATGACAACTGTTTGACCTAAGATGGGTTGATACCGGCCAAATATTTCACTAGTCATGGGGTTCCATGTCCGTATCGATGATGCACCTCGATATGACTCTAGGGCGATAGAGTGATGTTACGCCACGTCCTCGGATGGTGGAGCATATTTTGTATATGTAGGAAGGGCGTATGGATGCATCCTAGATCGATCTCGTTATCCGATATGATTTGTCGGTGAATGATGTCGTGTAATCTGGCGTCTTCACAAAATTCCGGAGCTAGCTACTCCATTTGTTACACGAGGTCTCCCTCATATTATATAAGGTATTCGAGGTCACCCTCCGAATACAATGGTTACTTATGATATGTTATGATCGATATGTTTCGGGCTCGTGGTGGATGACTAAACCTTATCATTAATTACATTTTATGAATTACATTTATGATTCCGTATTTGCCAATACTACATTTGCATCTTGAGTTATTATATGTTTATTGAAGATGTTTATGCTTTTACATGTTTATGTGACTACCGCTTGCCATGCTAGGATACGATCAATATGCTTAAATGTGATTCATACGTTGTCATCGATGATATGTTAGTTTACCGTTATGTGAATTCGTTGATCTGCGAGATGAATGTGCTAGTGTATAATTGAGTGTTTTGAAGGTTAATATGTATGATGGTTCATTTAATTTTGTAAACCTTGTCGATTGGTTAATATACCTATCTGTATATATATCGACCGCCATGTTAATTTCGTTTATGCTTACATTTGATCGAGAAATGATTCAAGTCATGAGTTTTGGTTTGTAAATTGGTAAATTGCTATGTTATGTCTTTGTCTATTTAGTTATAGAAGGTCTACTATGTTTTCTATCTCGTATGTGTGCTTGCCATGATTGGATTTGCTATTTCATTGCTACAATATTGGATTAAGTATGTTAAATGTAAATTAATTGACTAGTAAGAATGCCATGTTTACTTTCTAGGAACATTTCCGTTAGCTTTTAGACTTTTCGTTTGGCTTATATGTACTCTACTTTCTTGATTCTTTGAATGTTTGGTCATTTAATGTGTTTCCGTTATATGCTATGTGTTTGTTCTTATTTGCTATGTGTTCTTCCGGATTTACGTGAGATTGTGTTTCGAGAATCCTCAATGATTCGATATTCTCTTTCCGTTGTGATTTCGTTATTTGTATATTTATTCATTTTAGCTTTTGTTTCGTTATATGCATTCACTTGGGCTTTGTAAGCTCACCGCACTTTCTTTTCTGCGGCGGTATTAAGCATTCAAGATGAGCTTATGGGATAGCTGATATGGGTTTGAGAGTAGAGCTGAGAGCAAGATTTGACCATAGAGATCTTAGATTTATTTTGGAAGTTTAACTATTTATGTTTTCTTTTGAATATTTTGTAAAGGCTTCCGCTATTGTATAGTATATTAGTTCTGATATGAAACCGTATTGTGACATTTTCTACCCTTGTCGGGTTGGGGTGTTACAGAGGTCATCGATGTTAACCACTTCCATGGTACCTGAAAACTTGAAATATGATCGTGAGAAAAGTTTAAACATGAAATGAAAGACTTAATATTAATCCTAATATAGCTCCCGTGGGCCAAAAACTTGATGCGAGTTTCTTGACTGTGTCTTAATATTTATAGTGTCTCGCTATACCTATGGTCTACCCTAATGCACTAACGGGCAGTGTACCCGGTCGTGTGTAGTGTAGTAAATGGTAAAAACGAGGTCGTCCCAAGAGCTATGTATGTCGGATAATTACTAAGTCTAATTGTCACAAAATATAAATGGTTTGATATGGTTTTAATTAATTAAACTACGAATGCAGAATATAAAAGCAATTAAATGGGAGAAAGGAAATCAATAGAGGAATAGTGGTGCTAACCTAGTCAATCCTCCTAACTAGTTATGTCTACGTCTACCTACTTCCAATTACTTGGTGGGGTCAAATTCGAGAGGCGACATTTGGTCAATTCGCCTAACCTATCAAAGAAAGATGCCACCACAGAGAAATCAAAGCACCATCATAAGTCCCTGTTGTTCCGGTCCCCTAGCCGAGTCATTAAGTACCGCTACATGCTAGATTCTAAATAGTGAGTGCTCGTCCGTTAGAAACTTAGACACTACACCCCAATTCTTAAGTTCATCCAAGCGATAGGTGATCGGTTGGTCAATCGCACAAGTAGAAAGGGTCGTGGGTTGGTCATATCTTACCCTTCCGTCTCGATCCGCTCACCTAGGGTCATTTGGTCATATATCCTAGGCAATTGGCCTCACCGCCATTCAAAACTATCGAACCGGGGTGACTACCAAAGAACTATGCATGCATACACTTAGAAATAATTGTACGGAGTAAAGGTAAACGTAAACAAAACAATTAAGGAATCATAACTAGGCTAGCACCAAAGGGTGCTTAGCAGCTCATATTAATCATGCACATCAATTCAATATTCAAAGGTACGAAATACATGAATTGAAAGTAAAAGAAATAATAAACGCTAAATCTTATCGTAATTGTGTGACTTCTCCTTGGAAACAACTCCGTATGCTTCCCTAGACCTTCCTTGAGTATTTTCCCACGTTCTCGAGTATGTGTGTGGAATGGAATGAATAGAAATCTTTGGAATTCTTGGGTATTTATAGGCGTGTGCGGGTTACTAGGCGTAACCAAAGATGAGTTACGTCGTGAACCTCCGTAAATGCACTAGATCGCTAGTTACTGGCGTAACCTTATAAGTGGTTACGCCGTAGTCTTCAATAATCTCGTTACGTCACAAGTGATGAAGTAGTTACAACGTAAGTATCGGTGCGTGGAACCTCTTTGACCTAATGGAGTTACGTCGTAATCTTTGGAAGGAGTTACGCGTAACCTCTTGATGAGTTGGACTTGGGTAACGCAATAGTTACGGTAATGTGAAAGACGAGTTACGCCGTAACCTCTTCAAAATAGGCATCTTGTGATAAATCCTTAGTAATGTTTCCATTTCCGCATCTCTTTAGCTCCAATGCTCGCAATTTACCTGAAAGTGTAAAACAATGGAAAACAAGCGTAAATCCATATAAATGATATAAATAACGAGCATTAACGGGGGAAATTGACACTTAATAATCATGACTATTTGATGTTATCAGAGAACAACACACACAACTTCACAAGTTTCACACACTTGGGAAAATACTGCCTTACATCAATAAAGTATGGTGTTTTTTTAAGTGTTACTTGAGCTTCTTGATCCTTATCAATCTCATTGGGTCCTCACTATTTAACACGGGAAAACAAACAACAATACTATTCACTCCCATCTCTAAACCGATTTACATACCATACGTAAACAATATGTTTATCGATTCGATTTGTTCGTTTACTTGTTTATTGTATGTCGTCTATTGTCTAGACCATTAATTATTATATGAACATTCTGTGATTTTTTATCCGTGTCATAGTGGTTAAGGGTAAGTGATAATAGAGCTTCACAAGCCTTCGCCATTAGGATTAGACGTGAGCAAACCCTAAGTTAGACGCATTATGACTAAAACAAGTAAGTTAGCGCATATTCTCTTATAGATGACCATTCGCGGGAGAATAGGTAGTACTATGACCATTAGATTATCAAGATAAATCGTACAGAGTAGTTGTCACACTTAATGCGTGCTTAAGACTTATTAACACTATGACCATTGGGTTAAGGGTTAATATGCATAAGACTGGGTAACCGTGACCATTTGGCCTAGCCTGCATTAGATTCACCAACGGAATGAACATTAGATCATTGCACTTGTAGACGAATCAGTAAGACATAATCGGATGAACTTGGCTAGCACGTTCTTCCCCCATCGATCACAACCTCGTTCACTTTATTGTTTTAAGTTTATTTATTAGTTTAAGTAATCAAATCGTTTCAGTCTCTCAGATTGAACCCTCTGAATTAAGTGTTTAGATTAGTTTAGTAATTGCCATTAGGTTTAGCATAAGTAAATTCGCACCTCGCGAATGACCCGTACTTACCATCCTAGCTATAACTAATCGGGTACATTGCCTGTTAGTGTTAGTCTATATGTTAGTTCGGTATTATAAATTTAAGACTAGATAATAACACATTAAATTTTTGGCGCCGCTGTAGGGGAGCAAAGTTAGCTTTTGCTTATTTAGTGGTTTTATGTATATATTAAATTACAACATATAGTGTTGTTATTGATAATATTATTGTCAGTAGATGTTAAATTAATATATTCGCACGGAATTATAAATATCAAAATAAAAGCACGAGTTATTGTGATATGTAAATGAATACACAATATTATACATATATGAGCGACTCATGTTATTCTTTTTATGAGATTAAGTAAAGGTATCCGGATTATTTATTTATTTAAATATCCGCATTTAATAATGACTAATGTTATTCCTTTTATAAGTTTAACTCATGGCATACGAGTTTAAAAATTAAAATATGGCTAAAACTATTATTAATATGAATATAAATAGGCGAGATTAACATGAAGGCACGACCTCACGAGTTATTACGAGATGAAAATAAATAGATAAGATTGTACATATAACAAGAACACATATTTTTTTCAATGGTCATTATGTGCTACTAAACACGCATAATGTCTAGAACGTGATATCGGTAATTAAATTTAAACAAGATCAGTCTAAACACTATACCAGTTAAACAAAGTCAAATCAATCATACAACAAAAATTTATACAAAATATTAATCAATTAATACATAATGAAAAAATTATGCAAAAACTCGCTCGTGCATGGGACTATAACTATGAAAGTATACAAGAGCTATTATAATTTTACTAGTAGGTACCCGCGCATTGCGGCGGCGGGTATCAAGTAATAATAATTTTAGCAAAAAATGTTTTAAATTTTATGTTTTCTTTTACAATAACTTTACCAATAGCGATGATATATTAGGTTTGAGTAAATTAAAAAAATGATTGACAGTATCAAACTAATTCATATAAAAACAATAGAATAGTGGTATGATGTTGCATCCATAAATAGGCGGTAGTCAATAAGGTTATGGGGTTATGGTCAAATTAGTTGATAGTGACCCGTAGTCAGAAATACATAGAACCTTTTTTTAATGAAATTTATACGTAATAATCTACACCTCCTAATAATATATATATTTTAAATGCCATATCAAGCTTTATAAAGAATTTATTTATGTTAAGAAAAAATAGTTTTTCATATATACATTTTGTAAAGTATATATTAATGAACATGTTTGTATTATTAATAGTGTTTATTACACTTGTCCCACATAGATACAATAAATAAATAAAAGAGTGTTTATAATGTAAAAAAATTTACATGTTCAAGCAATCATGTCGAGTTCTATATGAAAAGTATAATAGGTAAATATTAATTTATAATCATTGAATTAACACTTAGCACTTTGCATCATTTGTCTTCAAAATCTTGTCCTGATCTTTATAAAAAATCATTTTTTTTATTTTTTTGCTTAAAAATATCAAAAAACTTTCAAATAATATTTAGATTGGTTCTTGAAATACTCTTAGGATTTAATAATACTTTTGAAATTTGTAGTCTATTATGCATTTTAAAATCTTAGTGATTTATATGTGCATTTTTGCATTAAAAACTATACTAATTCAAAAAGAAATAACAAATGAAGTATTACAACATTGTGACAGATAATTTAGTAAAAGCTATGTTGTATGTATATTATGCATTAAAAATTATAATGCTTAAAAAACATATTAATGACATCTTAAGTTTTTTTAAGAGATAGTATGCTAAATGCATTATAATATGTATAAAATCAAATTAACTATAACTTATAAATTTACTTCTTTGCATCATTTTTCTACAAAACCTTGTCCCGATTTTTTAAAAAGACTGTTTTTTATTTTATTTTTGTGGTTACAATATCAAAAAACTTCCAAATGATATTTAAATTGGCTCTCGAAACACTCTTGCAATCTAATAATACTTTTGAAACTTTGTAGTCTAGTATGCAGTTTAAAATACTATTGATTATATGTGCATTTTTGCATTAAAGCTATACTAATTCAAAAAGAAATAATAAATATTGTGGATGATAAATTAGTACAAGCTATGTAGTGTGTACATTATGCATTAAAAATTGTAATGCTTAAAAAACACATTAATGACATTTTAAAAAAAATTAAGAGATAGGGTGTTAAATGTTTTATATGTTGTATAGATATGTGTAAGGGCAAATTGCATAAAAGTGTACCCAACCTATACTCAATTTCAATTTAAGGTATTGTATCCCAAATAACATTCGTAGTCCCTATTTCAATTTAATTACGCCAGAAAAATGTTTTCGTCCGTTTTTATAGGTTTTCATACGTTTTGTCAAGTTTTATACGTTAAATTTTTTAAAGAAATTAAATTTAAAAAAAATAATTAATTTTTTTAAAAAAATGAAATTTAAAAAAACAATAAAAATTTTAAATTTATTTAATTTTTTTAAAGTAAAGTTTTTAAAAATTTAAGATTTTTAATAATTTTTTATCCGATTAAAAAAATTTAAATTTTAATTATTAAAAAATTTTAAATTTTAATTTTTATAAAATATTTAATTTTTTTTTAAAAAATTAAAACTTTTATATATTTTTAAAATTTTTATTTTTAAAAATTTTCTTTTCAATTTTAACTTTTTAACTTTAATTTTTTTAAATATTTTTAAAATTTTTTTATAAATTTTAACGATAAAAATCGACAAAACGTATGTAAACGGACGAAAACATTTTTGGCGTAATTAAAATGAAATAGGGACTACGAGTGTTATTTGGGATAAACCATAGGGACGAAACATGTAATTTTTCATTATAAAATAAGCTGGAAACCCGTTATATGTCTTACATTGCAATAAAAAATAAGTTGAGTACACTAAATTGAAGAAAAAATGTAGAGTACCTTAAATTGAAATTGAAGCATAAGTTGGATACACTTTTGTGCAATTTGCCTAGATATGTAATATGTATAAAATCAAATTAACTATCACTTGTGAATTTACATTTTTCATCATTTGTCTTCAAAAACTTGTCCCGATTCTTATAAAGACCGTTTTTTATTTTTGTGGTTAAAAATATCAAAAACTTTCAAATGGTATTTAGATTGTCTCTCAAACACTTTTATGATTTAATAATATTTTTGAAACTTTATAGTCTAGTATGCATTTTAAAATCCTATTGATTTACATGTGCATTTTGCATTAAAAACTATATTAATTCAAAAAGAAATAATAAATGAAGTATTAAAATATTGTGGAAAATAAATTAGTAAAATCTATGTAGTGTGTACATTATGTATTAAAAATTGTAATCTTAAAAACACATTAATGAAATATTAAAAAAAATAGAAGAGAGGGTACTAAATACTTTATATGTTGTATAGTCGTATAGATAAAAACTCTTAGACATTATAAAACCATAAAATTATGAATTCTCATAAAATTTAAGTTTAAAAGAAAATTATTAAAACGTTATTACCTATTATACTATCTGCTTAAACGTTATGCGTGTGCCAACGTCATGACTAAGTTTTAATAAAGTCAATTTTATATTTATTCAATTAGAAAATCAAAATTTCACATTTCTTCAATACATGCTTTAAAATAATTATATTTATACTTTAAAAACTTATGTTTTGAGAAAATATGTAATTTTGATTGGTAAATATGGATTTTCCTTTTAATAACTTGTTACTAATTAACATAGTTGTTAAGATCTCGATCCCGATCTTGGGATCTTACGATTTCTGATTCTACAAAATAAAAATGATTTGGATCCTACGCAGGATCTTAATGTTTAAGATCTTATAGGATCCCGATCTTAACCATATGATCTTAAGATTTACTCCGATCCGATCTTACTTTTCTTGAACCACAAACTAAAAAGCGCAGAATTTATGATTTATGTTTTATATAATTTAAAAACATAATGTGATTTTTCGTAAACATTATATATTCATAATTTAGGATAACATTTTCATGAAACATTCATATAATTTCGTGTTTATAATATACAGGTTTTTAGCCTGTGACTTAATGCAGGTATTTCATACGTAATATTATTTAACGTTTGAACTAAGTGTGTTCCTATTAGATATGTTTAGTATTTTAAGCGTAACGATATAATTAAGCGATTGCGAATTTACAAAAATTATGTTATCAAGCCTTCGATGCGTTACGTTTTATATAGAGCTTCTTAATTAAATGATAGAATGTCGTTATTTAACAACCGTTAAGTAACGATCGTCGATAGGATTTGTTTGTGTAACAAACATCTAATATGAAGGACCAATTTATGTAAAAAATTTACATCGTTATTCTCTCGGGACCTATTTTGCAACGCAAGTTAAACCTCGAGGACTTTTGTCGCATTTTCGTATTTTTAAAAGTATTTAAAAAATAAAATAAATAACAACCGTTAGTGGATAACGGTCGTTAACTAACTACCGTTAGTTACTGTTTCTTGAGTCCTATTGGGTGTGGCGATAGCACAAACCCAACTGTCAATAGTCACATTCCTAAATGTACTTTAGTAGAAATATTAATTTGTAAATTTAAATAATATAACAAAGATCATTAAGAAATGATATTATTGTAGAATTTTAGAATCCGGTCCGATTTTACGATGACGATCTTACAAAGATGAAACGATTTAGAATCCCGATCTTAAAAGTAGGGTGTGCACGGTCCAAAATCGGATAGGACCGCCAAGACCGGACCGACCGGGGCCGATTTCAAGAAAGTCATAAGCGAGACAGACCGAAAGTGGTCGGTCCGGTCAAGCGCCAAATTAGCTAAATTAAAGTCGGTTTGATCCGGATAGGACCAGGGACCGGATTTAAAGCTCGAGACCGTGAACCGGACCGAATGTGATCGGTCCGGTCCGGTCTGATCCGTCCGATCTCGGTCGGTTCGACGGTCGATCCGGTCCATTCGGGTCGAATGCTCACCCCTACTACTTAAAAGTATTGCTAATTAATGTTAGACGTTAAATATAAGATGCCATAAGTCAACAATTAAGGCAAGCAAACACAGACTTTCTAGATCTTAATCAAGTCATGTTCAACATAAATACCGCCAAATGAAACTGCTGATCACTCGATAATTATATTCACCAACCACCACCATGGCGTACGGTGGTTTTCCGTTAGAATACTGGCTCCAATGGCAAGTGTTCCTGAGCGCCATCATCTTCATACTTCCAACAATCATTTCTATAAAATTCATTCTCACTAAAAAACAACAAACACATAATATTGGTTACGATCATTTATGGATGCCATGCTGGAAGAATCTTCATCCGCTATGGCTTCTTGTTTTCAGATTGTTTTCATTCGTTTCGATGGCGTGGCTGTTGTATCAGACTGTCATGTCTTTTGGAGTATTTGTCTTCTATTTTTATACACAGTTAGTATGCTTTTTTATTTATTACAGTATTATTTTTTAATTATAGTTTTGTGGAATGATTAAGTGACATGTTAATGTTTTTTCTTTTAAATTATGTTTTGCAGGTGGACTTTCTTGCTGGTTACGATATACTTTGCGGTATATTATATGTTTATTTACTTCATATAAGTCGACTGTGATTGACTTAGGGTTTATCTGATTGTTTCATATCACATAATTACTTTCAAATCTCCAATGCCAGCTCTTCTTAATACTCTAGTAGTTTATGAAATACTCCGTTGTCAACCATAAGATAATGTATGACCTTTAATTTGGGAAGTAGTTGAGAACCATATGTTTATGTGCTTGTGACGGGGAAGTTTTGTGTCTTTTCCGTACTTTCAGCCTTCTTATGGTACTGCCAATTGCTATCAGAAACAGTAAAGAAAATTGAAACAGTTTAATTAGGTAGATGTGAAAATGTGTTTTATCGGTCTCTGTTCTTGCTAATAGAAAGTGGCTATTGGGAATTCTATCTTCGAGACAAAATGACCCAATAGGCACCACTTAAATGCTATGTGGCTTGTCCTATCCCCTGCTTTCCTCCCATAGACCGGAGTTATACCTTTCCTACAATACTATGTTTGCAAGCTATAGAAATTTTCCAATAGATTCCATACTTTATTTTTTGAGGTTCAGTACCTCTTGATTAGCATCAGTAATAGCAACATTTTTTTATATCAATTATCTTGAATCTTCATGTCTGCCAAACATGAATGAAGGATGTTAGCAAGTCAGTAACATTCTTAGGTTGTTACTGATTTCATCATTGATGTGTAGCTTGGAACCATCATATCAGCTCATGGATGCTGGATGCGCTCTAAAGAGCATGGACCTCCAAATCAAGAAAGAGATAAGTTCCTGAAAAAGGATTCTAGCCTTAAAGTTAACGAGGCTTCCCAACACAACCATACGCAAGTAAATCAAGAAGCTGGGTTTTGGGGAAATCTTATGCAGAATGTATATCAGGTAGTATTCCTATCACATTCTTATATTCATGGCAAGACTGGTTTGTGTTCCTATCTGGCTAAGCTCATCCTTCGTGTATGACAACAGACTTGTGCAGGTGCTGTTGTACTTACTGACATCGTATTTTGGTGCCTATTACTCCCATTTCAGACTGGGGATAACTTCAAGCTTACCCTGGTTAGTTCTTAATAGTGGCTTGTCATTAGTGTATTTCATTTCATGTTCTAATCATTATCCATTGAATAATGGCAGTTGATTGGTTGCATGCACTCTGTAAATGCTGTTTTTCTCCTCTTGGATTCTGCTCTCAACAGCCTAGTAAGTAATTCGAGAGCATTTTATTTAAGTACCGGATAACTAGAGTGGCAAAATAGACAGTTGGACGGATTGCGTAATGGGTCAAAACGACTTTTTTTGTATGGGTTAAGGCTGATCGACGAAAATACTTTTTGTATAATAAATAATTTGGGTGTCAATAATCTAACTATATCTCTATTTTTGTACCTATTTCCATCTCATGTTGCAGCAATTTTCTTGGTTTGGCTTAACTTACTTTGTCTTGTGGAGCTCAACCTATATAGTTTTCCAGTGGGTTATGCATGCATGTTGCTTTAAATGGTGAATTTTACTTTTTCCTTTATCCATTTATAAGTCTTTTGCTTATTGAATTTGGCAATAAAAACGGTTGAATTTTCAGGTGGCCTTATCCTTTCCTAGAACTTGACACTCCATGGGCTCCCATGTGGTATGTTGCATTGCATCTCATAGTATTGTCTTTGGATGTTTTATTTGTTTGCTATATTTCATAGTCTAATAAGCTGTGTATAACCTCCAGGTACTTTGGCATTGCGTTGTTTCACCTTCCATGCTATGGGCTATTTGTTTGGCTTGTGAAAGCCAAAGTCTCGATGTTTTCGAAGATGTTTCCCCGTGCATTTACAAGGTTGTCGCCCCTTACCTTTTCTTTTCAAGCTTGAAGATAGATTTCAAATGTTTCGTTTTGAGAAAAAGAAAACCCAACTTCAATATACCATGGGCTTCACTTGGTTTGTATATTGATTGATAGTATTGGGGCCTTAAGCAATTGGTCACGTGCACGTTCTCAATTTCCTGAATTAGCTAATACTTTCGTGACAGGATGGTAGCAAATGAGAAGCAGATGTAAGCTGTTGGCGCATGATACCATCATGTATGTAATCAAGTCTCATTCTTGTACTATTTAGATGTTATACATTGTTAGTTATATCATCTTTGAATGTATTGTTACGGAAATGAATGTTGAAATAACTCTGGTGACATTTCTAATGCCAACATTAATCTCCAAAACTGTTTCCTTTCAGAAAAATAAGTTACATCACCGCCAACCTAGTAAACCAATAAAACATTTGACACCTACGAATTTGATTACATTTACACTTCAAGAACAGAGTGATGTTAATTACATACTATGATACCCAATGGAAGAACACTACTTGATTATAACCCAAGTTTTGCGGTACACCGTATTGAGGCAACCAAGTTCCTCCCTGCAAGAACGCGCCAGCAGTAAAGCCAAGTGCATCTCTCGTTATTGATAATCTTAAAACCATTCCATTTGACCCTACCCCCAAATTAGCACCTGGTCCTCTGTTATTATACTCTCGGAACATACACGTCATGTGGTTGTTCTTCCCTTCAGCGACTCCCATGTTGTCCAACCTTCTGGTTTGATCAAATCTCCAATGTCGCACAGCATTATCACCGGTTGCAGCCGCTTTCCACGGTCTTCCAAGGTGCGTCGCAAATTGACCCTTCACTGGAGCCAACTCTGGTGCGGCATTAATCTTACAATTATGAAGCACCACACCACCCGCTTCTTCCATTTTCATCCTACCATCCGCTGTTACCATATTCGCCTGATTTTATCTGGTTTCGAACAAAATTTCTGAATCTTGGATAAATGCCCTGCCCACCCGAATATGAAGTCAACGGTTCCTGAAATGAAGCAGTTTTGTAAAATTGATCGTGGGCATGGTAGTATAATGTGTCTTGGTAACCCTCAAAGCCGCAATCCATCATAACAGTGTGAGGTGACTGAGATCGAAACGCAACTGCCTGATGTCCCGCTGGTCCAATTGTGTTTCTAAAGGTTATCCCTTGGCCATGAACCGTTCTCCAAGAGCAACCACTGTTGCCGTTTGTGAAGTTCAATTTTGGCTATTTGAAAGTTTAGATTACCAGTAATGATTGTCTTATCACGGCCGTCACCATACATAAATACATTATTCTGATTTTTATCTACAATGATTTGTCCTTCACTATATGTACCAGCTTTTACGTGAATTATAAATCTTCCTTGGTGATTTGGGGGGTAAGAAGCTAAAGCTTGTTTTATGCTTTTAAACTTACCGCTTCCGTCTTGAGCCACGACTACATTGGGTGGGGGGTTTGGTGGAAGAGCAGGAGGTGGAGGGGTTTTAAACAGTCCCTGGCCTTTTTTAGGTTTCTTGGCCCCACCGCCGCCCTTTTTGGCACCAAGAAGCCTACGGTCGACATGAGAGACCCAAGATGGAAAACCATGTTTGTTCATCTCATCAACCTCATCAAGAAGCTTACGTTGTCCAGTGGGCGGGAGTGCCAACTCACCTAAATCAACCCCAATATCCTTAAGAATATCGAGCACATTATAGACAATCTTTTGTGCATTAAATGTTAGCTCGTTAGATGTTTGCAATCCTTGTTGCATGTCTTTTTTTAATTTCTCGTCTTGGATCTCTTCCACACATGTTGTTTGGTATGACCGAACTGCAGTCAACCAAACAAGTATCGGGTCAATTTGTTCAGCTAATGAAACCGCTTCAGTTTCAGACACAAGCTGAAGAACCTGTTCGAGCTCATCGGTTGCATATCCCAACATTTTCTCACACGTTTCTAATTCACCATGTGATTCCTTTTTATCATCACCTAAGTTTTCTTATCATCGGTAGCCTTTTTAAGGGCCTTATTCAATTCATCTGCAGTTGCTCGAATGGCAGCGAGGATGTAATCCTCGTGAGTGGCTGATGAGTTCTTGGAGACATCTGAAGCGGCCTTGTTGCAAGCCTCTTTGTATTCGGTTGGTTTGCATATGCTATCCGCTGTTTTAGTACTCGTGTTTATATTATCATCATCCTGTCCACTTTTGACGATTAAGAGAACCACACCAAGGACGCACCCGACCACCAAGAGCAAAGATATGATTGATATGATGATCTTACCAGCCATCATCTAAATGTTTGTTTTCCTAATCTCCTTAATTAAGGAGAAAACTTGGGATTAATGGAAGGAAAATGGAATGTTTGGAGGTCGTATGTATCTTTGTAGCATTGTTTAATGGCAATCCTAAAATGTTGGATTTAAGATGGATCACTAGATTTTTTCATGGTTTGATTTTAACCAACTCTGATTTTGTTTACTGTATTTGTTTACCGTTGGTTTCTATATTATGCATGGACATGGATTTTGGTATACCTGTTGTAGACTTGTAGTGCTGTCAACTTACATAATACAGTAACTAGCTACATTTGGGTTAACTTTTTCTATATTTTCGATAGCAGTTACTAGTTAGTGGTTTGAAAAGAGTCATTTCTATTTGTATAAGCCTTGCACTTGTTATGAACGTTGGCATTTGGTCTGTATGAGTTCAGATTTCAGAATATGTATAAATTTGGCTTATATAGTTATATACGAGTTAGTAAATATTTATAAGTTTGGTTTGATTGGAAGATAAATAACATGTGATAACTTGAATGCCAAAGTACTATGCAAGTACGAAATTTTTGGTCTTAATTTGATAAAGAGTATTAGTTAACCTCATATGCATACCCCGACCCACCTTTTCCCGCCCAGTAGCTGACAGTTTCACCTTTTACTCATTCATCAATAGTAAAATACAGTTTTAATTAGTCTATATTTTTGTCTTTTAATACTTTTGAATTGTCAAATTTTATATTTATTCGAACTTTATGTTATGTAGTTTTATGATTAAAACAAAATTATGAAAGTAAAAAATAGAGGTTATTGAATTCCATTTAAGGGGTATAAATATGTATATGCATTATTTTTTGATTAATTGAAGATACTTTCAAGTCATCATTTGTGGACTAGTAGAGTATATCGCCTTGCCATACGAATTCCATGGTTGTCAGAATTATGACTACCGTAATCAACTAATCACGATGTATGTATGAACAAACTTTGCAAAATTGGTTCACAATATTGATCCTACACCGATCACGATTAAATTAAGATCCTACCACGATCCCGCTTCGTTTTTATATGTAGGATCGTGCGATCTTATGATCGTGATCGCGATTTTAACAACCTTAACCCTACCGACTACATTCATAAATGACAAATAAAATACTTGGCTAAAGGACACAACATTATTTTAGTGTGCCATCTTCTTCCACCTCCCCCTTCTTCATCCTTTTTCTTTCTTTTTAACAACAAAACCGAAACTTTTTACAAACAGGTGTAGCACATTTCAGAAAACAAAAATTTCACTAGAAAAATACACTTAGTCGCCTAAAATCGTATGTGGCACGTGCCACACGTGTCTTACACATAGCTCTGTCTTGTCTATTAGATTGGTAATACTCTATAAATGAAGGCATTTTCATCATTTAATATTGATGGGATTTAGCTAATGATTTGGGCTTTGTTTCGTTTAAAGATGCTGGTTTCATTTAATATACGAGGAACATTCTAGGAGCGTATGTAACATATAGAATGAACTTTTAAAACCAGTGGCTTTGTGGTTCAGTGGTAGAGACTTAAAGTTAAGTGGTAGCAGTGAGAGTAAGGGTGGGTGGCCTCTAGGAAGTCTCACTTATGGACCATAAGTTCCATCTAGTCTCATCCCTTCACCATAATCTTCGGATTGACCTGGTCGGTGAGGGCTTTTGGGAAAATTGCTGGGTTTAAAGTTTCACCCTCACGACAAGTCGGTCACCTGGGACGGTCTTTCTTTTGGGAAAATTGCACGGGTTTAAAGCGCACCCTCACGAGCAAGACAACATTTGAGACAGTGGCTTTGTGGTCTAGTGGTAGAGACTTAAGTTAAGTGAGCCACAGTGAAAGTAATCTAGGTGGGTGGCCTCAAGGAAGTCCTCACTTATGGACCATAAGCTCCACCTGGTCCATCCCTCCACCGCAAATCTTTCGGATTGATTTGGTCAATGAGGGCTTTTGGGAAAATTGCTGGGTTTAAAGCCTCCCGATAAGTATAGTCATTTGGGACGGTCTTTCTTTTGGGAAAATTGCACGGGTTTAAAGTTCTCCACGATAAAATCGAGTCAACACCGGACAGTCTTCATTCTTGGGGTAGGGTCCTGGGGAGGGTCCGGTTGGCGTCCTTAGGATCGTGGGACTGGGTGATCCCATCGATCTTCACTTTTGGAGAATGAACTTTTAAAATGTATAGCTGAATTTTACTTAAGACTTAGTAGGATTGATAGAAAGTGAAATTTAACTACATTTGCATTGTCGGTTTTATCTGATCATTCTTAAAATCAAGATGCTTTCAATAGGAATTTGGTTTTATACTATTTTCCAAATTTATGTTTACGTGAAGCAAATAACAAGATTGTCTTCTTCTGGTAGTATAATTGTTCACATACTTTGTGTTTAATAAGCCATTCCTATAGCTTATAGAGTGTAAATTCCACTTACGAGCAGGTTGATGTGGAGAAACTTTGGGATGCTGCTGATTCTGATGGTTGGAGACCATCCTCTGCTCCAAGATCCGACTGGCCTCGTAAGTACTACGAGAACCCCCTTGAACCCTGTTAAGGAATTTGGAAGGGTGGGACTCATGTGGGTTGGACGAATTCATAATGTTCATCCATCTCAATTGATTAATTGCTATATAAGTTGTGGTAGTGTATATTGTCTTTGAAGAATTATGAATAAAATAGTTAACAAAGATGACAAGCAACACGCCACATAAAGCAATAAAAAAGAAACGAATCTTACTTTGATACTATTAGAGTGCAATTGACTCGTACAAGGTTAAAGAAAAGATGGCAAGATATATCGTTTCAGTTGTCATTTATTTTCCATTGACGGTCTAATTGTTACTTGTCCACATTTCATTTTTAACAAATCTTTGCTATTGGTTATGGTGTGTGCTTTTTTGATGAACATATGATTAATCATGATATCCATAACTTTTGTATCGTAACTATGATGCTCTACTGAGCATAGTAAAAAATTATAGTAGGTGTGCATACATGTTTTTTCCTTTTGTAGGATCGAATATTTTGTGTTTGATGATTCGGGTGGTCTTGGATGATCAAAATACGTGTTTGCCATAGTTAGAGAGTTAGTTGAGAGAGGTGTTCTTGCAGAGGTTTACACAAAGTATGAAATATTAGATTGAATGAGAAACCACCCTTCCATGGATGGAAGGGGTATTTATAATTACATAACACACGACCTCCCATCGGCTGTGGATCGGGGATACAGATGGGTAAAGGCTGTCCTTCCTCCACGGTGTTGCACTATGCTAAACTAGACTAATAACTAACTAATAAAACAATAAATAACGTAACTAACGATATGTCTACGAGCTAACTTATGCTAGATAACATTTGGGGTGACCGACTCTTTACTATGGAATTTTCTAATTCCTAACAATCTCCCCCTAAGGGAGGTCACCCCATGAAATACATATTGCATCCTAGCATTCTTTCTTTGACATTGTTCTTGAGCTCGTAGACTTGAATTCTTCACTTTCGCAATCTTTGTGCTTTTGTAGTGCAACTTCAAAGTCCGATTACATTGTACTTTCAGTGGAGGTCTTTGAACTGATCCACATCATTGATGATCTTCAAGCTTTCATTGAGATCATCAACCACAGTAAATCTCTGGATCACCCTTTATTGTGTTGCCATCATGTGAATTTGTGACTTTTGGACCGACATGCTCACACATTTGGATCATGACATCTTTCCATCGAGTAGCGGAAGCCTTCTTGGTTCATGATATTTGCGGCGTAGCGAAGTATAGTATAAAAATATCGAACCGGGTTATGTAGATATGCACCGGTCATGATTTCTTCAATTAAGTGTGGTTCTTTGTGAACATGCGGCTTTGGATTGACTCCTCGATTCGATCACCGCAACCGTCCAAATGTACCGCAAACAACGATTAGCAATAAAACACACGAAAGTGTCTTTGATCACTTCGTTGAATTGAGGTACACGCCCACGGTTCCCGTTGATCGAGACAAGTCTTTTGTGATCGGTAGGATTCCTAAGAATCTCCTTGACGGGGTTTCGCAATTGTTCTAGCCGTTCTCAAACCGAACGTCTCAAAGAAGACAACACGGAGTGAGTGAACCCGTAATTGAGATTCACCGATTGATGAAAATGATTTGAAAACAATCGCGTATTGCTTGAAGAAAGAGTTTTGCAATACAACGAAGGTTTTATGAGAAAGATCAATTTTCAAACAAAATACTTTTGTATTAGAGAATGAGTACACATTCGACGTGCTAGTGAAAAGAAGAGATTCGCGCATCGAACGGTTTTCTAAAAGTATTTTTCAATCGAGATACTTTTTGAATTTGAAAACATAAGTACACATTCGACGTGCTAGAGAAAAGAAGATTTGCACATCGAACGGTTTTTCCAAAAGTATTCGTCAATTCCATTCTGGACCAAGGTTGATTCAAGACCGAATCGCCCATTGTTTCTATCCGGTTGTCACAAGTTTGATCTTACGAGAAGATCTCACATGTCACCCACCAAGAGCTTGTTTGATGTTGGCTCTGAAGGATTTCCATCTTCATCGTGAATACTTTTACATACCACTCGGATGTTCGGCAATACCACAAGGATAATCGTGGGACTCTTAATATATACTTACTTTCCACATTGTGTGAAACGACAAGTCTTCATTAATTTAGTGTCCTAATGAGATATTGTGGATGATCTCTTGGCTCTAGACTCAATAGTGCTTATTTGGTTCTGTCGGAGACTAGGAGAGGTCTCCTTCTTCAATATCAACAATCTCTAAGAGAAAGTCGATAGATAATGTCGGTTCCCGTGAGAATGAAACAAGTCCTTTTAAGAGGAACTTGAGTAGCTTGGGAAGTGCTAGTGCGGTGCATCATTGGGTCCATGATGTCTTGTCTTCAATACCGGTGTTACCTTAGTAACCACCGGTAGCATATGAATTGAACCCGGTTTACGCCCTAAGGTTGAATTGATGGAGGCTATTTCTTTTCACCCTTTTCTCATTCATTTCTTTTCATTCATTAACCCTTCAATTGCTTACGAGACTTCATTACTAGAACCTTGTTGGGTTTATTCGATTACTAGCTCTGTCTCGATCCGCACTCTTCCCATTTCTCATTTTCTCCTTTTTCAATATACCTAAGGACTCTACACTATCTAGTGGATTGTCCTCGGTAGATCCCTCCGGCTCTGGCGGGATCGTGAGAACGAATACCTAACCTAACCATCCTTATAACACCATGCATAAGATAAATTGGTCGGTCTTTTGGTATTGTTCTTTCCTTCTCGAAACCAATTGAAAAACCATTTGGAAAAACAATCAAGGTACTTGTGATACGAGATCAAAGCATTTTGTACCCTAATAGTTTTGATCATTTTAGAAAACCTCCCCCTCAACATGTGCGTATGATTTAGAAATTGTTTAGCACAAGGAGGCAAGAGGACTTTGAAATATTTTCTTTGATCACAATTTTCATACGAAAAAGCCATTTGATTTTCATGGTAAAATTCTCCCCTCAATATGCGTATGAAATTTGAAATCATTTTATCACATAGAGGCAAGAGTTCTTTTGAAACACATTTACGATCACACAAGCCATTAAGAAACCATTTAAAAACTCAATCAAGGTACATTATAAATCACTTTAAAAAGCTTACGTACCTCGATAGTTTATTTGCTCCCCTCAATATGTGCTTCAAGATTCAAAGCGTTTAGCACATATGAAGCGAGCAACGTGCACAATTAAATCAAAAGCGATCACCTTTATCAAATTTTATTATTAAATCATAAATTCTCCCCGATCAAAATATCAAACCCTTTGAGATTTTGGATCCCAAGTGATTTAATTAGGTTTAGAAAACATAGGAGAAAATGTGGTCAGGTTTAAATACTCATCTTGTTTTTGGATAAATGCTCCTCCTCAACATGTGCATTGTATATTTGAAACCGTTTGGCACATGGAGGCAGGAGTGCCTATAAAGGACTAAAACCAATTCCGTTACAACAGATATGAGATTTAAATCACGATCTCTCACCCGATCAAAAATTTCAAACCTTTTGAGATTTGTGATCCCAGTTGATTTAAATCATTTAAAAGAGTTTGGGGAAAGACGTGGCAAGATTTAATTTTTGAAAAATGACAGATAAGGACCAATTTAAGACATTAAAGATTGTTAGTGTCAGGTATGATAGTTTTTAAGAGATCTTTTAGTAAAATAAAACAATTTCACAATCAAACAAGAACAGAAAAAAATTCATTTTGAAAGACCTTGATTCTAAAGAAAAAATCATACCATGACATAACATTAAATCTTTAGATCACCACTTATATTGTACAAAGCGGAACTTTTGTGAAGAAATATCGTTTGAAAATATTTTATTTTAAATCACTCTCCCCCTCAATCCATGACCGTAGTCTAATTGAGTGACTCAAGTTTTGTTAAAATGAAGTCCGGTGATTTTCAAAATTAAGTCCAATTAATTTTCAAAACAATATTTTCCATTTTCAAAACAATTTAATCAAATTATTCAAAATTGTTTAAAATGGTATCCTGCACAAAGATACGTTAGGTGGTTGAGAAGCTCCGTTGTTCTTTGTAGGGCTTGAAGAAAACCGTCTGCAGATGCGGTGAGACTTCTTCTTACGTTGTATTTTAAATGCCAACTGAGGTCAAATTAAGCTCCGTTTCTTCAATCTCTTAGAAGAAAACCATCTGTTGATGCAGTGAGACCTCTTATGTTGCATTTATGCCAACTTTCCATTGAAGTCAAATTAACCTCCTTTTCTTCATTTCTCAACCCAAGAAATAGTTACCCTTTCCTTTCGGCATCCAATCATCTTCAATTGTGGGATCCGGATCGGGAACATTCTTTTATACCAATATACCTGCATACGTTAGTGAACACACATATAAATATATGGTGGTCGACATCACCCAAACAACAATCGACTAATAAAAGTCAATGCAACATATCAATCAGATCATGTAAAGCATGGGAATAATGTGTTTATCCAAATCTAATCATCTAATCCTAGCAATCATATCCTAGGCACCTAGTCCTTCAACATAGGTTAACAACATTTTTAATTAAGCATATTAGGATAATTAAGAAAGCCCGTTAGATGATATAGATTTGAAAACATTCTCCCCCTCAATCAATGACTTATTTTCTGAAAAGATTAAAAGCGCTAAAGTCATTGATTGAGTTTTCAATTTTTTACGAAAAACTCTGAAACTGATTGGTTTTGCAACTCATTAACCACCATTTTGTTAAAACACCAAATATTTTTCAGAAGAATTTTAGACGGAAAAACATTTGTGTAGGAGCAATGATCCTTGACATACTTTCCTTGTTTTGTTTTTAGGATAAGTGCACGAAATATTTTGAAAATAGTTTAAGCGTAGCACTTTCCTTTCTTGAAAAGCAGGTTGCTATAAAAATAATAGCAAGCCATAGTTTAAGCACGGTCACAATCAAGTAATAGCGCAAGCCATTTTTGAAGCCGGGTTCTGATCCGAAATAATGTAAGCCATAGTTTGAGACATGTTTTGGAAAAGAATATTTACACCTCTGCTCGAACTTCATCTATGGTCCGTGCCATTATTGAATGACATTTCTAAGACCGTAGATGTTATCGATACCGAAGACATGTCATGAGAAAACAATATTTTGGTATTTTCAAATTTTCTGATTTTTATGGGTTTTTGTTGGTTTTATATTTTTCTATTTTCTTTTGTTGGTTTTATATTTTTCTATTTTGTTTTGCAGGTTTTATAATTTTGTATTTTGTTTTTGATAAATATATACAAAGATGGAGAAGATGATATAGTAAAAGAAGATAATGATACGAGTACCGAGATAAGGATATCAAGCAGCCCCGTTATAGAAGATAGAAGTCATCATCCCTTAAACATTCACCACCAAAGCTTCGTGGCTCCGAATAGAAGATAGAACATGAGCCTTTGAGAAAGAGAGACTTTGGCGACTTCCCCCAAACCGAAAATCCTTTAGTGAAGCGATTCAAAGCTTTCTTTCAAGCTTCTCTTAGCAGTGCACAAAGAAGCACACCATTATCATCGAACTTCTTGCTCCTTTTAAGAATAATCACCGTGATTCTTCGCTCGAGGTTATATCATCCAATAGAACACCAAACAACGTTTCATCCCACACTTAAATAATCTTCTCAAATTTCTTTTCCATGAAGTCCAAGCAATCCATTCCAAAAAGGTGTCAAGAGACCACTTCCCCAAGTAGTTGAATTGATGCGGTCAATCTCTTAGACTAGAGCTCACGAACCCGAATACACATACCGAAGACAAAGAAACTTATACCATCAAGTAGCAGATTAAGTCCAATAGCCAAAGAATAACCCGATGTATACTTTTTCTCCCACGAAGAAAGTGTATGAAGCTCAAGAATCTGGCACCGAATGCCCAAAGAGAATAACCGATAACATTGAAGAAGCGGGCGAATCACCGATTATCTCGTGGGTGACAATCTCTGCGGATGTCAACGCGGAATAAGTGATTATATCTACGAATCACAGTTAAGCCCTCGGGTAAAAGCAATTAAGCATCCCCAATGTACACAATCTCTATCCACGATGATTGTGATAAAATCAAAATCATCACACACTTGTGTACCTCTTTCATCTTCGAAACTAACTCTTCCATCTCTTCCCCACGTCGTTGGAATAATAACACAAAAGCCTTCATGAGTAAAACCTTGAGTTTCTCTGCGGTCATGACATTTGTTTTACGGGATATCTTCAATCACTTAGAAGAGTTAAGTTCATCAAGTTTACTCGTCATGAGTCAAACCTTGAGTTTCTCTGCGGTAATAACATTTGTCTTCCGGGATATCTTCAATCACTTAGAAGAATTAAGTTCATCAAGTTTACTCTCTTTGTGTTTATATGTGAGTCTCCTTTCTCCTTCTTTGGTTTTGACACTTGTAATCAAGAACTCATTGTAAGTCTGTATACTAGAAATTTGTTGAGAAGAACACTTGAACTCTTGTGGGAATCAACATGTCAAGACTCTCTCTAACTATTTTTATCAACCCTTATGTAGACAATTTGAAGTGACCATGAAGAAGAAAACCCGATATACCATACTTGAAACGAAGTCAACTTCCCACATTTGTATCTTAAGCTTGCACTAATGATGGAAGAACGGTGTCGAGAATTTATGCTTCAAGCAAATCTCTAAGTACTACTACTCAAGCAAAGTATGAGACATTAACACCTCTTGCGATTATCCACACCGTCATATCGTGTGACATCGAGTAAAACAAAGTAACTCCTAATAGTGATAGTTAACGGGTCTTCAACCATCCACCTCATTGCTGGTAACTAGATAAACCAAGTCTTCAACTCAAATTCTTAAGCCCGAGCAAGTTATCAAATAAGAATACGCCTTTGTGAAAGTCAACTTCAATCTCAAATAAGTGATAAATGATTAACTCAAGTAATCAACTTGTGTCGAATGTCCAATACGTGAAATAGTCAATAACAACGTCTCGAGGAGTCATTGCTAAAGAATATGATCAAGTCTAATTGGGATTGAATCGACATATAACTCGCTCCCAATTAGTGCTCTCCCTAAACCGACAACTGTTTGATAAATGCCCGATTAAGAAGAAGTCTTTAGATCATTAAATGCAACTCGTCTTTAGTCTTCTAACATGTAGCGTAAAATGTAGAAATGATCAGACTCGACCTTCTTCAAGATTGTGCGGTTGGGAATAGATAGTTAACATCTTCAACTCACACCAAAAGCATCTCACCAAAAGCATCCCAATTAACTTACATCTTGCATATCCCTTAGCTAAAATCCTCCCAATCAAACAAGAACGAGAAGGATGTTCATCAAGAAAAGCAACAATCGGGCCTCAACGAACACACAAGATGGTAACACCAAACTACCAATCACATCAAACAAGAACGAGAGATTGTTCGAATCATCATGTTGATGTATACGTGAAGCATTAACCGGAAGCACTTAGTCGATAAACTCATCAATCCGAGTGAAGATGTCAACCAACGGCTCTTAGAAGAACAACTCCATGTGAAGATGACCCGATAAGAAGAAGTTCGGTTCTTACATGAGTTTAGAGTCGTATGACCATTTATATTCTCAAATATCAATCAACAATGCAAAAATTCACACTTCTTCTCCCCTCAAGAATTGCATTCGAGATGCCATTCTTGACTAAATAAGTGAAAATCAACCGAATGTTCTATTCACACTTCTCTCCCGCAAAATCGACACATGATGTCGCCATCTTCATTATAATCGAGCAAGTGGAATGAGAAAACAATCGGTGGTAGCCGGTTCACTTGATGGTCAAGCGCATAGAAAAGTATGAAGCATGTTGATGAGAATGGTCATATTAAGAAGATTTCTCTTCTTGAAGATAAAGCGCATCAAGCGTACACTTTTCTTTTCTTTGAAGTACGAGGCTTGAACTGAAGTATTCAAACGTCATAAGAAGATTTCTCTTCTTTGGAAGATAAAGCGCACTGAAACGTACACTTTTATTTTCATTAGAGTACGAGGCTTGAACTGATATGTTCAAACGTCATAAGCTCTCTCTTTTCATCATCTCTAGGCAAAACATGTAACCATCACCATTATCATTCAGTAGGCTCTTTGCAGTGACAGTTGATGGAGATGACCCAATATGATGAATTTGACTTTGAAGTAAACTAACCCGAACTTGTGACTTATACTTGCACACATGTAACAAAGAGCGGTGCCGAGACTTCATGCCCATTTGAATCTCTAAGTACTCTATACTCCTCAACCAACCAACCATCAAGTAATAGACGTACATTACCTCTTGAAAATCCACAATTGAATGTGACACTGAGCACTACAACGTAACTCCTTTAAGTGATAGTTATTTTGTGGTGGTAAGAGCCCAATTCCCCAGTGGTAAAAGAAAAGTAAAAGCCACCCAACAATAACTAGATTTCCAAGTCTTCATTTTTTATAATAATCTCGAACAAGGATCATGAAGAATCTTCATCCATCCATCCCCGATACCTTCAGATACTAAGTACACTCGCCCGTGATAATTCACTTCAACCTCAAATAAATAATAGTGGATTAACTCCGTTGTCACATCTTCTGGTTAACTGCCCAAATCTAGCCTTCTTTGACATTAAAATGAACTTTGATAATGGTTTCATCCCGACCATGGTCAACAACACATAACCCCGTAAAACCATGTAATAACCAAACTGCCATGACGAATATCCAAACACACATCCAATTTATGAAGTACACCCTTTTATCCTTTCTTCAAGCAGAACCCGTAACACCAAAGATCGAAGACCCGAGATACGCTTTCCTTTCTCCAAGATGGTTCCATCATCACGGATTTTACAATTCTATAGTTTAAACCGAAAAATAGATTCTTTCGGGATTTTACAAAACCAAGAATAAACCGTAAGATAGATCCGAAATGCACTTTACAATAACCGGGATGTTTCCATTGTCACGGATTTTACATGTCTATGATTTAAACCGAGAAATAGGTTCTTTCGCGGGATTTTACAAAATCAAGACAAAACCGTAAACAATGTCAGCTTGAAGGTGTTATGACAACTTTGGTTTCGGTGAATATCTGTTTTAGGGGAACATGCAGCGGTTCATCAACGGTTCAATAACCAATATCAACAATCATCATCAATCATCCAATAAACACTTTCGTAAACACATCAATCACGTATTTTGTCAGCTATTGTTGTAACCACTTGATGAAGTAAACCCGATATGTCAAACTTGATCATGAAGTGAACGTCCCCAAATTTGTTACTTAAACTTGTACTAATTCTTGTGAAGAAGAAACGGTGTACCCAATGTACAAAACCTCTTGACATTCTCAACTGAGTGAGACACCGAAGTGATAGCAACGTTGTGGGTCAAGCGAGAAAGAATCACAAACGTAACTAAATAGCCAAGTCTTTATCACCCTCTATAAATGCCTAAACAAGTCATCTTCGAGGAAGGGTAGAAAGAAAGAAGATAAAATAAGTAAACGTGCTCGGAAAACTTCACTTCAAATCCAAATAAGAAATACCGTCCAAACAACAACCTCGTAGTCGACTTTGATCAATGACAATTCAAACCGTGACATAAAAACTTTCGTGAAAATGTATACACTAAGGGATCAAACCTCATATTATAACGAATCTCATCCTCAAATATCATCATTAGGATATCCGTTCAAGTCCTTACTCAAATATATCCAACTAAAATCAAACCAATCTCTTACAAAGCATCTCCAACATTCAACTTACTCAAATCTCAGATAGTCACAGAAACGCATAAACACCAAATCTCATGACATCACGATTTATCAACTAAGGTCCATTAAGTTCAATATCCAATGCTATTCAACCTACGACCAATTTTGAAAATCTTCTTAGACAAGTGCAATATTTGATCCATCATGATAATAAGACCCAATCCATTTGAAGCCCATATCTCCCAATAATCAGCCAGATTCAAAATCCCTTGAACATGTAAATTTCGCATTATCTCAACATACATACAAACCCCAAGCGTTAATTCACACCCCAATTATGGTAAGACTAGCAAATCCAATATATATCAAATTTGATATACTAGCATCTAAAACCAATTAGATATATATTATTGGTTTATCACTTACTGATCCAATAGGCCCACTAACCTAAGTCCAAAAATCGGATCTGCTCAAGAGATACCCAAGGTTTTCGGGGTGTATATAACTCACACATAATCACTTCAACCCTAAAAATACTCATAGCAACCCTAAATACTCTCACAAGAAAAATGCGCCTCCTTCCTAACCATTCTTCCACCATCCAAACCCTAATTACAAACACAGTCGCCTCCATCCAAATCCATCACTTATTACCAATCCCAGTTCAGTCTCATACCCCTTTCCTTCTTCTCATCTAAAATGATAAACAAACATCACAACAGGAATGGATTGAAGTTATGTTTTATGAACGCCACAGGGATGGCTCTAATGTAACGCCTCATTTGACCTAGCCACAGGGATGGTTCAAGGAGGTGACATAGACTACGAAATCTGACTCAAGGTTCAAGGTAGGTAAAATAACCGATTACACCCCCTTTTTGTTTTGTTTGAACGAATCAGGAAAAACAATTAACATATTTGTTAGTTGGTTTATCTTAAAGATTCGGATATAAATTGGAGTAGAACTCCCAAATGAATAGATCGATGAAGATTATGTTCAATCAAAAACAATCTTTAAAAGATTAGTGAAAGATTGAACCCACTGAGATCATGCTTTAATTAATGTCGAGTTGTACAGTTGAATGATTGAGAGTGACATAGTTGAGACTAGATGTAGGTTTTGTTTAAAGTATGGATATGGACAGATTTTTTCTCGTGTGTCTGATGATGTTAATAATGAAACTGATGATATCACGTTGAGTCTTTGTTACAATTGGTATTTGGTTTTGAGATTGTGGTCGTGGTCAATTGCATCTTCATCCTCCTTCATCATATCTGTTCATGTCAAGTCTAGTCGTGAGTCAAGTCGCTAAGCCAACTCGCTAAGCCAAGTCGCTACTTCAATAAGTCGCCACATCATTATACAAATCGCTAACTTGTTAATACAAGTCGCTACAAGATTCATTGTATCTGGATAGATTAGTGACAAGTCGCTAACTTGAAAAATGACATTTTGTTTTTTTCATGATTATTCCGACCACTTTTCCGTTTACCTTCATACATACCCAGAAAAACTGCATAAAGGATGACACTTTATGACTGTTTTGACCATGAAAAGTTACCAGATGACCCATTTAGACCATGTGACATGACCAGATTAATTTTAACCAGAAAAAATGATATTTGAAGACCTTTTACCCAACTCGCTAACAAGAATATATGACATTTTAAGATGAGTTTTCCGACCTCTTATCTGACCAAATTCATGATAAACCCAGAAAAATCATAAAAATGCTTCCTTTTTGCCCTGTTTGACCATGTTTGACCACGTAATAAGACCATATATTGTATCACGAATATTGGTACAAAAGTCAGAGAAGATGATAAGAAGTTACAACTGCAGTTTTGACAAACATTTTGAAACAAAAACAGATGTAACCATTTGTACTATTGAACAATGACCAAATAACTCATTTGTAAAAACAGTTAACCACAAACTTATGAAAAAGAGTTTTCCAGTCAATAAATCAAGTACACCAACAGCATAAACAGTTTCAAACACGAATAAAAACCACAAGAAATCATCAAAACACAACAACCTTGGCTCTGGTACCAATTGTAGGATCGAATATTTTTGTGTTTGATGATTCGGGTGGTCTTGGATGATCAAAATACATGTTTGCCATAGTTAGAGAGTTAGTTGAGAGAGAGGGTGTTCTTGCTAGAGGTTTACACAAAGTATGAAATATTAGATTGAATGAGAAGCACCACCCCTTCCATGGATGGAAGGGGTATTTATAGTTACATAATACACGACCTCCTATCGGCCTGTGGATCAGGGATACAATGGGTAAAGACCCGTCCTTCCTCCACGGTGTTGCACTATGCTAAACTAGACTAATAACTAACTAATAAAACAATAAATAACGTAACTAACGATATGTCTACGAGCTAACTTATGCTAGATAACATTTGGGGTGACCGACTCTTTACTATGGAATTTTCTAATTCCTAACACCTTTGCATGTATGTTTATGGCCGGTAAAAGATTAGTATACGTGTTTTATGGCTAATATAAATCAATAAAAGTATGTGTAAATTTGTTTCAAGGTTAATTTAAAATTAGTGAAGTAGGTGCATATGTGTTTTATAGTTGGTAAATGTGTGCATATGTGTTTTAAGTTTTAGATATAAAATTAATAGAAGTGTGCATATGTGTTTTAAGTTTTATATATAAAATCAATGAAAGTGTGCATATGTATTTTTTGGCTTATACATGTGCATATGTATTTTAAGGTTAATATAAATTTAAGGATAAATGGATGCATATATGTTTTAAAATGTGCATGCGTGTTATGCTAGTTATTTTGATTAAAAAGTTTGTTTCCTATTTGTTTGTGTTATAAAATATCTTTTTCTTTGTGATTCTATTCTAATAAAGATTAATATTGCTAATTTTTATACTTTTCTTTGTATCAGGTGTAACCGAATTAAAAGAATGATGACAACAACGAGTGTGTACAACAACGAGTGTGACAACAACGAGGCGTGCATGTATGTTTTTGGAATACATGCACACATGTTCAAAAATAATCTGATGAGAAACTTCAAACACATATGTTTTGTGCACATATGTCCGTTTACGTTAATTATTGTTAGTGCACAATTGTAAAGATAGATTATATTCATGTATTTCTTCTTACTATAAATTTGTATTTTAATTGTATTTCAATCTATATCGAATTGTGTGTTTAACATTATGTTCTTGGTTGTTATAAATTTACATGATCTAAAGACACATATGCACCTTCTCATTTGAAAAACATGTATGTCGAAAAAATTATTCCAAATTTGTAGAATATTGGATTTCACTTACATATCATAACATTAACACAATGAGCTTATAGATGATTTTAGAGAGAGAGAAAGTGGGATATTCTAGTAAGAGAAACTTGTGGAATATTAGAATACCAAAGAACATCCAACCTCTACCTTGCAAGGTAGAGGGTATTTATAGGTTCTGACTAAAACAACCTCCCGACGGCACGTGGATCGGGGATACAATGGGTAAAGACCCGTCCTTCCTCCACGGTGTTGCACTATACTAATCTACGCTACTACTAATTTAATAACTAACATAAATAGAGACAAGTCTGCGAGCTAGCTTTTGCTAGATGATACTTGGGGTGACCGACTCTTTTACTTATGGAATTTCGATTCCTAACAATCTCCCCAAAGGAGGTCACCCCATAAATTACATTGTGTATCCTAGCTTTCAAGTAAGTCTTCATTCATGAGCTCGTAGACTTCTTTTCAAAGAAAGTAATCAAACCAAGTGCATTTGTGGAGAGTGCAATATTGAACAACAGTGAGTAATTCGTGGAGGTAGAGTGTCCGATCCATCGAGGTTGTAAATTTGAGCCACTTTTGAGATCATTAGCAACTTAAAAATCTCGAGATATCCTTTGTGGTGTTGGTATTATGTGATGTTGTGACTTTAGGACCGACATGCTCACATTCGGATCATGATATCTTCTCATCGAGTAGCGGAAGCTTTAGTTGATTCATGATATTGGCGTGATAGCGAAGCATGGAGTGAAAATATCGAGTCATTGATGCACTAATCATGATTTCTTTTGAGATGAATGTGTTAAGTGAGCATGCGGCTATGGATTGACCGCTTCATTACGATCACCGCAAACGTCGGGTGTACCGCATACAACAGTTAGCAATAAATCTCACGAAAGTGTCTTTGATCACTTTCGTTGAATTGAGGTACACGCCCATGGTTCCTCGTTGATCGATACATGTCTCGCCTATGATCGGTATAATTCGAAGAATTTCCTTGACAGGGGTTTCTTGTTGCTCTAGTGTTCTCAAACCGAACATCTCAAAGAAGACAACACGGAGTGAGTGAACCGGTAATTTAAGTCCACCGATTGATGAAAGGAGATTTTGAAAAACAATCGTGTATTGCTCAATAGAAATTGTTTTTGCAATACAATGAAGGTTTTATTGAAAATCAATTATCAATCATAAAACACCTTTGGTTTGAAAAATGAGTACACGGTCGATGTGCTAAAGAAAAGAGTTATTAAGCACAAAGACCGGTTTTTCAAAGGTATCCGTCAATCCATAACTCGAACCGAGATTGATTCAAAGATTGAATCGCCCCATTGTTTACATTCGGTTGTCACATGGTTGATCTATATAATAGATCTCACATGCTACCTACCAGAGCTTGTTTGATGATGGCTCGAAGGTTTTCCATCTTCATTGTGAATATGTTTACACATCACTCGGATGTTACGGCAATACCACAAGGATAATGCGTGGGACTCAAGATATAATCTCTTTTCACATTGTGTGAAGCAGAGAGTCTTCATTGAAAGTGTCCTAGTGAGATTTATCGATGATCTCGTGGCTCTAGACTCAATTTGTGCATATTTGGATCTGTCTTGGGAGACTGGGAGAGGGTCTCCTTCTTCAATATCAACAATCTCTAAGAGAAAGTTGATAGATAATGTCGGTTCCCGTGAGAATGAAACAAGTCCTTTTAAGAGGAACTTGAGTGGTTTGGAAAGTTGAAGTGCGGTCGTCATTGGGTCCATGACATCTTGTCTTCAATACCGATGTTACCATCGTAGCATATTAATTGAACCGGTTTACGCCTAAGGTTGAATAAATGGAGGGCTATTTGTTTTCACCCTTTCTCATTCAATTCTTTTAATTCTTCAACCCCTTGATTGCTTACCGAGACTTCATAGCTAGAACCTTGTTGGGTTTGTTCCAATACTAGCTCGCCTCATCCGCACTCTTCCCATATCTCATTTTTCTCCTTTTATCATCATACCTAAGAACTCTACACTAACTAGTGGATAGTCCCAGGTAGATCCCTCCGATTCGGTGGATCATGGGAACACATACCTAACCTTATCATCCTTATATCACCGTACATAAAGTAAAGTTGGTCGGTCTATTTGGTATTGTTCATCGCCATTGGAACCAATTGAAAACCATTTGAAAATCAATCCGGATACTTGTGATATATTATCAAAACATTTTGTACTGAATTGTTTTTGATATTTTTAGAATAAGTGCTCCCCTCAACATGTGCATGAATTGTTTGAAATCGTTTTGCACACGGAGGCAAGAGGAAGAATTAACTTCTTTGAATACCATTTTCTAAAAGATATCAACATCACTTCCCAAATCGAATCAAGTAGATAAAGCATTTTGGAGAAGGATGAGATTTTCATGATTTTGCTCCCCCTCAATATGTGCTTCAAGGTTTGAAAGAGGGTTTTGCACATACTGAAGGGAACCCTTTATGAAGTGCAGACATGATCACCACAAGATTAGAAGCCATATAATATACAATCAAGGTACCTTAGAAAAATTTGAAAGTTGTGTACCCTGATGTTTTGAATTTGCTAAAAAAATGCTCCCCCTTAATATATGCTTCGAGATTCGAAAATTGTTTAGCACATATTAGAGTAGTATGCACAAAAATTGGTCATCTTTTAACATCTTTCATATTTATATCACATTTTCTCCCGATCAAAATTTCAAATCCTTTGAGATTTTGGATCTCAGTGATCTAAATATGTATGAGACAAAATATTTGTTGGAGAAAAATGTGTGCGGTTTTATATGATCAGAAGTGGACAACACAGATGTTCCCCTTTTTTACAAGGGGAAACCACAGTACATAACCTAGCACTATTACATGCATTACAGTTGTTCACAGTTAGTACACCACATATTACACATATTTAAAACACAACATAAGCTGCTTCCTGAAGATGTCTTCATTCAGTTCTCTGAAGAAGTTTGTAATGACCACCCCGAAGCCTACCACCAACAAAACTTTCAAGGCTGCGGAAGATCCTTCGAGTCTTGAGTCTTCGCCTAATTGCAGCAATGAAATCTTCACACCGCTTTTTGTCATCATCAGTCCAAAAGGTAGTCTTTTCCCAAGATTTCATGTCGATTTTGATTTCTTTCACTCTGGTGTCAAGTTCTTCTTCAACCAATTTGAGAGTACCATCACTAAACTTGTAGAGCTCACATAGTCGCATAAGCATGCGAGACCCATATATGTCGGTGAAGATGACGGCCCTAGGGGTGTCAAGAACTTTTATTCGCGATGAAACTCATGCCCGTTGCATTCCATTGTGGACTTGTAAGGTTGATCTGGTTTGGTAGCTTTCTATGCCAAGTGAAAGTCCTCAACTCGTTTTGAATGACTAAGCCCCCGATCCAAAGAGTGGCGGTGCGAGAGGGCCTTTTCTCACGGACGGTAAATGCTCAAGGTGTCCTTGAAGATTCAAGAGATAGAGATCTTGAAATCATTTGGCGTAAGATGTTTGAAGTCTTTTTCCTCAATAGTATACTCTTTGAAGTACGCTCTTTTAAGGACTATCTTCTTCAAATACTCATATCCATAGATAGGGAAGATCTTTACACGAACAACACTTAAGATTTGCAGCTTTGATCGAACATCATTGCGTCTTTTATCGACACCATGGCTTCGATGTAGAACTTCTTCTTTTGAACCACCGGTGAGAGATACCATATGAAGCGGAAATATCATACTTTTGTTCTTCATCGGCCCGAATAGATCGGGAACCATCCATTCAAGCCCACGATCGAGTAGGTTGCGACTTTCATCTTTGAAATTGATAGAGTGGTCTTCTTTCGCAGAGCGAGCACACACGATAGTCCAAGTCATGATTGAAGAAGAATTCACTGAATGGTCATCGACCGAGTTCACCACCAAGAGGAAGAGATTTGTTGACATTAGGCGGTCGATTTGCTCAACGACTTTGTCATTCGACATCTTATGGCATTCTTCCATCGATATTGAAGATGATTTGCATCGAGTGGAAGACTTTGATAATTTCATAAGCTTGTCCTTCGAGATCTCTTGGAGTTATGGATGAGATACTCTTCCATTCACAAAACCATCTAATGAAGCTTCCCATATCACTAGTGTAGTGCGAGAGAGTCTTCACCTGGAACTTCATAATTATTGGTGACAATTGATGCCCAATTGTTGTCAGGAATAATCGAGTCAGACTCTGGGATGGTCCATGTAGGTTCTGGAGAAGGAGGTCTATCTTCAACAATGCAACTTTGAATTGTGTTCCTTGAACGTGCCACTACGGATGTGCTAGTGCGATTCCCGCCGGTAAGCATCAAACCGGTCTTCGATGGCTTAGGAATATGCTTTGTTGATGCATCATCTTCATCCGGTTACGAATACGCCATGACGTGCGACTCTTCGTGAACCATTTGATCATCGAGAATAGAGGTGGATGTGGATGTGAACCTAGAATCAACCGTCGACCAAAGCAGATTTCTTCTTAGTACTCCGTTCTTTTGTAGGACTTGATTGATTGGAAGGTTTTGGCGGTGATGATGGTGGTTGTGGTGGAGGTGTGTTGGTTGTCATAGAAGGTTCACTGACTCGAAGTTCCAGCGCCCCGTTGGTGGTGGAGGTGGAGGAGGATCTTACGGTCTTTCCTCAATGTTTCCAACACAATAGCTCTCCTTTTCCTTTTAGCTTCCTTTTCCTTGATGTCAATCATATCTTGCTCATAATTGTCGAACTTAATGGATTCTTCAAGTGCCTCATAGATTTTCTTGTGAACCTCATGCTTGTCCTCTTGACTTCATACATCTTTTCAAACAGAGATGCTCTCATATCGGTGATAGGTAGGTCCTTGAATCGTCTAAGTGGGGCCTCCATTGCCCATTCCACATCCTTGACTTCCCTTCAATGGCGGCAAGAACCCCTTCATTGAAGTTGAGGTGCTCAATCTATAAACACGATCCACAAGGAATCAGCAGATTTAGGAAGTTGCCTTTCAAGGGCTTCTATCCTTTTACGACTTTGTCCATGGTTGATCCGAGGTAAGGATGCGAGGTGGTGAAGGTCGGTGGAGCATCCATCATCAAGCTGTAATGACATATTCGGGGTTGGTGATGATGTAGGTGGTGTTCGTACAATTGATTGAGCAGGTTTGGGAGGTGGAAGTTCAGTTGTGAGTGAAGATGCTGACATTGGAGGAATGGTTGATGTATCTTCTTTGAATGTTGACCATAAACATGGATTGTGCAAGTATCTAAGGGTTTGTCATTTATGTATTGATCTCGAAAGTGAAATCAGATCGATGTCCTTAAGTGAAGATAGAGAGTTGGTAGACGATTTGGTTCATCCATCGCAAGGTCTCATCGATCTTGTCTCAAGATTCTCCTGCGAGCCTTTTTGCAACAGGCGTCAACATTTCGGCGATTGAGTCTCACTAAGTGTAAGATTTTCTTTAAGCGTTTGAGCACTTTGTCCACTCAGTTGTTCTTTAGCAGGAGATGATTATGTTATTCTCTTGACTCATATTGATTGGTGGTGCTTGATGGAGATGATGAGATCATTAAAAGCATGTGAGCGGCTTGTTCGGTTTCAACACTAGCAACCCTTTTCCTTTGTCTTGTGTTATTGGGGTTGTTTGTCGTGGCGATTGATCGAGGTTCTCTTAACACAACTCCACCCATCGGTGCTTTCACATTCGGACTTTCTAGGCTTTCTTTGGATTCCAAGTTGTAGATCAACATCATCTTCATCGATTAACCTTGTAATATTCCTTGATACCTTAGTATTTTCACCAATTTCCTTTTCCACTTTCTTCCTTTTTACTTTACGCTTCTTGGATGCGGTGTCCGAATGTTGTGACCTTTCAAGTCTCTTTTTAGGAAGAGAGGCATAGGATGCTTGTGAGGCTGAAGTGGACTTGGGAGCATTGGGTTGTGGAGGAGAGGGTGTGACATCAGCAGAGGAATTGGTAGCTCTTTTCTTGTATTGTTTGAAGTAGTCTTTCTTCTTGATATCTTCTGTGAGTAGAATATCGTGAATTGGCAATCAAATATTTCATTATCCATACCTCTAGGAACATATTTCGGGTTTCCTAAAATAAATTCATCTTACGCTTTATGTAGAGTTGATTCAATCCTAGGATTGAAGTTGTGAGTTAGTTGCAAGTCTTGGATAACAAGCTTAGAAAATCGATGTTGGGAATCACAAGCTTGTTACTGCTTCTTTCGCCTTGAGCTTTGTTCGAAATTCGTTCTATCAGATATGAATGTGTGCATTGATAAAGAAAATTCTTCCCAAATACGATCTGAGACATTCACATCAACCCTATTGACAATTCCCCATAGGATTTGCAAGATGGGAATTCTCACTTTATCGAACCCTGATGTTTTGCCAGATAAGCACAAGTTGAGAATAGTTGCAATAGCTCTCCAGGGTTGATACATGTGTCTAGTGATGATGTCGGAAGCCCTTAAGATGCTGTTCTGATAACCCAAACCAATTAGAAAGACAATTAGATCATCAGCACCAGGTGGAGTTTTGGAACGAAGGTTGGGGTTACATGGGGTGATTCAAGAGCCTTGCTAAGAATGGTTTGAATCAATCGTGAACTCCCTATCATCCGGTTTGCAAGTGTATTGGTGTGATTTTGTCCCATCAAATGGTGTTCGTAATTGTTGAATGTAAATGGTGGGAATTGAGCATTGCTTGGTAATGGCATCAAGAAGTTTGTGTTCTTGAGGATGTCAATAGACACTTTGAGTATTGGATTTTGTTGTAGCTTTTGTAGGTCCACATATGATTACTTTTTCCAATATCGCCCATTGACTCTGGGAAGGATTTCTTCGTCGAGAGAACTTTGGATGATGCCGAAGGGTAGCGCTCTTTTCGTGGTTTGAACTTTCCATTGATGATCCGAGTAAACATACAATCACCAGTAATGATTGGGAACGAGTTAGATAATAAATGATAAGTGAGACAACATTGAGAGCACCCTTATGACATAGACACATAGAAATAGTAACTCAGAAGGAGTCCCCAAAACTCATATAGAGAATGATTGAGTGGCATAAGTGAGATATTTCAATGAAGTAGAATCCTTTAGATAGATGTTCACATGACGAGTTGATAATGGATTAAAAGGTTAAAGAGTGCATTGCAAAGGGATCATGTCATGAGCCAAGATACAAATGTAGAAGTGATATAACAAATATGTATGAGGCAAAAAGTAACATTTGGTTGTCATGAGAGAAACCAAGTACCGTTTGCCTAAACAGAAATGTCATAGCAGATTACATAGAGTATGTTGACTCAACAAGTTGAATCAGGAGATCCTAAGTATTTTGAGAATGAGATCAACTTTAGCAATAAACCTTTAAACATTTTAATAACCCTAGACCCTAAAAGATCCACCAAACATGTCTAAAGTTATAGATAGACAGGCTGTTAAACTGGACTAATTCGCTACATGAAAGTGAAAAATGTTGCTAACTTGTAAAGACAAGTCACCATCACTAGTACCACAGATAAGTCGCTAATAGTTTAGCTCTTTAAGTCGCTATATATGCTAATTCGCTAACTTGTAATAGACAAGTCGCCATGAACAGTAACATACCCAAGTCGCTACAAATCTGTTAACTAAGTCGCTACTGTTACTAATTCGCTAACTTGTAGAGACAAGTCGCCATGAACAGTAACATAACCAAATCGCTACAAATCATTAACTAAGTCGCTAATGTTACTAATTCGCTAACTTGTAAAGACAAGTCACGACAACTAAGTCGCTACCCAAGTCGCCCGAATATAATACACTAATTCGCCACAGAACTTAGTCGCTAAGTTGAGTGCTAACTCGCCACGATGAACATTAAAGCTAAGTCGCTACCAAGAACAACGTTAAGTCGCCATCAAGAACAATAACGCTATCAATAACACAACCTAAGTCGCTACCAAGAACACTTATAATCTCAACAAACAAACGACCCAAACCACCAATCATTCACCACCGGTACATGGAAACAAATTAACAAGCACTCAAGATAAGATATACCAAACAATTTGTACACTTACAACATCAAAATAACATCAAAACACGATTACATGATAAATCGAACCTAGGTGGGAATCAAACAGTCACAATTCACGAGCTCGGAGGGATCTGGTTAAAATGACAAGTTAGAAACGAAACACAATCGCGTAAGAGGGAACAAATAAGGAGAGATTCGAGACATACCACTGTTAAATCGCTAAGATGAACTATTTATTTTGACGAGAAGGAAAGAAACGAGAGAAAAGAAAAAAAGAAAAAAAACTTATTTAAGAAATAAAAAATTTGTAAGTCGCTAGGGGTAAAGGAAGGAATTTTGGCAATTTGACACATTCGGTCCCTGTGGTTTTAGAGTGAAGTGTGGTAAGTCGCTAGTGCAAAACTCTTTTGGCTATTTGACACATTCGATCCCTGTGGTTTAGAGGCAAGAGTGGTAAGTTGCTAACAAGGATTTTAGACTAAGTCTCTAGCATAGATAATCACAATGATAACCATGAATCAAATAAACATTTACTCAAATAAGCATTTAATGCAAGGCACTCAATACATGGGTACACAAGGATAATCACATGAGCAAGATACGACCACAACCTATAACTGAGAGAAACACCATAACCAGATAGTTACAAAAGCATAACCAGTTAGTCACAAAAGCAAGACACAACCACAACTTACAAATGAGCAAACATCATAACCAGCACAGAAGCCAATGGCATAGATAATCAAGAAAAACTAATACAAAATCTCCCCCTCAATCAATGTCATCAAAGACCATTGATTGACATTAACCAACCCCGTTATAAAACAAGAATATATCATTTGTTCGAACTTCATCTATGATCCCGTGCCATCATTGAATGACATTTCTAGGACCGTAGATGTTATCGATAACAAGGAATGTATTCTTTATTAGATTGAGGAAAATGATAAAATTGTGAATTTAAAAGAATGACATATATAAAAGGTATATAAAAGGTATAAAAGAATGACATGTATTCTCTTAAATTTTTTTTTATTTTTTATTTTTTATTTATTTATTTATTTATTTTTAAACTTGATTTATACACAGATATAAAAGAGCGAGTCCTTATTCAAGATGAATAGGAGTCAAGGTAAGAAGTACATCAACTCGGCAAGCTATAGCTCTGAATGAGCTATGTTCATTTCGATGGGAACCAAGTCATGAAGTTCCCGATTGAGTTGAGCATTGTACACGAAAAAGGCGAGAGCACATTGTCTTTGAAGTACATGTAGAATTGCACATAGAAGGGTTAGTGACATGTTTAATCTCACATTTGGATGCATCACGTTATAACACGACGTATCATTAATGGGGATCCTATTAGGTTCTACATTCTTGAAGAGTTTTCCTTTGGGAATCCACTGAGGCATGATCTAGGAATGTAAGTTCGTTTAAGTCCTGTAAACTTAAAAAATGCCGGTGGGAATCCATTTGAAACCATCGTTAGTTGAACTAAATGAGCGCACAACCTTGTTTTGACTATTTGTCCTTTTGTGATTAAAGTATTTCTTAGGGATTGATCGGTCAAATGATGTTTTGCATGAGAGCTAGTTATACTTATTGCATTTACGATCCGAGTATTGAACATAAGTCCGAGGTTTGAGATTCATCATATCGAACTAGGCAATGAAGTGGTTGGTTTGACAAAATGACATATTATCAACTTGGGAGGTAAGCTTAGATTTCAATGGTTTAACTCTTTCGGACCTAAAGGCATTAGGTTGTTTAATAAGCTGATTCGTTTCGAGTGGTTTCGAACATTTGACTTTCCCAAAGTTGAAGGTTTTGCAAACTTAGTGTTCATCCTATTTCCAACAGACTTCCTAAGCTCATTTTTTAGGGCAACATTATTGAAGCTCTTATCCTGAATTTGGGCTTTGAGGTCATCAATGTCTTTCATCAAGAGGTTAGATTGATTGACTAACTTAGAGTTTGTTTCCTCAAGGTTCTTTCTTAAATGCTCATTTTCTCTTAGTAGGTTGGACACACATAGAGCTAGTTCGAATTTCTAGATTCTAGTGTATCACACATCTCATGACAATCATATTTCCGGACTTGAAGAAGTAATTTGATTGCAAATGGTCGAATCTTTGTCCCGAATCGGGATTTTAAGCGATTAATTTCAAAAATTCTCGAAATTCGAAGTTCTGATTAGTACAAAGTTTTTTGCATAAAACATTTCATCCTTTTGTTGTATTTCAATTTGCGGTGAAATACAATGCTTTTCAAGAATTGAAAACTTGTTTGAAAGCTCATCATATACCCTTTTTCAATCATGTTATTTGCATTAGATTCGAGCACAACCAAGATCGATTTTACGATGTTATGTTCGAGTAAGAGTCGGTACCTTTTCATGAGAATTTATGTGATCGATTAAGTGTACCTTATCGATTGATACCTTTTCGACTACGAGTATTTGAGATCGATCTTGTTGTCTTCATCCTTTTCATTACAAGCGAGATTACGCAATCGGTGTCATTCATTTTGGTTCAACGGAATATTGCATGACTTGTCACAATTGCTCCATGGTGTCTCTTGGTACTCATTCAATGCATTCAACTTGTTATTCTCTTTGCGCCTTCCTTGATGTATGTTTCCATATTACCCATAAGTTGAATAAATGAGTTTCGAACTCATGAATTTCCATTCCGTGTGTTTCTTGAATGATATTCCGGTCATGATGTCATCAAAATCGAGGAATATTCTTCCGGATAAGTGGTGAAATTGATTGAAGATAGTTTGAAGAAGCGGCATGAGAATCATCGGTTGAGAACTTTTCTTTGGTAATATGAAACCTCGATCGTTATAAGTTAAGTAAAGCAGTTCATGTCACGGTGGGAAAATCCGACGAAGGATGGCACAACTTGTTCGATCCATAGTTGTAGATAACGATGGTTTGAGAAGTCGATCGAGATGTTGAAAGGGCTCACTTGGTGCATTCCATATTCGTAGCATCATTTGCAAACATTAAGAGTGAGTCATTTGAGTTGTTTTGATTAATTGATGTTGAATCATTAAATGTCGAGCATTTAGGGAAGCATTCATTTCACTATTCTTTGTGTCATAGAGAGCAAGTACTTTGGTGATTAAAAGATCGATGACCGACATTGTGTTATTTTGAATTACTCCCAAGTTATTGGAAATCCAAAAGCAAAATACCAAGTATCTAAGATGTTAGTATCAAATTACGAACCCCAAGTCGCTAGAGATTTTGAACCAACTCGCTAGCAACTAAATAGCAATAATTCCAAGTCGCTAACACCAAGTCGCCAACACCTAATTCGCTATACCACCAAGTCGCTAAAGTCCCAAGTCGCTAAACAAATGCCGCTAAGTAGTAACTCGCTAAGCCTAGTCGCTAGGACAAGTCACTAAAGATTCAAGTCGCTAAAGAGCAACTCGCTCTGGACCAAGTCGCTAACACCAAGTCGTACCCGTGGTGGAGAGTTGATCAAGCTATATCACACAAGCTAGCCACTTGTGAATGGCCAACCGTAATAAACTTAAAGCGCTCGAAACAAATGCAATTTAGATCGGAGGAATATAGTGGATTCACTGGTCGTTAAGTCCCACGGAGGATGAATTGGTGTTTAACACGACGGATGTCGAATAATCACTAAGGATAGTGATTAGTAAGGTTTTGATGAATAATTATACCTAAAGAAAAGATTTATTAATTACAAATGACTTAAATGCAAATTAAAGAAAATTAAAAGTTAAAATATATTAAATAAACGCTATCACTATTTTTACAATGATGTTTTGTGATTTTATAAAATAAAATAACTTAAATAAACTATTTTAACTAAAACTTAAACTTAAATTATCTAAAAGCGTGATTTAAAATGAAAGCGTGACGTTAAGTTTAAAAATTACGCAGTCGCATAAGCAAAAACGTAAAATTTATGAAATAAAAGTCCTACAAGTGTAAAAACAATTTTATTACGTACTATATGATAAAAGAAAATTTTAGAAAAAAGATTTATATTTTTTAGACTTTTATATTTTTTATTATGAATTAAATAAGATTTTACACTAATTAAATGTTTAAAAATACTAAAACTATTTAGAAAAATCTGAAACTTTTTTATAAATTACTTTATACTAATACAATTATATGAAAAATACAAAAGTTGAAAAAGCTATTATAAATAAGCTGGAAATAAGCAAATAAGCTCGTATAAGCTTAAATGGACAAGAAGGCTTATGTATTTAATAGTGCAAAGGAAAAGCGAAAAAAGACCCTAGGCGGATGGTATGTGTGTGGTGTGGTGAGTGGGTGGCGGGGTTGAATCCCAACAATGACTTTTTGCAACTATTTTATTTTTTGATTTTATTTTACAAACTTGTTAAGCTATTAAAATAAGCACTTTTCACAAATACAACTTTTACCAAATCAACTAATAAGCTCAAGAATGAGCTTATTATCTTAACGATAAGTAAAAAAGGAATAAGCTCAAAGATCAAAGCCAAATGGCTTATAAGCTATAATAAGCAAAATGAAAATAAGCTAAATCTCGATAATAAGCTAGAATTACAACCGAACAAGCACAAAACTTGAAAATAAGCACGATTAAGCAAAAATAAGCACTAGGATAAGCGATTAAACAGGACACTTTAATGAATCACTAGGCACTTTTTAGCTTAATTTTAAGCACTTAGATAAGCTAGAAACTTAAAACAAAAACTTGGATTAGCAAGATGACGGATAAGCTATTCAAAAGCTAAAGCTTTCACGATGGGGTCCACTAGAGAGCTTTTGGTGAGCTTATTAAAAGTCGAAAAACCATCGAGTTTAACTCGGTATATCTTGAATATTTTGGAAAACAAAAGCACTTGCACCTATCTAAAAAGCTACAAACTGAAATATTAAACTTGGAACTCAAAGATGGCGGGTTAACTTCACAAAAGCCAAGAATCACAAGCTATGATTAACTAATGAGCTTTTGCAAGCTTGTGATTCTCGAGCTTAAAGCGTACGAGCACATTTTGACTTTTGAAAATAAAGCAAAGTTGACTTTAATGAACTTTAGATCAATACTAATTACTAATTATGATGTATTAAGGTAAACTAAGACTGATTTGATCAATGGTAACAACTTATTAACACAAAATCATGATCATAGAACTTAAAAATCCAACAGTGAACTAGAAAAATGTGATCAAATGGTATTTTGACTTTTGTTTATACAAGGACTGGTATTCTTAGGTTCTTTGAGTTATTTAGAACCAATGAGACACAGAACAACAATGAACAATAACACAAACACTCTTTAAATCAGTTAAACAAGCTTATCCAAACAGTCCTTATTGAGACTGTTTTGATGTTTTTCAGGGCAAAACACAGATTTGGACCTTGCAACTGAGTCACAACCTTGTATTATCATGTAATAAGACTGAACAAGCATGAAACAACAGTACTATCAACATAAAACTCAAGCATGGTATTTATACTATTTTAACTGTTTTACTAAGATTTTTATTAACTTCCAATTAAAAAGAACAAGTGACTGGTTTTATCACTTAATTATACTTAAATATGACTAATAAACATTAACAAACAGAAATTTAAACTAATGAGCAACTCTAATATTGAAATGCCAAAATGGATCAAAATGCTTACAAATGAGATTCCAAGTAAAAGCTGAGAACTGAGTCACACAAACACAGCCTATAGCTTCCCAAGAAGCACTAATCCCAAGGCCATCCAATATAAACCCTGCTCCAGCTTTCTTGTATCTTTCACCATGGATTTTTATTTTTCAACTATTTATTTGTATTTTTGGTGTTTTTGCTTTTTAAATTCTAAACTGATTTTTAAAGTATCTAATAGCTTATATAAGCTATCTAGGAGCTTATATGGCTTATTTCAGTCCTTAATAACATCTAACAACAACATTGACAGATTTTGATAATTTGAACTTGAAAATGCATAAACTGAAAACAGAACATGAAACTTGAAATTACTTGTTGCAAAAGTTGTATAATACACTGAATATGAGAAAAACAGTACTTTAAAGCTAAGAAATACACTGGAAAATCAAAGTTAAGTTAAACGACATAAGCTAATTTAAAATTAAAACTAGATATATTTCACAATGCCTCTCTTCTCTTCTTTATAGACTTTTTAAGACTTCCACATGCTTCTGATCATATCCCATCAACAATCTTGGCCATTGAATCACTGCAACTTATCTCGATTTTTGATTTCACTTTTGGCGCCAAAAGTGGTTTATGTTACTTGCGGTAGAAATATTTCAATTAAGGCACTTTGGAAGCTTGTACATGTTGAGGGGACACAAAGGAAAAGGTTTTCAGCCTAGTTGGTATAATTGTGAAGAAAAACAGGGGAAGGGATGGTTTAGGGGTTAAAGTGGTGGGGATGCATTAACTGCGGTTGTGGGCTAGATGTGAGGTGGAAAGGATGGTGATGAGTGTATTTGGACAGCTGGGGGGGGGGGTGATAAGGTGGAAGCAAAACCACCTGGTTTTGGTTATGCAGGAGTGGGAGAGACAAGTGAACAGTGGTGGCGGTTTTATCTGTTTTAAATTTTGGGCCGGGTTAGAGTTTTGGGCTTGGGTTTGGATAATACAAAAGGTCCGTTTGGTTTTTAGCTTAATAACACACAAGGACCAAAGTTGTAATTTGGTGGCGAAGGAATTTGAATTTGACAAGTTTCAAGGTTATCACAAGGGTCAATCCTGCAAATAATGGTTAGTACAAGGACTAAATTTGCATAAAGTTCCATTTTATAAGTCCGAGGACCAAAAGCGCCAAGTTTGAAACTTTAAGGGCCTAACTTGTAATTTTCCAAAGTTCACCATAAGGACCAATTTTGTCATTTATGAATAGTACAAGGTTAATATTTGATAATTTTCACTTTTTAAATTAACCAAGGACTATATTTGACATTTTTCAAAGTTGAGGGACCTTTTACGCCATTTACCCAAAGATTCATTCAAGGACCATTTTTGACAATTTAGAATATTCGGGGACCTTGAATGATAAAACTTCACATTTTAGATTCCGAGGACTAGATTTGACAACTTTTGAAACTTAAGGGACTAAAAGCGCCAATTATGCAAACTTGATCGTTTTTCACCGATTTTGATGTTTTGCATTTAAAACATATTAAACACTTGTTTGTGATATTTTATCATTTTGATGCATTTCGAGTGTTTCGGATGTTTTGGCATTATAAATAGTACAAAATGATGAGTATTTAGACACTCATCAATCCCCACACTAAGATATTGCTAGTCCCTAGCAATGATTTGAGAAAAATTAATGGATTTCATCTCTTTACCAAAAGCCATTACTTCGGAGTAGCCAATTGTTTTGATTCAAGTAAGAACCTTGGCACAATGATAACCAAATGATTTTAAGCAAATCATAAGCTTTCAACATATTTGATTTGTCTTTACGAGCCGCTTTATACGGACTAGCCAACTCTTAGATAAATTATCAATATTATCTTTGGTGAGCCGATTACCAATTATGGATTTCAAGCGCCTTTACCACAAGCCATAAACTTGCGGGCTAGTCAACTTTTCACTAGTTTAAATATATGGTGGTGAACACCATACAATTTTGGGCAAATTGCAAGCCATAAACGGATTTGAGATATCTTTACCAAGAGCCGTTTGCTCTGGATTAGCCAATCCTTATGTGAGTTATACATGGCGGATGATTACCATTTCTTGAGTAAGTGAAAAACACTTACTCCAAAAAAATTGGCCAAAACGGGGAATTGGGTGGAATAATTACATGATAAAATTCGTGAGAATTCCCCACACTTAGAAATGAATATTGCCTCAATATTCAAAGTACCGAGTTAAGCGAAACATAAAACATAAAAGAAATACTACGGCCATTATTTTGTTTTGATATATACACATTTTTTTTCGAGAGGTTTATATACAACGTGGGGCAACTCCCACACTAGGGTGGAACTCACGGTGAAAACCCATGTGGTTGTGTGCATCGTTTTTGATTCCCGAGTCACTAGCTTGACTCGATCCCCACATTCATTGGTTCATGGGGAAAGTTTGTAGATCCGGACAATCACGGTGGAATGTCCTCTCCAAAGTAATGCTTTAATCGATGACCATTTACTTTAAAATTTGGACCATCGGGTTGAGATAACTCAATGGTACCATAAGGATAAACCTTAGTGAAGGTAAATGGACCGCACCAACGGGACTTAAGCTTTCCCAGAAAATCTTCAATCTAGAATTGAAAAGAAGGACTCGATCACCAACGTTGAAAACGCGGTTCTTGATTTTAGAGTCATGAATCTTCTTTGTCTTTTGTTTGTAGATCAAAGAGTTCTCGTATGCTTGATCACGAAGTTCATTTAGTTCATTCATTTGAACTTTTCGTGATCACCGTCTCGAATATCGAAGTTTGCATGTTTCAAGGCCAAGATGCCTTGTGCTCTAGTTCAATCGGAAGATGACATGCCTTTCGTACACTAGCTTTGTGGAGTACACCCAATTGGTGTTTTATAAGTCGCACGGAAGGCCAGTCGTCATCCGGTTTATCCGACCGGGATGCACGATTTTCACCTCGTCCTTTCAAGAATTCTTTTAATACCACGGTTGAAACTTCCACGCCCACTTGTTTGGGGTGGTATGCGAGAGAGGCGGTGGGCAACACCATACTTTTGCATGACACGATCAAATTGGTCATTGCGTAAATGTGTACCACGATCGCGATTATAGCACGTGGAGTTCCAAACCCGCAAAAGAGATTTCAAAATTTCACAACTACTCGGGCATCATTTGTAGGTAAAGCTTTTGCTTCAACCCATTTTGACAAATAGTCAACACCACGAGTATGTATTTGTTACCATGAGCGAAGAAATGGCCCATAAAGTCAATACCCCATATGTCAAAGATCTCACAAACTTGAATGGCATTTTGTGGCATTTCATTTCTTTGAGATATATTTCCATGACGTTGACAAGCGTCATGTGCTTTGACAAATTCGTGGGCATCCTTGTAAATTGTGGGCCAATAAAACCCGGAATCAAACACCTTTTGGCGGTGTAGTTTGGACTATGATGGCCCCGGTGGGTCCAAAGATGGCAAGCTTTGAGAATGTCAAGAGCTTCGTCCATAAACACACCGTCGGATGACTTGATCCGCGACAGATTTTGAATAAGTAGGGTCGTCCCGAGTAATGTTTAACATCCTGAAGAATTTGTTCTTCTGTTGGGTCGACATCCTTTCACTATGAAGTTACCCGCATGGTAATTTGCGAAATCAAAGAAACCATGGGGTAGAAGAGTTTCCACGAAAAGAAACCGCATTGAGTGTCTCGAGAGGAAATGTTTCATTTATTTCCTTTTCTCGAAAACATCTTGGTGAGGGTTCTCTAATCGGGACAGATGATCGTGACCGTGTTCGAGCTCCTTTTTATCACGTATGATGATATCAAATTCACGGAGAAGGAGAACCCAACGGAGCAATCTCGGCTTTGCATCTTGTTTAGCAAAGAGATATTTGAGAGTCGAGTGATCCGTATACACCACACATTTGGTCAAGATTAAGTATGGCGAAACTTCTCAAATGCATACACCACGGCTAATAGCTCTTTTTACGTGGTGGTGTAATGAGTTGAGCTTCATCATAGTCTTACTTGCGTAGTGGATAGGGTGAAAATGCTTAGCTCTACGTTGCCCTAAGACCGCACCGATAGCAAAATCACTTGCATCGCACATGAGCTCAAAAGGCAAGTCCGGTCGGGAGCAACGAGAATGGGTGCTTCAAGAAGCTTTTTCTTTAATGTTTCAAAAGCTTCGATGCACTCGGGTGAGAAGATAAAAGGAGCATCCTTTTCAAGAAGATGAGTCATAGGTCGGGCGATTTTAGAAAAATCTTGTATGAATCTGCGATAGAAACCGGCATGACCTAAAAACTCCTAATACCTTTGACGGTAGTAGGATGAGGCGCTTAGCAATAACATCGACTTTTGCTCTATCGACCTCAATCCCATTTTTGAAATCTTATGGCCAAGGACTATGCCTTCTTTGACCATAAAGTGGCTCTTCTCCCAATTTAGACAAAGATTTGTGTCTTCACACCTTTGAAGCATTTTTTCTAAATGGAGAGACATGTTTGAAACGAGTCCCCAATGACCGAGAAATCATCCATAAACACCTCCATTGTTTCCGATCATGTCGTGGAAAATGGCCATCATACATCGTTGGAACGTGCGGGAGCATTACATAAGCCAAAAGGCATACGTCAGTAGGCAAAAGTTCCGTATGGGCGGTGAATGTAGTCTTTCTTGATCCTTTGGATCAATGGGGATCTGAAAGTACCCGAGAAACCATCAGGAAACAATAGTATTCGCTCCTCGCTAATCTCTCAAGCATTTGGTCCATAAAGGGTGAGGAAAATGGTCTTTACGGGTGGCGTCATTCAACTTTCGATAGTCAATGCAAACACGCCATCCCGTAACCAACCGAGTTGGAATTAACTCGTTATCTTCATTGTGACAACGATTATGCCACCCTTTTAGGAACACAATGAATTGGGCTAACCCAAGGACTATCTCGAGATTGGGTAAATCAATCCTACATCAAGAAGTTTGATAACCTCTTGTTTGATAACATCATGGATTTTTGGATTTACTCTTCTCGATGTTGAACTCGCTGGTTTGAAGTCATCCTCCATCAAGATTTTGTGAGTACAAAACTCGGGGTTGATACCCTTAATGTCGGAGAGTTTCCAAGCAATTGCTTGCTTGTGTGACTTCAAGATCTTTATGAGAGCGACTTTTTCATCTTTACTCAAATCTCGAGCAATAATGACGGGTAATTTATCATCACCTTCAAGAAATGCATACTCGAGATGAGGTGGTAAGTCCATAAGTTCGACTCAGAAATTCTTGATTTTCTCAACCGACTTAACTTCCTTGTTATGAAGCTCGACGGGAGGGAGTGATGATGGATCATCATTAAGCAGCTTCTCAATGAGAAGTATGTCCCTCTCGATGTCAATTGGAGCGTGATCAATTTCCCATGGAACAGAATCACTAGATAAGTAGGCTTCAATCTCTTCCAAGATGAAGTCACTTTCCTCAAATGGGGTGAGAGAAGGAGTGGAATTGGCGATAATAGGTTGAGATGAATGAGTGAGATTATCACTCGAAGAATTATGATCATAACCAAGAACTTCTTGAGAGTACTCTTCAGAAGCAACATCAATGATATCTATTCGGTTAACCGATTCGTAATCATAATTTGTAGAGTACCTCAAGTTTGATCAAGGTTAAAGGTGACGACTTCATTACCAACACGTAATGTGATTTCTTGCTCAAATACATCAATGAGAGCACGGCCCGTTCTCGTGAATCCTCGACCAACAATGAGAGGAACCCGATGATCGGCATCAAAATCAACAACCACGAAGTCGGTGGAAAATGGAACTTTCCTACTTTACAATACGCCCTCGGCAATGCCAAGAGGCGGTATATTGTACGATCGCAAGCTCAAGAGTCATGCATGTAGGAGTGAGTTCGTGAAGAGAAAGTTTCTTCCATCTTGAATAAGGCATTAGGTTGATGCTTGCACCAAGATCTCGCTAAGGCAAAGCATTCAACCATTCCCGAAATACACAAGGTAAGAGAAATTTTCCGGGATCTCCAAGCTTTTCTCGAAGCTTTTTCGGGATAAGCACGGCGCGTTCTCGTTTAGAGGAGTTTTAGCCATTTCAAACGACTTTTCCTTGTTGCTTAACATGTGTTTGAGAGTTGATGCAAACTTGGGCATCAAGATGATAGCATCCGCAAAGCTTATGTCAAAGTGTAGTTCTTGGAAAATTTGAAAAATTTGTCCATTTGATGGTAGCTTTTCGCGGAGCTTTGCTCATTCAAACGTGATGGGTAAGGAATAGAAGATTTGACCGGTATTTTCAACAGGAGCTACTGGTGGTTCAAAACAACTCTGGATTGGATTTGGGTTTCGGATAACGAGGATGGACATCATTGGTTCCTCCGTTATTAAGCGGAAGTTCCTTGTCCTTTGTCGCCTCGTGTTCACTTTCCACTACCTTCGGAGAGAAGAAGAAGAGGTAGTAGGAATAGCGGGTCCATTGTATGAAACACCACTTCCGGTTGTGATCGCCTTTGCATCTTCCCTCGGGTTAGCGATCGTGTTGCTCGGAAGTTTTCCGAGCCCGAGGGTTGATCATTTAAAGACTTCTTGAGATCGCCGATCGACCGACCAACAACCTGCTCATTTCATCTTGGGATTTCATGAATTGCTTCAATAACTCATCGATGATGGTACTTGGAGGATGTGGAGGAAATTCGAGGTCGGATGTTTTGATTATGACCTTGTTGTTGAAAATTCCTTGATTAGGATTCGCATTCCCAAATTGATTCCTCGATTGAAATTGTTTTGATTAAGGTTTCCTTGATGTTGGAAACCTTGATTGGGTCCAGATAGAAATTACCTTGGTTTTGATAACCTTGGTTCATTCTAGGTTGGTTCGATTCGGTTAGGATTCGGTTAAACCGGTGGTGCACGATAAGTGTTAGCACGGTAGTTTAGTTCATTTTGAGGACGGTATTGATTACCTCCTTGATTTGAAGTACCGGCTATAGCATTGGCTTCAAACGGACTACCATCGGTGGCGAGACGGTTGTAGTATGCATGAGGACCACCACAAGTAACACAAACTTCAACTTTCTTCACTTCACCATGTGATGGTGTTTGAGTGAAAGTGACTTTCTTTGGTTAGCAAGAACCAAAGCTCGAACAATATCCGTGAGTTTATCAATCTTAGCATCGGTGCTAGATGTACCACAGGAGATGAAGTAGAAGGTCCAAGATTAGATCGAGTCGATATGTCTTTGTGCGGAAAGGGCGGATATGGGACTTGTTTTCAATGATTTGTAAGGCTTCTTTTGTGGTTTTGCTAAGGAAATTACCTCCGCGGAGGCATTCAAAGAGTCTTGGTCACTTGTCTCGCACCATTATAGAAAGTATCCATTTGCATTAACTCGGTAAAACCATGATGTGGACACTCATGGAGCAATTCTTTGTAACGATCCCATGCCTCCCGAATGATTCATCAAATCTCGAGAAAATTTCATTATCTCATTCTTAAGACTTGTAGTTCGGGATGGAGGATAGAATTGTTAATCGAACTTAGTGACTAGATCTTCCCATGTCTCAATGGAACGAGGGTTGTTTCTCAAGCCAATTCCGGCTTGTCCTACAGAAAATGGGAATGAAGAAGCTTGATAGCTTCATGTGGGACATTCTTGTATTTGATGGTAGATGCAATCTTGTTAAACCATCGAATGTGTGCATGAGGATCATCCGCTCAAAACCATAGAATTGGCTTTGGGTTACCAGTTAAGCAACCCGGTTTTGAGCTCAAAGTATCACCACAATGGTGGGACAACAATGGCATCTCCGTAACCCTCGATGGGTGCTTGGAAGCTCATTCATCGGTTTGTCTTCCGCCATTTCGGCGGGGTGGTGGTGGTAGACGCCTCGACCACGATCGAAGGAGCGAACGCCCTCACGCTCACGAGGAATATTTGCAAGCTCGTAAAGTGGACTCAGAGAATCGAAGAACGAGTGCGCATGCACTAAGTATAAAAATCGGTTTCAAAACAAATGCGAGGCAAAACGACAAGTGAACTTAACCAATAATCACAAATGAAATGGCTTCTTTGAAAAAGGTACACCAAATCACAAGGACACAAAGGCAAGTTTTAAATGTTGTTCGGGAACTTATTATGGTCACACCCCAGCTAGTAGGTGTACCGCCTTGATTTGCGGTGGTTGATTTTATGTATAAATTAAGTACCACTAAAAGACGTAGGTAATGATTTGTGCTGATGGTTTACAAACTTTTGGACAATATTTTTGGAATCGTCTCGTTTAACCAAATCGTATTTCTTTAAGAATCACCTTAAAAGAAACACAAGCTAGAAAACGTTACGATTGTTTTGTTGTTTTATATTGTTTTGGTGTTTTTAACACTTTAGGAAAAGTGTTAATGAACTTTTGATTTATATAACTTTACAAAAACTGCTTACAAACGATGGTATATGTGCAAGTACGGGTCTCAGCTGTTAAAAACACGCTTCTACCTCCCTCCCGTGGCGCTAAAATTTGATTGGTCTTGAAAAGCGGTCAAAGCTATATCACAAGCTAGCCACTTGTGAATGGCCAACCGTAATAAACTTAAAGCGCCGAAACAAATGCAATTTAGATCAGAGGAATATAGTGGATTCCTGGGTCGTTAAGTCCCACGGAGGATGAATTGGTGTTTAACACAGACAGATGTCGAATAATCACTAAGGATAGTGATTAGTAAGGTTTTTGATGAATAATTATACCTAAAGAAAAGATTTATTAATTACAGCGACTTAAATGCAAATTAAAGAAAATTAAAAAGTTAAAATATATTAAATAAACGCTATCACTATTTTTACAATGATGTTTTTGTGATTTTATAAAATAAAATAACTTAAATAAACTATTTTAACTAAAACTTAAACTTAAATTATCTAAAAACGTGATTTAAAATGAAAACGTACGTTAAGTTTAAAAATTACGCGAGTGCAAGAAGCAAAAACGTAAAATTTATGAAATAAAAGTCCTACAAGTGTAAAACAATTTTATTACGTACTATATGATAAAAGAAAATTTTAGAAAAAGATTTATATTTTTTAGACTTTTATATTTTTATTATGAATTAAATAAGATTTTACACTAATTAAATGTTTAAAAATACTAAAACTATTTAGAAAAATCAAACTTTTTATAAATTACTTTATACTAATACAATTATATGAAAAATACAAAAGTTGAAAAGCTATTATAAATAAGTGAAATAAGCAAATAAGCTCGTATAAGCTTAAATGGACAAGAAGGCTTATGTATTTAATAGTGCAAAGGAAAACGAAAAAGACCCTAGTAAGCGTATGGTATGTGTGTGGTGTGGTGAGTGGTGGCGTGGTTGAATCCAAGAATGACTTTTGCAACTATTTTATTTTTTTGATTTTCTTTTACAAACTTGTTAAGCTATTAAAAATAAGCACTTTTCACAAATACAACTTTTTACCAAATCAACTAATAAGCTCAGTAATGAGCTTATTATCTTAACAGTAAGTAATAAAAGGAATAAGCTCAAAGATCAAAGCCAAATGGCTTATAAGCTACTTAATAAGCAAAATGAAAATAAGCTAAATACTGATAATAAGCTAGAATTACAACTGAACAAGCACAAAAACTTGAAAATAAGCACTGATTAAGCAAAAATAAGCACTAGGATAACTGATTAAACAGGACACTTTAATGAATCACTAGGCACCTTTTAGCTTAATTTTAAGCACTTAGATAAGCTAGAAACTTAAAACAAAAACTTGGATTAGCAAGATGACCAGATAAGTTATTCAAAAGCTAAAGCTTTCACAGTGGGGTCCACTAGAGAGCTTTTGGTGAGCTTATTAAAAGTGAAAACCACCGAGTTTAACTCGGTGTATATTGAATATTTTTGAAAACAAAAGCACTTGCATTTCTATCTAAAAGCTACAAACCGAAATATTAAACTTGGAACTCAAAGATGGCGTGTTAACTTCACAAAAGCCAAGAATCACAAGCTATGATTAACTAATGAGCTTTTGCAAGCTTGAGATTCGAGCTTAAGCGTGTACGTGAGCACATTTTGACTTTTGAAAATGAAACAAAGTTGACTTTAATGAACTTTAGATCAATACTAATTACTAATTATGATGTATTAAGGTAAACTAAGACCGATTTGATCAATGGTAACAACTTATTAACACAAAATCATGATCATAGAACTTAAAAATCCAACGTTGAACTAGAAAATGTGATCAAATGGTATTTTGACTTTTGTTTATACAAGGACCGGTATTCTTAGTTTCTTTGAGTTATTTAGAACCAATGAGACACGTAACAACAATGAACAATAACACAAACACTCTTTAAATCGCTTAAACAAGCTTATCCAAACAAATCCTTATTGAGATCTGTTTTGATGTTTTCAAGGCCAAACATGATTTGGACCTTGCAACCTGAATCACAACCTTGTATTATCATGTAATAAGATCGAACAAGCATGAAACAACAAGATTATCAACATAAAACTCAAGCATGGTACTTATACTATTTTAACTGCTTTACTAAGATTTTTATTAACTTCCAATTAAAAAGAACAAGTGGTGGTTTTATCACTTAATTATACTTAAATATGACTAATAAACATTAACAAACGTAAATTTAAACTAATGAGCAACTCTAATATTGAAATGCCAAAATGGATCAAAATGCTTACAAATGAGATTCCAGTAAAAGTCGAGAAACTGAGTCACACAAACACAGCCTATAGCTTCCCAAGAAGCACTAATCCCAAGGCCATCCAATATAAACCCTGCTCCAGCTTTCTTGTATCTTTCACCATGGATTTTTATTTTTCAACTATTTATTTGTATTTTTGGTGTTTTTGCTTTTTAACTTCTAAACAGATTTTTAAGTATCTAATAGCTTATATAAGCTATCTAGGAGCTTATATGGCTTATTTCGGTCCTTAATAACATCTAACAACAACATTGATGATTTTGATAATTTGAACTTGAAAATGCATAAACCGAAATGTAACATGAAACTTGAAATTACTTGTTGCAAAAGTTGTATAATACACTGAATATGAGAAAAACAGTACTTTAAAGCTAAGAAATACACTGGAAAATCAAAGTTAAGTTAAACGACATAAGCTAATTTAAAATTAAAACTAGATATATTTCACAATGCCTCTCTTCTCTTCTTTATAGACTTTTTAAGACTTCCACATGCTTCTGATCATATCCCATCAACAATCTTGGCCATTGAATCACTGCAACTTATCTCAGCCTTTGATTTCACTTTTGGCGCCAAAAGTGGTTTATGTTACTTGCAGCCGAAATATTTCAATTAAGGCACTTTGGAAGCTTGTACATGTTGAGGGGACACAAAGGAAAAGGTTTTCAGCCTAGTTGGTATAATTGTGAAGAAAAAGCAGGGAAGGGATGGTTTAGGGGTTAAAGTGGTGGGATGCATTAATCTGCGGTCATGGGCTAGATGTGAGGTGGAAAGGATGGTGATGAGTGTATTTGGACAAATTGGGGGGGGTGATAAGGTGGAAGCAAAACCACTTTGGTTTTGGTTATGCAGGAGTGGGAGACAAGTGAGCGATGGTGGCGGTTTTATCTGTTTTAAATTTTGGGCCGGGTTAGAGTTTTGGGCTTGGGTTTGGATAATACAAAAGGTCCGTTTGGTTTTTTAGCTTAATAACACACAAGGACCAAAGTTGTAATTTGGTGAAACTGAAGGGCTGAATTTGACAAGTTTCCAAGGTTATCACAAGGGTCAATCCTGCAAATAATGGTTAGTACAAGGACTAAATTTGCATAAAGTTCCATTTTTATAAGTCCAGGGACCAAAACTGCCAAGTTTGAAACTTTAAGGGCCTAACTTGTAATTTTCCAAAAGTTCACCATAAGGACCAATTTTGTCATTTATGAATAGTACAAGGTTAATATTTGATAATTTTCACTTTTTAAATTAACCAAGGACTATATTTGACATTTTTCAAAGTTGAGGGACCTTTTCTGCCATTTACCCAAAGATTCATTCAAGGACCATTTTTGACAATTTAGAATATTTCAGGGACCTTGAATGATAAAACTTCACATTTTTAGATTCCAGGGACTAGATTTGACAACTTTTGAAACTTGAGGGACTAAAACTGCCAATTATGCAAACTTGATACGTTTTTCACCAGATTTTGATGTTTTTGCATTTAAAACATATAAAACACTTGTTTGTGATATTTTTATCATTTTGATGCATTTCGAGTGTTTTCAGATGTTTTTGGCATTATAAGCGAGACAAAATGATGAGTATTTAGACACTCATTAAGAGTCCACTACTTGTCTTTGTTAGTCGCTAGGCCTAAGTCGCTAGCTCCAAAAGCAGAACTCGCTACAAAATTGCAAAGCAAGTCGCTACTAAGAAACAACTCACAGTCAAGTCGCTAGCATGAAAAACAACATAAACATCACTTTTCAATCCAAAACAACCCAACCAAGATGATTCAAGCTTACCAAATGAAAACCTAAACACTTGTGATGATTCTAAACATAAAAGTACTAACAAAATCCAAGCTTTAACACAAGAAATCAACCAAATGATGCACAAACCACTAAACTTTTTCAAACTCAAAAACCACCTAAAAACCACTAGAAATCCAAAGATGTGCAAGATATGATTTAACCATGGCTCTTAATACCAATTGTAGAATATTGTATTTCACTTACATATCATAACATTAACACAATGAGCTTATAGATGATTTTAGAGAGAAAGTGGGATATTCTAGTAAGAGAAACTTGTGGAATATTAGATTACTAAAGAACATCCAACCCTACCTTGCAAGGTGAGGGTATTTATAGGTTACGACTAAACGACTCTCGACGGCTGCATGGATCGGGGATACGATGGGTAAAGACCCGTCCTTCCTCCACGGTGTTGCACTATACTAATCACGCTACTACTAATTTAATAACTAACATAAATAGAGACAAGTCTCACAGCTAGCTTTTGCTAGATAATACTTGGGGTGACCGACTCTTTTACTTATGGAATTTCTGATTCCTAACAAAATTAATTCATAAAAACACATATGCACTAAATCAGTTTTAAAACATGCATGTTGAAAAAAAAACGAAATTTGAATGTTTTTACAGGATTTATTTTAAAGAATCAAAAATAATATAAAATTGATTTTTTACTATTATACCATTTTGGATTAAATAAAAAAGTTTAATAATTAAAAAATGACATGTTGTATTGATATGTTGCACAATATGCATTACTAGGAGTACATAATGGGTTCTCGCAGCTTCTCGACTTTATAGGGTTCGAAAATAAAGTCCATATATATATATATATATATATATATATATATATATATATAATATAGTGATTAAGATTCCTAGATGCTCTTCAATATTTATTTCAAGCTCGATGTGCACTTTGCATCACAAAGTTTTTGTGTTTCCATCGGTGTGTGGTGTATCTTTTAACCCAAGTACGTTACAAATTCGGTTGTGCACTTACGTACAATTCGTTAAATTTACTAACCGCGAAATCTTGATCTTTAATATCATGTTATTAATATGAGGCAACAATACATGATTGTTCGTAGCATGTTGACTTGGTAAGCATGTGCGGGTTGTTGTAAAATACCCCAACGACTTTACTCCAAAAGCTCACTCAATATCTTTTCTTGCACTTTCTTGAACTCTTTTATATTTCATTGTTTTATCATTTCGTGCATTTGAATATATTTTGACAAACGTAGCCCATTGAGGATAAACTCCGTTCGCTAAGTAGTTACCTTTTGCGTATGTGTTTCCATTTACTACAAATGAAGCTTCCGGAGTAATATTGTCAATAAGGTCATCAAATAAGTTTGAAGTCTAACATTGAGAACGTTATTTGCTCCAGCATACCAAAATATGCATGCCGAATCCACAAATCATATGATGCAACATTTTCAAGCATTAAAGTTGGGTATTTATGATCAAACCTTTTTATATTGCTTGTGTATTGCCTTCAGACATTTTATCCATTCCTAATGCATACAATCATACTACCGAGCATTTCTGGTAGACGGTGTTTCCATTCGCGCAATCCATATATATGTTGGATGTCATTAAAATCGTGTTTTCTTAGAAACTCGGCTAAGTACAAAGTTTTTATCCAGTTAGTGGAGTTTTGTAAACAATCACGTGAGCAGTATTCACCAATTTGCAAATACTCGTCAAATGTATCAGGCGATGTGCCATATACCATTTGGCGTATGGTCGACATACATTTCATGATAGCAATCGACTCGTACAATCCGATCGTTGTTCTAAAAGTTGGAAGTATCCGGGAATAAGTTCAACATTATAATTTTGGAAACTTTGTTCACTGTTTGTAAAAATAGTTTAGAACTTGTACGATACATTCGCCTAAAATTCATCTCCATTTATTTAGGTGGGTTGTTTTCGTCGCCAAAATAATCGTCTAAAAGTCATTGTTTTGCAACCTCTCGTTTACCTTGTATGAGTGTCCTTGTATGAGGACCGAACTCTCGGCTTATTGATTACCCAAAGAGTGAAATTGTTGATAAGCTTCATAAATATATATTTACTTGAATTGTGTTCAAAGTAAATATCGTACTAATCATAGTTGGGATCCCTTATGAAATTGAATGAAAATGTATATTTTTTAAGATGTGTTGAAGATATAAGTGTGTGTTAAAATAGTAGAAAGAAAAGTATTTTGTAAGATTTTAAAAAGTAAAGAATATAGAGAAAAAGTTTTTTTTTTCTTTTAAAAAAAAAAAAATAGTTTTTGCCCGTTGCCAACTAGCACAAAAAGAAAAACGATGAAAAAAAAAGAAATCATGTTGATAATTGGCTGGTCACATTGGCGGGAGCTCTTGTAACACGAGCAATGATACGATGGCTTGCGTCATAGCCAGGGCTATAATACACCGATACCGAATGCTCTTAGATAATTAGAGGTATATGCTTATCAAAGTAAAAAAAATTGCATTGTCATAAATTGGGAGTGTTTAAAATGATCAATTTTTTTTGTTTGTTAATATATTTAATTAGGGTAAAAGAAAACCTTTTAAAAAAAATGATCCATAAAAAAATGATCCATTTTATTTTTGTTTCTTAGGTGATACAATACATTTTAGTGTTTTACGTTTTATTTATTGAGAAGGGATTCGGTGAGAAGAAAAACTAAAATGAGAAAAATAGAAAGAATTTCTAGCCACACATTTCAAATTAGACTGAGATTTTTAAGAAGAGATTCATCTATATTTGTAGGTATAATTTCTTCTCATCATTATCATTTTAATTTTTCTTCTTATTTGATCTTAACTCTTTATTAATTTGTGAAACTAGTAAAAGTGTTTTCTGAAATTACAAAATATTTTACCTTTAATCAATTTTTGGTTAGAAATGTTTTGTTTATTCGTAAGTTTTGGTTAGAAAATGATAAACTTGGAAAACTATTTTTAGAAAGAAGGCCAAAGGAGTACAGTAATATTTAGTGGAAAAAATAAGACTCGACACAAATTAAGGTGTTACTTGAAGAGTTGAAGCAGGTGTCTTCATCTGCAAAATCTAGGGTTGAGTCGAATGGGGTCCGGTCACCGGTGTAACTTCTACCTACCAAAAAAGAAAAGACATTGTGCTATCCCACCTCTCCCTAACACCGAGTAAGCTGCTCCTAATCACTTAATCATCCCAATCTTATATTACACACTAATCACATCTTTTATTAATCCAGGTTCTGTGGCAATCACACTAAACGCTCTGATGACACGTGGATTCAATGCTCCATCGACCCCTCTCAGTAAGCCTTCTACTAGACAACTTTATTTACTTTACAAAAAAACGCTACTATCTAAGGGGGTGTTTGGTTTAGCTTATTTTTTGGGCTTATGAGCTTAACTAAAACATGGAAAAGCCGATAAGCTCACTTTTAACAGCTTATTAGCTTGACCTTATGGACTTACTTAAGTCCATAAGCTGAAGATGATATAAGCTGTCAAAAGTGAGCTTTTTGGCTTTTACAAGTTTTAGTTAAGCTCATAAGCCCAAATAACAAGCTAAACCAAACACCCCTATTAGATAGTAGCGTTGTTTTGTAAATACACATATACAGCTTTACATGACTAAGAGTCAAATTTGTGTATTTTTCGAGTAGTTTGCTTGACTCAGACTGTAACGGGATACTAATTTTGATTTTGTTTTAATGGACTAGCTCTGTTCTTGAATCTAACCTTGAGTCTCACCTTAAACGGTGCCCATTGCTCAAACATAAGAACTCGTTGTCTTCCCAATCCTTCTATGAGAAGGGGATAAATGGAGGTGATGATGAGGAAGATGTTACATCGGAGTCTAAGAGGAAGGCAGTGCACAACATGACTGTAGTGGAATTCGTGAAGATAATTGAGAATATTAAGTGTGTTCATGAATCAATGTGTAAGGACATACAAGACTCCTACATTGTTCCGGAAGCTTGTAGTATGTGGATTAACCGGGCTATTGACGGGTATGTCATGCAAACTGTAGCTTTTGTGTGTTTTGGTTTGTGTATTGTAAATGCAAGCTTCCAGTAATATGCATAACTTGTGGCGTTGAGCTTCAAGTTTGATATCGTTAATCTGGATCATTATTGAGTATTGACCTAGGGACGGCCTCTAAAGATTACTGTAGTTCTTATCCATGTATGCTTTTGATGCACTAATAACATATACAACATATGCAGATGCTTGTAAAGCCATGCGTTAGGTGACAATTATGTATTTCAGGGTAGGGGGTAGGGGACCAGGGATGGGTTCTTATAAAAGGGTCGTGGCTCGTGAATGTATAAAGTGTAGGAAGAATTTTGCTGCTGACACCGATGCACCATTTTGTACACTTTGATGCACCAAGGTGTAAAAATGGGTGCAAGAGACGTGTCTACAGCAAGTGATATCCTACAGTTTTTCCATTAAGGAGACTATATATTTGATCACATCCCTTTCATGGTATTGTGATTCTTTTGATACCCGTCCAGCTCATTCAGCTCAACCGTCTTGTTTTTCACTTTATCAATCTCTGTATTTTTTTATGTTTTGTTAAATTTATTTAGTTTTCAGGAAAATACCATTTCAAGAAAAGCATGTTATCCAGCAGGCATCAATTCTTGGAAACTTGGAAAAGCTTGGGGCAATGAAGTCTATTAGTACTGAGTTAACCCCCGAGCAGCGTAATTTCTCTGTTTCATCAGCAGATTCTAGTGATAGTCCTGCAGTAGTTGAGTTTGGAGCGGGAAGAGGGTACTTGACACAAATGCTAGCCGACTGTTATGGGGTCTCTAAAGTATTCTTGGTTGAACGCAGGTCATACAAACTCAAGGTTAGTCAAAGTCACTATGCATCTATCTGTAAGTTCACATTCTTTGTCATGTTTATTTATGTTTTGTTTTGTTTTGTTTCTTATGTGTTAAAATAATATAAACTTTAGGCTGATAGAAGCTTGCGACAGATAGAAAGCTTGGTGTTAGAGCGGTTGAGAGTTGACAGTAAGGGTTTTTTTAACTTGTATTATTATTCTCGCAAAACAATTTTTCATCTTTTCGCTTTGTTATGCTGTTTTTGACTATATGGTATGAATTAGTTATATATATAAAAAAAACTTATATGTTAAATGTTTAAAACCCTTAAGTTTGCCAAAAAAGAATTTATTCTAAACCAAATTAAATAGCACCAATTTATATATGACATGTCAAAGCAAAACTTCTTGTCACGTGTGCGAGCCAGAAGAAGTATAAAAAGGTTTATTGAACTATGGCAAACAGATAGTTGACTTTTGAGGGTCAAATGAGTTGGCTTCTAGCTTAAAGTTAACTTTTTTTTCTTTTTCTTTATCTCTATGTTGCAGTTGAGGACTTAAATTTGAATGCAATCGAGTCATTAAAAGGACTACCTTATTTAGCAATCGGAAAACATCTGTGCGGACCTGCAACTGGTAATGCTATATTTCAATTCCGTATTTAAGATATATTGCTGTTTTAGTGATTAATAAATCCATTCTTCTTTCAGATATGACGTTAAGATGTTGTGTTGGGGAAGGTGTAACTATGTCTTACCTGAGAGGAATTTCTATAGCAACATGTTGCCATTACATCAGTAAAAAAAATCCCAACTCTTTAGAATTCACTATATTTAACGTCCAAACAAAGTAATTTATAATACTTGTTGGGTTGTTACAGATAAAGGTTTTTTCTCAAGTTTAGGGATGACAAAAGACGAGTTCCATGCAGTTACATGGTTTACCAGCTGGGCAGTAGATACAGACCATAGCTCAAACCTGGTTGATAGTTCTGAGAATGAATCAGATACAAAGATGTAATTGTCAATCTAATTTATATGATATTTAGCAATTGACCCATTACATTGTGTTGATGTAATATTGTCATGTATTTGGCAGAGAAAATGAAAAGGGTTTAGGTGGAGTTGCTGATATGTCTGCGAAAGAATCAGATACAAAGATGTAATTATCAATCTAATTTATACGATAGTACCACTTGACCTATTACATTACGTTGATGTACTATTGTCGTGTATCTGGCAGGGAAAGTGAAAAGGGTTTAGGCGGAGTTGCTGATACAATAAGGAATATGTCTGCAAGAGAGCGAGCTGTGCTAGGGTTTATGTGCAAAGATATAATTGATGCGGGGAGGTTTATGTGGATGAGGGACTATGGACTAGAATCCGAGCTTGTTAAATATGTTCCATCTAACATTTCTCCTGAAAACCATTTGCTTGTTGCAAAGCGATGATAATTGGAAATCAAATTTTGTAGGGAGAATAGGTATAAATGTGCTAATCCCGTGATAGATTTGTAGCTACACTTTAAAGCACTCTTGGTGAGAATATAAATGACTAACTTTGGTCATTGACTTGGTTGCTATTGATCTTATGTATTACTTATTAGTATTATCCATACTACAGAATTCATATATTGGACAAAAGTATAACTTTTGTAGAACTACAAAATTAAAAGCAAACTGGGACATTTTTTGTTATTATTTTTCAAAATTTCACAAAATTACACTTATTGATAATCCAATATTCAGTAAGTTGATAAAATGGAAAGTGATTCATGATGAGAAAGTTCATTATAATTATATCATGTCATGGAACTAATCAACCAATCATGGCCAATCATTTTTTTTTATTAAAATATATTACCCTTTTTTGAAAATTAAATATCTCACAAACAGATTAATCGTTACGTCAAAAAATTATATTCTCGACGAGAATTAAATTATCTTTCATAGATGTCATTGTTATATCTTTCGACGAATTTTTTAAAAGAATTTCGTCAGGAAAAATCGCATGTGATTTGTAAGAATCGCGTGTGATTCCTTAAAATCATATGTGATTTGATTTTTACGAATCACGTGATTTTAAAATCACGTGATTTTACAAATCACGTGTGATTTTCCGACTAACTTTTTAAAAAATCGTCGAAAGATATAACAACATATCTATGAAAGATAATTTAATCTCGTCACGATGCCAGATTTTTTAATGAGAAGATTTCTGGTTTGCGAGATATGTTGTTTTAAAAAAGTGAAAATAAAAATGGATGAATGTGATTGGTTAATTGATTACGATAATTTGAGTTATATGGATCTCATTCTTCATTGATATATTTAATTCATGGAAAGGATGAAATGAGTAATTCACTAAAGATATATACCAAACCGAGTATGAAAACTGCGAAGAGAAAGTTACAAGGCACAAACTATCATACAAGGAAACAAAGCATCTAAAACCAAGTTGAAGATACTTGAACACCTTTAGTGTATTTGCTTTTTGCACATAAGTACATTGCAATGTACCTACTCCATCTTTGCTGCGTGATCGGTAAGTGAGGACATGTAGAATGACATTTACTCTTTCTTTAAATATCCAATAGCTAGTTCAAGATTCTATAAACGCTGTCGAGATAATACTAGAAACGACTTTACGAGACATTATGTTTGTGTTGAAATGTGATAATACTTTGCTATACGCCTATGAATTTGAGTACAATTCTAAACAACATCGGTAAAGTTTATATAGTTAAACAACCAAAGGTTAGAACTTAAAAGCCCTGCATTTTGATTTAATCAACACTTTTTAAACATCAATAAATAAACAAAGATAACGAAACGAACACAGTTGCGGGGATAGCTCAGTTGGGAGAGCGTCAGACTGAAGATCTGAAGGTCACGTGTTCGATCCACGTTCACCGCATTTGAGTTATTTTTTTTTTTTTTTTTATTATTTTTTTTGTATATAATTTGGTGTATGCCTTTTTTTTTTCCTTATTTTTTCGTATTCTAGCCGTATTTTTGATCTTTCTGTGGGTTTTCAAAAGCTTTTGATCTTACTCATTTTGTTTCTCATGCTGTCATGTATTGTACGCCTATATGTCTCTTTTGTTTCTTAATTATATTTGTCTCTTAATCGGTTTTTATTCTTTAAGTTTTTATGCTTACAAAAGTTATTTTGCTATGTATCATATGTTTTTATATCTTCCTCTGCCGTGTATCATTGCATAATCATGCATTCACATACTTTTAGAGATCTTAGAATCATAAAATCCACAAAAAATCCACCGCATTACACGTCAATCGGCGGGTGATTAGTGCTAACAAGTTAGCGAGTGGATTTTTTTTATGAATTTTGTGAGTGAGTCTAGAATTGATATTTTTTTAGCACTTTCATACTCATACATACACTTTGTCGAAGGTCTATTTACCTTCAAGTTTACTCAAGACTAGAGGTATGATCTTCGTACATTCTAACTTCTCGTATCACGCTCAGATGGGATTGAATTGTTTGTTGTATTTTTTATTAGGCTTTCTTTTGCTTTTTCTTTCTTATTGGGCTAGCTTATATCACCTTCAAAGCCCAATGGGCCACCATCATCTTCATCTCCTTCAACCTCCTCTCCAACTGTTTCAACCAACCATAACCGCCTTTTTCCTCCGCCGCCGTCAAAATGAACTCCGGCCAATACATCGGAGAAATCTCCGCCCTATGTTTCATCCACCAATCACAACCCGCCACGTCACCACCACTTCTCCTTGCAGGTATATAAACTTTTTATTACTTTATTTTTATAAACTATTAGTTAATCAACACTTATTTATTTTTTATATAAAATATTAGGAACTGGTTCAGAGGTGCTATTCTATGACCTAACTACTTCACAAATGATTGCTTCGTTTCAAGTGTTTAACGGAATTAGGGTTCACGGTATCACATTGCTGACGTCATCTAATTCGTCACGTACTTATACTGTTGCCGTGTTTGGTGAACGTAAACTGAAGCTGTTTAAATTTGATATCGAATTGCCGTTAGTTAGTTTGGTATCTGTTGAGTCGTTGCCGAGTTTCGGGCACTGGATTTTGGATGTGTGTTTCGTAAAGGTGAATTTTATATGTTTCGCTTTGTTTCGTTATGTTATGGAGATGAGATTTAGGATTGCTTATTTCGTGAAGGTTGAATTTTGTTAAGTTAGTAAGCTCGTTCTTATGGTTTACGAGGTTGTTTATTTGAGCTAGTAGCTTATTCAAGCTCATAAGCTCAAGTTCATATGTTCGTAAGCCATAAAAATGAAGTCCGCCAAATAAGCTAAGACAGATAAAATGCTTATAAGCTGCTTTAAAGTACATGCTTCGTGAAACAGTGTTTGGAGTTGCTTATTTTGTAAAAAATTGCAATGTCTCAAAAATATAGTAATTTGTTGGAAAGCTCTAAAACATTCATTTTGTACAATGTTTTAGGTTATATATGCTGTTTACTTGGTAACTTAAAATTTCATCCCAAAAAAGCACTTTGAACTAAGCAGCTCTCTACCTTCTTATTAGAAACTGCTTATTTCACCTCAAAATAAGCAGATAAGCAACATCAGTTTGGATAAACAGAACTGTAACAGAAATATTAAGCAATTCCACACTGCCCTTTTTATATGTTTACTTGTGTAATTAGTTTTTGGATTGGTAGTAGGATTGTACAAGTGAAGCTAGTCGGTTTTTGGCGGTTGGATGTACGGATAATTCTGTGTATTTTTGGGATACAGTTGAGTCGAGAATCAGTTATGAGGTTAGATCTCCAGGTATAGTTGGTTTTTACTATGTGTAATGTAAAATGTAGTGATGTGAGTGCGTTTGTTTATGGTTTTAAGTTTATTGTTTGGTTTGCAGATAAATGTCTTTTATATGCGATGAGAATGTGGGGTGATAAATATGATTCTCTCCATGTAGCATCCGGTACCATTTTTAACGAGGTAAGTTAGTTTGGGTTATATGGTTGGATAGGTTTTTGTCTCCTGTTTTGGACATTTAATAGCTGATTTTGTTGTAAAATTTATCTTGGCAGATTATAGTTTGGAAAGTTGTTCGTGGGGATAGTACCTGTTGTTTAGACAGTACTGCAAAAGACAGTAAGATTGATGTTTGTGATCGCCGATATCAAGCTGTTCCGGTATGTAGGTTGGCTGGGCATGAAGGTTCTATATTCCGTATTACATGGTCTTTGGATGGATCGAAATTGGTGTCAGTCTCTGATGACCGCAGGTCATTTCTGGTCCCAACTTTGTAGTCTACGTGCTTTTATTGATTGTTAATTCACTGGAGTGGTGAAGTAAATGTAGAAATGTTTTCTGTGATTTGTTTTAGTGCAGTGCTCGTATCTGGGAAGTTGGTACCGGACAAAGAGATTTGGCTGACGATGCAGAGGTGACCGTTTCTTGTTCTAGTGGCCTGTGCTATTTGGCCACAGTGCTAGGTTTGGGATTGCTGTATGTCTGACTCTGTAAGCCCACAATAAATACACTGACTGCTTACATTAAGTCATAAACTGTCATCAAAATAACCGACTTTGTTATCCCACTAATCTGTTTATTATGCATGGGTGTCAGTTAATTGTCACCGTGGGTGAGGATTGTACATGTCGTGTATGGGGACTGGATGGGACTCAACTTAAAGTAATCAAGGAACACATGTAAGTTAAAAGGAATCACATACGGCTTGCATATTTTATTTTGTAGTAACAGCCTGGATATATGATGTTTTACAATCCTAGTTTTAAGATATAGGAATAGCTAAAGTCGTATATCTTGCTATACAGAGGGAGGGGAGTATGGCGATGCTTGTATGATCCAGTCTCTCATCTTCTTGTAACTGCTGGATTTGATTCTGCCATAAAAGTGCATCAACTGCATTCTACTTTGTCCATGGGTTCGGAAGGATGCGATGGGGTGGAAGATCATGACAAAAAACAAATATTTACTCTACAAATTCCAAATTCAAAGCGTACTTCACTAATGGATAGGTATGTCAGTGTTAAGAATACTATAATTCATATTATACCTTTTACCTTTACTTCTGAATTGTTTTGTTGCACCTGCAGCAAAAGCGAATATGTGCGTTGTATGCATTTTGCAAGTGAAGATACACTTTACGTTGCCACAAACAATGGTGTCCTTTACCTTGCAAAAATATCTGATACTGGTGATGTAGTATGGACTCAGATCTTTCGTGCCAGCGAAGATATTCCAATAGTATGTATGAGCGTATTTCAGGTGGCACTTCTTGTGTGGATAACTGGATTTCCTAGGAGATGGTAAGGAAGATTAACCGTTGTTAGAGTCGTTGATATCACGACACCAGAGGACAATTGTTTCTACACTTGGCCTGCTGAAGCTGAGAGGCAGCTGTTAGAAACATTTTGGTGCGCGTCTTTGGGGCCCACATACGTCTTCACAGCTGATCCTAGAGGAAGGTTGAAGCTATGGAATATCCAGTCAACTTCTGAAAAAGAAACACGACTAACTAATGCATTATTAGTAGCAGAATTTACGTCATGCTTTCCTACAAGGATAATATGCTTAGATGCATCATTTCAGGAAGAGGTATTAGTGTGTGGGGATCTTCGTGGAAATCTAATTTTATTTCCTTTTTTAAGAGATCTATTGCTAGGGGAATCTGTTCCTTCGGTTTCCCAGATTGCCCCTATAAATTACTTCAAAGGAGCTCATGGCATATCTAGTGTGAGCAGTGTTTCCATCCATGGTTCAAGTTTAAGTAATGTCGAACTACACTCGGTAAGCTTCAAGTGTATTTCTTATCGACAAATTTATGGAAATGGTAAAATTTTGGTTTTATTGTAATTCGTTGGTTATTTCTGTAGACTGGAGGAGATGGTTGCATATGCTATATGGAATATGATAAAATTGAACAAAAACTGGAGTTTGTTGGAATGAAACAAATAAAAGAGCTAAGTTTGGTCCAATCCTTCTATCCCATTGACAATCCTGACTATGCAATAGGCTTCGCGTCAGCAAACTATATACTATGGAATTTGTCAACCGAGACTAAGGTTCATTCTTTCTCACGCCTTTTCCTGTCATTTGACTATCTTGACCCACTTATGCATATTTTAATACTGTTTGCCGTGCTTTATTGTTGCAACAGGTTGCTGAAATTCCATGTGGTGGATGATGGCGTCCTCATACTTATTTTCTTGGTGATGTACCAGAGATCAAGAATTGCTGCGTTTGTTAAGGTTTGTGCTCAAATTCATGCATTTGCATAACTTTTCTTTAAAAGTTGCATGTCTTAATTTTAGCACCTTCTTAGTTTCTCACTTTGTATACCCTTCTTCTCTCACAGGATGAAGTAATTTATGTGCACAAATACTGGGTACAAACTACTGACAGGATATATCCTCAGAATCTCCATCTGCAATTTCATGGCAGAGATGCACTCACTATGTTTCATAAATGATCATACCAACTTCAGCACACATGAAAAACAATCAGGTTTCATAGCAGCGGGTTGTGAAGATGGAACTGTGAGGTTGACAAGGTACAAGCTAATTAACAAAAATCAAATTTACTTATCTTTATAATTTTGTGCAACTTATGATGCAAAATACAGGTATTCTTCGGTACTGATAACTGGTCTGCTTCAAAATTGCTTGGTGAGCATGTTGGCGGATCAGCTGTAAGATCACTTTGCTCTGTATTTAAGGTACATACTCTTAAAGATGATATGGACACGAAAAAGCATGGAATACCTATAGACGATCAGGAAAACCAGTTCCTACTAATTTCAGTTGGTGCAAAAAGGGTCCTAACTGCTTGGAAGCGTAAGATTAGTTCAATGTCGTTCCAATGGCTTTCAAGTGATTTTCCGACCAGAAACAGCGGTACAAATTTGAAAGAGTCAAAGAAGGAGAAAACCAATGGAAATATTGATAACGGTTCAGCTGATTCACTTACTCAAGAAAAGAATGAACTTTGCTGCACTGATAGTTTAGAAAATGACTGGCGGTACATGGACGTGACTGCTTTTCTTGTGAAGCTTTCTGGTTCAAGGTGGTTTATGATCTAATACGTGGCTATCTTAATTAGTTCTTATTACCTAACTCCACCATTTGAAACTTATTAATCATGTTTGTTTGCAGGACATCTGTGTGCTTCATTGTTGTTGCTTGTTCAGATGCCACAGTTACATTAAGAGCTCTAGTACTGCCTCATCGGCTTTGGTATGCATGAATGTCATATGGTCTATATCCACTTCTTTTTCGCTTTACACTGAGTGTTTTTATTTGTTTATTTATAGAGATGACTTAAACAGGTTTCTCTTTTGTTTTGAAACCCCACAACACATCATTCTCATTCTTTTTATACCATTGCAGGTTTGACATAGCATTATTGGTTCCTTCAGCGTCACCAGTTCTGTCATTGCAACATGTCGTCGTTCCTGAACTTCAAAGTTCTGAAGGTATTCCCTTATCAAATCTAAACCCCCAACCCATTTTATATTTTTTATTATATTAACCTCCAGTCTCTTTTCCCAGATAAAAGTCAGACAAGAAACCTGTTTATTGTCATTAGTGGATCTACAGATGGAAGTATTGGCTTTGGGGCGTGACTGAAAAATCGAAGCTTTATGCAAAATTTATCAGTCCTGTGCCAGAAAGACAGCAGCAACTTTCAAAAAGACCACGCACTGGGCGAGGAAGCCAAGGTGGACGGCGGTGGCGCTCATTGGACAAACCTGCTGCCACATCAGAGACAACTGACAGTGACCATATGCAAGAGCAAACATCATCAAATTTAAGTTCTTCACAAGAAATAGATATGATACAACCCTTGCATGTTCTGAAAACATCACCAATCTGGGGTGAATTGTCTCCATGTTTCGGATGCTAGAAATAATGAATCTTGTTTCTCTTGCTATGTTGTAAGTGGTGGTGATGATCAAGCACTTCATGGTTTTTGTTTTAATGTGAGAAGTTCTGATAAATCAACCTCAGAAAAGTACCAGATTGTATTTTCACATCATGACAAAATTGCCTCAGCTCATAGCTCAGCTGTAAAAGGTGAAATTCAAAACATTTCTTCAATTTATGGCTTTTACCGTCTAGGGCCAATTGTTAAAACGGTATGCTGTTTAATTGTGACTCAAGTATGATATTTGTGTATAGGTGTATGGACAGATGGGCATTGGGTTTTCTCCACTGGGCTTGATCAGCGAGTGCGTTGTTGGCGCGTGTCAGTGGATGGAAAATTAAGCGAGCATGCTCATTTGGTTGTTAGTGTACCTGAACCAGAAGCACTGGATGTTAGCGTGTGTGGAAGGAATATGTATCAAGTAGCAGTTGCTGGAAGAGGGATGCAGATGATGGAATTTTCAGCTCCTACAGACGCGTAGTTTGTTTTGAAGGATATTTTGTTTTAAGATAAGATCAATAGGTATTTAGATATTGATTGTGTGTATTTGGAAAGAATTGTTGTACTTTGACACAGTGTGATTCAAAGATCCATATAATGCATTTTTTGGTTAGCACAAATATATCTTGGTTAGCATTTTTTTAGTTTGCAATACGAGTTGATATAATCTAGAGTAAATTTGCAAATTTCGTCCTTAATGTTTGCCAAAATTGCACATGACACACCGAGAGAAAAAAATTGCAAATTAGTTACCGAGAGCTAAAGTTGAGTGCAAAATCGCCACCGAGAGCTAACGAGCGTTAGTTCTCTCGTTAACTAGACTCAGCCGATTATGTCCTGAGGGTAATCTCGTCATTTCACGCTTTCCCGCTTTTGATTTATCACACCTGGCAATTTGTCTTCCCAATGAAGACTTTTTTTCAATGACAAAATTTGCAATGCTAAACTTTTGATCTTTGTACTACATAACCATAATAAACTGACCCATTTAGCAATATCCTAAACACACAGTCTCTCATGCCTCTTTGCAAACTCTAAAAAAATAAACACTCATCAATGGCAAACCAACTTCTCCGTCTTGATGAACTAGCAAAATCTGCAAACTCGACAATGATGGTTGATCAAGTGTGCGTTTTAATGGAGAGGTAAGTAGACAAGGACATGAAGTTTGAGACGAAATTTAAAGAGCTTTGTTTGGAGATGCTTGATACTATGAAAGACAAGGCAGAAGTGATTGAGGAGCCGGAAAAGTTTCCACGTTTACGTGCTAACCCTGAGGCTGCGGCAACTGATCGTGTGTTGTAGCGTGTGCAAAAGAGAGATTTGGAGACGACAACTCGTCTCCAAATTATGGTGAATCAATCCTACCTTGGTGCGTGTGAGAAGCTCCTCCATGCTACGAAGTTGAAGGACGGGATAGTAAGTTAGGGTTTTGGTACACGAGGTTGTGTTGGCTTTTGGGTTGTAGCTTTTAATCTTGTGTTTAGGTTAAGTATGTTTTTCTCATGGTTGTAGCTTTTGGGTTAGGGACTTAGGGTGTTGTAAATGTCCTTATGTTTATGAATATAATCCTTTAAGTTTATGAATATCTCATTGATGTTTGTTGTTTTTACAATTTTACTTGTCCATATTATCTTGATCTTTGCATTTTGCTTATATAAGATATTGGATTTCACACACACATCATAACATTAACACAATGAGCACATAGATGGTTTTAGAGAGAAGAGTGGGACATTCTAGTAAGAGAAACTTGTAGAATATTAGATTACCAAAGAACATCCAACCTCTACCTTGCAAGGTAAAGGGTATTTATAGGTTACAAACTTAACGACCTCCTGGCGGCCGTGGATCGAGGATACAGTGGGTAAAGACCGACCTTCCTCCACGGTGTTGCACTAAACTAATTTAAGCTACTAACTAACTAATTAACTACATAAAAATGTAACTAATGACAAATCTACGAGCTAACTTACGCTAGATAATAGTTGGGGTGACCGACTCTTCAATCTTTGGAATTATCTAATTCCTAACAATCTCCCAAGGAGGTCACCCCATGTTTTACATTACAGTACCTAACATTCTATTCTTGACTTGGTTCTTGAGCTCGTAGACTTTCATACATCAACATCTTAAACTTAGTGCATAAGTGGTGCAACTTCAAAGTCTGCATTGATTTGTACTTTAAATTGGAGGTCCATTTCTGATCCACGTGATAGTAAATATGAACTAGCTTTTGAGATCATCAGCAATCAAAAATCTTTGTGACATCCATTGTGGTGTTGTGACTTTAGGACCGACATGCTCACATTACGGATCATGATATCTTCTCATCGAGTTGCGGAAGCTTTAGTTGATTCATGATATTGGCGGCGTAGCAAAAGCATGGAGTGTAAATATCGAGTCAATGATGCACTAATCATGATTTTCCTTTTAGATGAATGTGATAAGTGAGCATGCGGTACGTGGATTGACCGCTTCATTACGATCATTTACCAAGCGTCGGTGTACCGCATACAACGATTAGCAATAAATCGCATCGAAAGTGTCTTTGATCACTTCGTTGAATTGAGTACACGCCCGCGGTTCCCGTTGATCGATACAAATCTTGCTGTGATCGGTATCATTCAAGAATTTCCTTGACGTGGTTTCGCGGTGCTCATTGTTCTCAAACCGAGCATCTCAAAGAAGACAACACGATTGAGTGTAACGGTAATTTTAAGTCCACCGATTGATGAAAAGAGATTTGAAAAATAATCGTGTATTGCTCGATAGAAGTTGTTTTGCAATACAACGAAGGTTTTATTGAAAATCAATTATCAATCATAAAAACACATTTGGTTTGAAAATGAGTACACGGTCGATGTGCTAAAGAAAAGAGTTTTAAGCACAAAGACCGGTTTTCAAAGGTATCCGTCAATCCGTAACTGAACCGTGATTGATTCAAGAGATTGAATCGCCCCATTGTTTACATTCGGTTGTCACATGGTTGATCTATATAATAGATCTCACATGCCACCTACCGAGAGCTTGTTTGATGTTGGCTCCGGAAGGCTTTCCATCTTCATTGTGAATATGTAAACACATCACTCGGATGTTACGGCAATACCACAAGGATAATCGTAGGACTCAAGATATAAACTCTCTTTCCACATTGTGTGAAACAGAGAGTCTTCATTGAAAGTGTCCTAATGAGATTTATTGATGATTTTTAAAAAATTAGGGAAAAATTTTTAAAAAATTAAAAATTTTTTTTTTAAAATTTAAATTTTTTTAAATTTTAACAAAAATTTTTAAAAATGAAAACCCAAAATTATAAAAAAAGCAAAAAAATTTTTTGAATTTTTAAAAATAAAATTTTTAAAAATTTAAAAAAATTTTGATTTAAAATTTTTATTTTAATTTAAATTTTAAAAAATAAAAAAAATTTTTTTAAAAAAAAATTTTTTGTTTTTGGTACTTCGTTTAAAAAATTAATTTTCAAGTTTTTTTTAATTTAAAAGGGTTTAAAAAATTTAAAATTAAAATGTTTTTAAATTGGGAAAATTTTGGGAAAAAAAAAAGGGTTTTGATTCTTTTAACCCAATTTTTTAAAATTTAAAAGGGCCCATTTAAAGAAAATTTGGGTAGTAAGGAATAATCAGGGTTTAAGTTTCTTAAATTTCCCAAAAAAAAAATAAACAAATTAACAAAATTAAAAAAAAAAATCAAATAAGTTTAAAAATTTTAAAAAATTAAAAAAAATTAATTTTAAAAAAAATTTTTAAAAGGAAAAATTTTTTTTTAAAAGAAAAAAAAAAAAATGTTTTTGAAATTTTTAAAAAAAAGAAAATTTTTTTAAAATTTAAAAAAATTAAAAAATTTAAAAAAATAAACAAAAATTTAAAAAATTTTAAAGAGAAATAAAATTAACAAAACAAATTTTTAAAAACTGGAATTAAATTTTTTTTAAATTTTTTAAAAAAAAAACAGAAAATTTAAAAAAGGGTTCCTTTTTAAAAAATTTAAAATTTCTTTTTAAAAAAATTTTTAAATTTTTAAAAATTAAAAAAAAAAAACAAAAAATTAAAATTAAATTTTTTTTTTAAATTACTAAAATTTAATTTTTAAAAATTTAAGCTAATTTAAAATAAAACTTTAAAATTAACCCAAAAGGAAAAAAAAAATTTTAAAAATTTTAAAATTTAAAAAAAAAAATTTTCTTTTTAAATTTAAAAATTAATAAAAAGTTAGGGAAAAATAAATTTAAAAATAAAAAAAACTATTTAAAAAAAAATTTTTAAAATTTTTTTAAATTTTAAATTTTAAATAAATTTAATCCAAAAATTTTTTTTTTAAAAAATTTAAAGGGTTTTTAAAAAAATTTAATTTTAAACAAATTTAAAAAAAAAAAACCCAAAAAAATAAAAGTTTTAAAAAGTTAAAAAAATTTTTAAAAGGTTTCAAATTTTAAAAAATTTAAACCAAAACAAAAAAAAAAAAACCCAATAAAAATTTAAAAGGAAAATTAAAAAACAAAAAAAACCCAAAATTTTTAAAAGGAAAAAAAAAATTAAAAATTTGAAAAATTTACCAAACTTTTAAAATTTCATAAAAAAATTTCACCCTTTTTAAATTTTTTATTTTTTCTTTTTTTTAAAATAAAATTTAAAGCAAAAAAAATTTTAAAACTAGAGAAAGGTTTTTGGGACTTTTTAACTTCAAAAATTGTAAAAATTAAAAAAAAAAAACAAAAAATTAAAAACTTTTAAATTTTAAATTAAAACAAAATAAATTTAAACTTAAAAAAATAAATAACCAAATAAAAACAAAAGAAATTAAAGTTTTCATAAACAAATTTTGGCTTTTAAAAAAATTTTTTTTTTTTTTAAAATTTAACAAAACCAAAAACCTTTTTTAACCCTTTAAAAAATTTCCAAATAAAACCCCTTTAAAAATTTATTTGGACTTGCTTTTAAAAAAACAAAGGGTTTTGGAATAAAACAAATTTTTAGTTTTAAAGGGGTTTTAAAAAGGGAAAAACCCATTAGTTGAAAATTAAACCGTTTTCTTGGTTTAAATAAAAAACTTTTTAAAAAGGGTGAAAATTTAAACCGAAATTTAATTTAATGAACCCAAATTTAAAAAAAAAAAAAGAAAAATTTTCCATTTTAATCCACCTTTTTTTTTTTTTAAAAATACTAAATCCAATTTTAAAAAATTTTATAAAAGGAAAAATTTTTAAAATTTTAAATTAACAAGGGAATAAAAAAAAAATTTATTAAAAAAATTTTTTCAAATTTAAAACCAAAGTAAATTTTTAATTTTAAAAATTTCAAGGGAAAACAAATTTTCCATTCTTTTTTTTAAACAAAATTTTTTTTATTTTGTTTTTTAAAAACATTTTCAAAACTTTAAAACGGGGGGTTTAAATTGCCAAAGAATTTTCGGGTTTTTGATAAAACATTTAAAATTTTTTGAATTTTTTAAAATTTTTTGTTTTTTGGGGAAATTTTTGGTTTTAAATTAAAAACATTTTTTTAAAACCTTTTTTGAATTTAAATTGGGGAAATCCCCAAAACTTATCCCTTTTCCTTTTAATTTTGGGTTTAAAAATTATTTTTATTTAAACTTTTTGCTTTAAATTTATTTTTATTTTTTAAAAAGAAATTTTCCTTAAATTTGGAAATTTATCAAATGTTTACCAAAAAAAATTTTAAATTTACAAAGAGGGATTATGTCATGAGCCAAGATACAAATGTAGAAGTGATATAACCGATATGCATGAGGAAAAGGAAACTTTTGGTTGTCGTGAGAGAAACCAAGTGCCTTTAGCCTAAGCAGACATGTCATAGCAAATTACATGGAGTATGTTGTGTAACAAGTTGAATTAGGAGATCTTAAGTATTGTGAGAATGAGATCAACTTTAGCACTAAACCTTTGAACATATTAATAACCCTTGACCCTAAGACTAATTCGCAACATGAAAGTGAACAATGTTGCAAACTTGTAAAGACAAGTCGCCATCTAGAGCCACGGACAAGTCGCTAATAGTTTAGCACACTAAGTCGCTATGCTAATTGGCTACCTTGTAACGACAAGTCGCCATGAACGAGAACTAACCCAAGTCGCTACAAATCGGTTAACTAAGTCGCTGGGTTACTAATTCGCTAACTTGTGAAGGCAAGTCGCCATGAACAGTAACACACCCAAGTCGCTACAGATTCGTTAACTAAGTCGCTAATGTTACTAATTCGCTAACTTGTAAATACAAGTCGCTAACTACTAACTCGCTAACCAAGTCGCTAGAATATGGTGAATTAATTCGCTACAGAAACTTAGTCGCTAATAGAGTGCTAACTCGCCATGAAGAACATTCAAACTAAGTCGCTACCAAGAACAGGTTAAATCGCCAACAAGAACACAACACAAAAAAACAAACCCAACAACCCAATCCGCTAACCATTCATCATCAGATCACGAAGACTCATTTTCAAGCAATCAAGATACTATATTCCAAACAATTTGACCACATTCAATCATTAGAATAGCAACAAATACACGATTTCATGATAAGTCGAACCTAGGTGGGAGACAAATAATCTCAAGTCGTGAGCTCAAAACGATCCGGATAAAAGACATGTTAGGCGGACACAAAAGCTTAAGAGAACAACGATAAGAGGGAATCAAGCAAACCTCTTGCTAAGTCGCTAGGATGAGCAAAATGACGAAGAGAAGAAAACGAGAGAGAAAAAACTTGTTTGGGAAAATGGTAACTCGCTAACGGGTAATTCGCTGGGGTATACAAACATTCTTAGGCATTATGACACAATTGGTCCTTGTGGTTTTAACATGAGGTGAGGTAATTCGCTAATGCAACATAACATTCACTATATGACAAGTTTGGTCCCTATGGTATTGATGAGCAGTGGTAAGTTGCTAACACGGATTGAACAACGTCTCTAGCATTGATAATCACACTGATCACCATGTATCAATTAAACATTTAAACACATAGGCAATTACTACGAAGGCACACAAGGAAAATATCATGAGCAAGATACAACCACAACCTATAACTGAGAGAAACCCATAACCGGATATTACAAAAGCATAACCAGTTAGTCACACAAGCAGGAAACCACCACAACATACAAATAAGCAAACACCATAACCAGCACAGAAGCCAATGGCATATAAAACTAATCTCCCCCTCAATCAATGTCATCAAAGATCATTGATTGATATTAACCAATCCCATTATAACACTAAGAATATATCATTTGTTCGAACTTCATCTATGATCCCGTGCCATTATTGAATGACATTTCTAGGACCGTAGATGTTATCGATAACAAGGAGTATATTCTTTATTAGATTGACGAAAATGATAAAATTCTGAAATAAAATAAAAAATGACATAATATTGTGTAAAGGAGTATATATTTTGAAATTTTTTTTAATTTAATTTAATTTAATTAATTAATTTTTTTTTTTTTTTTTTTTTTTTACACAAATATATATAAAAGCGAGTCCCGATTCAAAATGAATAGGAGTCAAAGTAAGAAGTACATCAACTCGGCAAGCTATAGCTCTGAATGAGCTATGTTCATATCTCGAGGGAACCAAGTCATGAAGTTCCCGATTGAGTTGAGCATTGTACCGAAAAAGACCGAGAGCACATTGTACTTGAAGCACATGTAGACTTGTACATGGAAGGGTTAGTGACATGTTTAGTCTCACATTTGGATGCATCACAAGATAATTGATCGTATCATTAATGGGGATCCTATTAGGTTCTACATTCTTGAAAAGTTTACCGTGGAATCCACTGAGGCATGATCTAGGAATGTAAGTTCGTTTAAGTCCTGTAAACTTAAATAATCTGCCAGTGGGAATCCATTTGAGACCACAGTAAGTTGAGCTAAATGAGTGCACAGCCTTGTTTTGACTATTTGTCCTATTGTGATCATAGAATTTCTTTGGGGATTGATCTGTCAGATGATGTTTTGCATGAGACCTAGTTAAACTTATTGCATTTCTGATCAGTGAGTGTTGACCATTAGTCCTATTTTTGGGATTCATCATATCTGAACTAGGCAATGAAGTGGTGGTTTGACAAAACAGACTTATTATCAACTTGGGATGTAAGCTTAGATTTCAATGGTTTAGCTCTTTCGGACCTAAAGGCATTAGGTTGTTTAATATGATTCGTTCAAGTGATTCCGAACATTTGACTTTCCCAAGGTTGAAGGTTTTGCAAACTTAGTGTTCATCCTATTTCCAAGCATACTTCCGAGCTCATTTTTAGGGCAACAATATTGAAGCTCTTATCACGAATTTGTGCTTTGAGGTCATCAATATCTTTCATCAAGAGGTTAGATTGATTGACTAACTTAGAGTTTGTTTCCTCAAGGTTAATTCTTAAATGCTCATTTTCTTAGAAGGTTGGACACACATAGAGCTAGTTCAATTTCTAGATTCTAGTGCATCACTCATGTCATGGCGGTCATATTTCGGGCTTCGAAAGAAGTGATTTGATTGCCTATGGTGAATCTTTGTCCCGAACTGGGATTTTAATTGATTAGTTTCAAAAATTCTCTAAATTTTGGAAGTTCCCGATTAGTACACGGTTTTCTTCATAAAACATTTCTTCCTTTTGTTGCATTTCAATTTGCAATGAGATATAGTGTTTTTCAAGAATTGAAAATTTGTTTGAAAGCTCATCATATACCCTTTTTTCAATCATGTTACTTGCATTAGATTCAGGCAAAACAAAGACTGATTCCACATTGTTATGTTCAGAGTAAGAGTCATGTACCTTTTTATGAGAACTTGTGTGATCAGATACGTGTACCTTATTGATTGATACCTTTTCTGACTCTGAGATTTTGAGATCAGTGCTGTTCTCTTCATCCTTTTCCATTACAACTGAGATTCTGCAGTCAGTGTCTTCTGCTGGTTTAACTGGAATGAGGTATGACACGTCTTCATTGCTCCATGGAAACTCTTGGCACTCATTTAATTCATTCTGCTTGTTATTCTCATTAGCAGCTTCCTTGATGTATGTTTCCATATTACTCATAAGTTGAATAAATGAGTTTCTGAACTCATGAATTTCCATTCCCGTGTGTTTCTTGAATGAAATTCCAGTCATGATATCATCAAAATCAGAGGAGTATTCTTCCGGATGAGTGGTGAAATTGATTGATAATGGTTTGGAGAAGCGACATGTGAATCATCGATTGAGAACTTTTCTTTGGTAATTTGAAACCTCGATGCGTTCTAAGTTAAGTAACACGAGTTCTTGTCAAAGTAGAAAAATCGACGAAGGATGGCACAACTTGTTCGATCCATGGTTGTAGATAAGAGTAATTTGAGAAGTCGTCGAGATGTTGAAACGCTCCTTTGGTGCATTCCATATTTTTAGCATCATCTGCAGACATTGAGAGTGACTTATTTGAGTTGTTACGATTGATCGATCATTGAATCATTAAGTGTGTGACCATCGATAGGCATTCTGTTTCACTATTCGTGTTGTGTCATAGAGAGCAAGTACTTTGGTGATTAAAGGATCCGTGATGGTGACATTGTGTTATTATGAATTACTCCCAAGTCTCTAGAGATTTAGAACCAACTCGCTACCAACTAAATAGCAATAATCCCAAGTCGCTAGAAGATACCGCACCAAGTCGCCAACACTTAATTCGCCACCCCACTAAGTCGCTAGAGTTCCAAGTCGCTAGCTAAATTTTGGCGACAATTCGCTACTCAGTCGCTAAAGATGCAAGTCGCTAAAGAGCAACTCGCTCTGAGACTAAGTCGCTACCACTGTCGCTACTCAGTAGTGGAGAGTCCACTACTTGTACTTTAACTCGCTAGATCTAACTCGCTATGACTAAAGCGTAACTCGCTACAAATTTGTAAAGCAAGTCGCTATGAAGAAAATAATCCGTGAGCTAAGTCGCTAGCAAGAAAAACCATATAAACATCACTTTTCAATCCAAAACAACCCAACCAAGATGATTCAAGCTTACCAAATGAAAACCTAAACACTTGTGATGATTCTAAACATAAAAGTACTAACAAAATTCAAACTTTAACACAAGAAATCAACCAAATGATGCAAAACCACTAAACTTTTTCAAACTCAAAACCACCTAAAACCACTAGAAATCCAAAGATGTGCAAGATATGATCTAACCATGGCTCTTGATACCAATTGTAAGATATTGGATTTCACACACACATCATAACATTAACACAATAAGCACATAGATGGTTTTAGAGAGAAAGAGTGGGACATTCTAGTAAGAGAAACTTGTAGAATATTAGATTACCAAAGAACATCCACCCTCTACCTTGCAAGGTAGAGGTATTTATAATTACAAACTTAACGACCTCCGGCGGCACATGGATCGGGGATACGGTGGGTAAAGACCGACCTTCCTCCACGGTGTTGCACTAAACTAATTTAAGCTACTAACTAACTAATTAACTACATAAAATGTAACTAATGACAAATCTACGAGCTAACTTGTGCTAGATAATAGTTGGGGTGACCGACTCTTCAATACTGGAATTATCTAATTCTATCACTTAGACCATATGTTCTTCATATGGTCGTTGTTTAATCTTCGTGTTGATAAAGGGGTGATTGGAAAGTGTTTATGGAGGCTTCTATTTCATGTTAGATCTCAAAGTTATGTAAGCATTCTTAGGAAACAAGCATCCGATTGCCTAAATCAATAAGCGATATGAATACCATGTTTGACTTTTAAAGTTTGACTTTTGCAAGTTAATCTAAATGCACACAATTGCCTAAAATTGCCTAATTAGTAGGCTTCCATTTCATGTTAGATCACAAAGTTATGCAAGCATTCCTAGACTATACACTAGATTGTACCGAAGAACAATGCTAAAACACTAACTCATATGAGTACCATGTTTGACTTTACAAGTCAATCTAAATACACAATTGCCCAAAATTGCCTAATTGGTAGTCTTTCATTTCATATTAGACCACAAAGTTATGCAAGCATTCCTAAACTATTACACAACCATTAGATAAAGTTAACAAAAACTACATACTGTCTTAATCTTCTACTACACAACCATAGCGAAATATAATAGTTTATGCAAGTAAACATAAAAGCATTGATTGAGCATCATCTTAAGTTCTTAACATCGACCATCGGTCTTTTCCTCTTGATTGATCTAATTTGGTCTCCAACATCTCTTCTTCAAAAGTTGCAAGACACAAATCATCCGGAATCACAACCCCATCAAGTTCACCATCAACAACTTCTTCTGCAACCATTTCGCATCTACTACCTCAAGCGGAACCACATCCTTCATCACCGAGAAAACTCTTTCATGTGCGACAATTGTAGCGGATAAATCATCTAGAATCACAACCCCATCGAAACAACTTTTCACCATCAACAACCTCTTACGCAACCATTTCGCAGCTACCACGCTAATCGGAACCACATCCCATTCATCGTGATTGCTTGATCATAAATAGCATATAACTTTTTTACTTGATTCGCTCCAAAGCGCTCTATCTTTTATTAGTCAACCACTTGTGAATGGTCAACCATAAAAGTCAAACATTTCGAGCGAGAATGCAATAAAGTCGGAGGAGTTTAGTGTATCCCGGTCGTTAAGTCGGCAACGGTGTGTAAAGCTGTAATACAACGAATCGTGATCGGGTAAATATTGAGCAGGAAAAGGTTATGATTGATTACACTAAGGAAATTAAATCTAATAAAGACTTTGAAGTCATTTTAATTTTATATTTAAAATCGTTTAACGATTAAAACCTAAAACAGCGTCGTTCTTTCGAATTTTACGAAACGTAAAAAAATAAAACGTAAATTTAAAGAATAAAACACCTACGGATATGAAAATGATATTTTTGCAATCCTAATAATAAAAGAAAATTATAGGAAAATTAAAATTATTTTTAAAACTATTTATTTAATTATTATTAATTAAAAACTATTTTTAACTATTTAATAATACCCTAAAATATAATAAAATATGAAATAAAGCTAGAAAAATAAAATTATGACTTAGAAAAATCTAAAATATTATAAAACTTATTTTAAAACTGAAAAGATATTTTTAATGCTTTTTATTTATTTTTTATTAATTATAAACTATTTAAACTTAATTAAATTCTAGAAAATAGAATATGAACAGTAAAAATTATGAGAAATTTCCTAAAATTATTTTATATTATATAAAAGCTAGGAAAAATATAAAAACATGATTTTAATTAATAAAAGTTAATTTAACTATTTAAGACTTTAATATTAATTAATTATTAATTAAACTATTTAAAAATACTAGATGACAAAGGAAAAATCTGGAAAAATTACTTTTTTGCTTTTTATAATTATCTTAAGCTATGAAAATTGAAAAATTATTTTTCTGAAGCTTTTCTAATTTATTTGTATTAAAAGCTATTTAAAAAGTCCTAAAAACTGTTTTAAATTAGGAAAAATAGCAAACAGTGATGAAAAATTATGAAAAATTTAGGAAAATTCTAAAATATTATTCTAATTCTATTAAAATTATAAAAGCTAGGGCTTATGTGGAAGAAAATGAAACTGTAGTGATAAGCAGTTCGAAATAAGCTACTAGATTAAGCTATAAGCTACCAAATTTCACCAAATTATCAAGACAGCTAATTTATGCTAAATTAAGTCTAACTTAACTAATTAACAGTACTCTAGATCACTAAATAAGCTTAAACTAGATTTGAGCTTATGGGATTAATTAAGCAAAACAGTTTATAAGGGGGCTACTTTAAGCTAATGAATAAGCTATCCTAATAAGCTAAATGGGAAAACAGAAGTTGGGACCTAGAGATCACCTAGCAGGCTACACATGGGCCAATTCTCAGCTCCTAATGAGCTTATTTGAATCCTGTGCAAAGGCTGCAAGTTGCCTAAATTCACACTGAGTATTAGCTGAGTATGAACAGGGCAAATCAGCTCTAAAGGGAAGCTGATTAAGAGCTTTTAGAGACTTGGAAAAATTACACAAAAATCAGATTTAAGATCTTGACCAACTGAACTAGGACATATCCCATTTTCATTAATTTTGGTTCAGAAACAAATCCATGAAAATTCAACAAAGTTTGGTGAAAAACATATTTAACACTTTTGACTTTTTGAGACAATTTTAACATTTTGACTAAAATGAGATTCTGAGCTTATGAAATTGAATGTAAATAATGTTTTATGACTAAATGAACTTGACTTAAGCTAGATTTACTACTATTAATCCTATATGCAAAATGTAGAAATCTAATTTCTACTTAACTAAGAATGAAAGCAGTTTAGGAAGAATTTTGACTTTAACGGATTCTAAATGCAAGTAAATGACTTAAGTGACTATAATATACCTAAGAGAGATTAATGCAATGACAACTGACCACTAATCCTTCCTCTAACTCAGATTTTATCAATAATCCAAACAGTCCTTTAGGTTATTTAATAAGCGTGTTAAACACCTTAATCCTACTCTAGTGCGCAGAGATTAAAACAAGCATAAAACTAAGATCCTAAAGTCGAAACAAGATCAAATCAAGTACTAACATGGTCTAACACAACCTAAAATCAATAAGCATATGTGAGTTTTAAAGAAGAATGAAAATCAAACTCACATGAAGTCCAACAATGGAGCTTAATACGAACCAAACCAACCATTTTAAGACCAAATCCAATCCAATTTAGCTCAAGATCAACCCAACTCCATTTCCATACCAAATTTCACCTCGATTGACTTTCGTTGACCTTTTTCGTTTTCTAATTTAAAATACTAAAGTCTAATGCGGGCTCATGAAAAGCTATAATAAGCTTGTCGAGCTTGTATGAAGGTAAAAGAGCTTTGTAACTTCTAATTAGTATAAATGATTTATCTAATTACCAAGAAACATAAAACTTGAAATCTTATTAACTTGGAATAATTACAATACAAAAGTGAAATTTAACTTGAAATAAACTTAATATTACACTAAGAATGAAATTTAGGCTAAAACATATATTAAAGAAGTTTTACACTACAAAGTTGGTCTAAAACATCGACACCTATTTCTCTATCTTCTTTTCCTTTTAATAGACATCCAAAAGCTTCTTGTCGACCTCTCGATTAAATCCCACCATTGGATAGGCCTTGATATCATCTTAATCGCAAGACTTGGCATTTTGGCGGAAAAATATCTTTGAGGTGTTTTGGTAATTAATGCAATTTGGGAGGATGTGGAGGTGGAAGGAGTGGGTAGCGAGCTAGGGAGACAAGTGGAAAGGTGGTGGTGAGGTGGTAGGCAGGTGAAAACCACTGGTTTTGGTTTGCAGGAGTGGGAGAGGGGGATGTACAGTGCTTCTGGTTTTGGCGGGTTGACTTTATTTGACCGCTGGATAATAATAGACGGGGGTTCAAAATGGGATTTGGACTGGGTCAAGGTTTATTGGCTGGGTTAATAATACAAAAGAAAAGGGGTCCATTTGGTTTTAATACAAGGACTAATTTTGCAATTTCGGCAAACTTGAGGATCGAACTGCTACTTTTCCAAACTTATCACAAGGACCTATCCTGCCATTTATGAATAGTACAAGGACCACTATGCATAAAATTCCATTTTTAAATATCCAAGGACTATTTATGACATTTTTCAAACTTTAGGGACCTAAGTTGTAATTTTGCAATTTTAAATTTCAAGGACCAATTTTTACAACTCATGAATCCCTAGGGACTTTAAATAACATTTTTCTTTATTTTAATTTACCAAGGACTAAATTTGACAACTTTTGAAACTTGTGGGACTAAAACTGCCAATTATGCAAACTTGATACGTTTTTCACCTGTTTTTGATATTTTTGCATTTGAAACACATAAAACACTTATTTGTGATATTTTTATCATTTTGATGCATTTCTGAGTGTTTTCAGATGTTTTTGGCATTCTAAATGGTACAAAAATGATGAGTATTTAGACGCTCATCAATCCCCCACACTAAGATATTGCTAGTCCCTAGCAATATTTTGAGAAAAATTAATGGATTTCATCTCTTTACCAAAAGCCATTACTACGGAGTAGCCAATTGTTTTAGTTCAAGTAAGAACTTTGGTACACCGATAACCAAATGATTTTGAGCAAATCACCACAGAACGGTTTTGATTTGTCTTTACCAGAAGCAAAGCCGTTTGCTTCTGGACTAGCCAACTCTTAGATAAATTATCAATATTATCTTTGGTGAGTTAATTACCAATTATGACTTTCCAACTGCCTTTACCACAAGCCATAAACTTGCGGGCTAGCCAACTCTTCACTAATTAAAGATATGGTGAGCTGAACACCATACAATTTTGGGCAAATTGCAAGCCGTCAACGGATTTGATATATCTTTACCAAGAGCCGTTTGCTCCTAGATTAGCCAATCCTTATGTGGGTTAGACATGGTGGACTGATTACCATTTGTTGTGTTTAGTACATAGTACTTCCACTAAATTTTTTTAAAATTTGGCCATTTTGGAGGAAAAGGGACTAAAAGGGTACATTTATGATCAAATTAGCGAATTTCCCCACACTTAGAAATGAATATTGTCCTCAATATTCAAAGTCCAACTATTATGCCGAATCCTTGAACGTAAGAAGATAACATTACTAGCTAAGTGTAGAAACACAACAATTATTCTCTTTTAATATTTACAATTTTCATTCATTTTAAGATCTATATACAACATGTGGGGCATCTCCCCACACTAAGGTGGTACACACGGGTGAAAACCCATGTTTAACTCTCGTTTTTGATTACCGAGTCGCTAGCTTGACTCGACCCCAATTAATTTTTCATGGGAAGTAAGTGGAAGATACAATCTTCATGGACTTTCATTCAAGATGTTTGTATAAACATTGAAGTACGTGAAAGTTCCACATCGATGAGATATACATAGAACCGGCTCAAAATGATAAATGAAAATGCGGGATCAAAAATAGTGTCCTCATTCCCGAAGGAGAAAAGGAACGAAACCACACCATCTGTGAAAATGGAATAAAGATGTGCATCACAATGCAATCCCATTCTTCATTAGTGAGAGCAAATCACCAATTTTGACATTTTAAGTTTAAATTTGAAGCTTGTATGGTGATTGTCAAAGGAATTTCCGGTAGGGAGGGTTGGAAACGGTTCTTCAATCAATGATTTTCCGAAAAGGATGTCCCCTCCGAATCAAAATAAGTATTATCAATTCTGTTGGAATCGACTCATCACTAAGAAAGGCATCGACTTCATTCCAAAGTTGTCATCTTCCTCATCCGGAGTGAGAGAAGGAATGGAAAAGTCGAAATGGGACAAGAAATGAGTGGATGATCATTATAGGAGATTTTCGGTTTCTCCAAGATCGGCGAAATCAAAGAGATCATCGTCACTTTCGATGAAAGTGGATCGATGTGAGTGAGTTCATCGGTGAACTCCTCAAGAAGAGGATCGGCTGTGGGAGTGATGCCTCAACATACTCGATGTCTCCATAAGATTTACAATCATCGCTAAAATCGGAGAAAGTCTCAAAATGATCTTTTGAACACTCAAGAGGAAAGGAGAATCACACATATGCTCGAAGTTCCTGTGACTCTCTCGGGATTGGGACAAGGTTCTCAACACTAGACTTTATGAATTGTCCGATTCCTTTTCGTGAACAAAGTGTCAAGATGCTCATCCCCATATTTAGAGAGTGAGTGGGAATATCGGGTGTGATAACAACGACCGAGGAGTTGAGAAGGACTAGCATACATATGTTTTATACTTTCCATTTGTTCTTACGCTAGTAATTCCATCATAGTCTTTTCTCCCGATTTTCATGGAAGGAATTTCAACCGATGAACTTGATGAACCTGTACAAAATTGACGAATATCAAGGGTAACTTCATCATCATCGTCATAAGGAATGAAACGAAATCGAGAGCTAGATTTGGTCGCTTTTCTTTGCAATTGATTCCTAATAGATTTTTCAAAGGCAATTTGGGAATTTAATTTAGCAACCCGCTCTTGACTAACAATTCTTCCATGGATTTCTCATTTGGATTATCTTGGGAATGTTTACATTCCTTCAAATCTTTCACTAAATCCAAAAGATCAAGGAGAAGATTTTGAGAAGTGGCTCAGCCGAGGTGGTGCTGATTCACTTGGCATTGTAGAGGTTGGTCATGATACTGAAGAGTCGTAATTGTTACAAGGAAATGGATTCATTGTTTGACAATCGAGCTAAAGTGAGGACCTCCACAATACTCACACAATGAAATTGATGTAGCTGTGAATTATATGTGTTGTATTCATAATTGTTATCGGGAACCCGCTCATAGACAAGCGTGTTTCCGATTGACAATCGAGGCTGGAGTGTGAACCACCACAAGTACTCACAACAAGAAATGCTGAGTCTCACGGTGTGGTAGCCGATGGAATAAATCGGTTGTGTTATGGTAGGAATAGGGATCCCGGTTATAGACAGACCGCTTCTTGATTCCACCATGCTACAACCGGGGCATTGCCACCATTATAAGGACCACCACACCATTGACAACCAAGAGGGTGAGGATGAGACATAGAAAGAATCAAATGGTTTTAGAGGGTAAGAAATGTAGAATCAAAAGATGTGAGAGGGTAAAGATGGATATTTTGGATTTTGAATAAACATTTTGTAAAAATAAGAAAGAAAATCTTTTGGGTTTTTGTTTTGTTGAAAACTTGAATAATAAAAAAAAAAAAATGTTTTTGGTAATCGATTCGTCAAACAAATTAACTTCACGATAATTTTGGTTTTATATGAAAACAAGGAAATATGGACAAAGATGGTAAATATACAATGGTTGTATATTCAACAATCATGATTCTTCAAATTAAGTAGAACGCAAAGACACCTCCCGTGACGGCGTAAATTTTGATTCGCTCCAAACGGTCTATCTTTTATTAGTCAACCACTTGTGAATGGTCAACCATAAAAGTCAAACATTTCGAGCGAGAATGCAATAAAGTCCGAGAGGAGTTTAGTGTATCCTCGGTCGTTAAGTCCCAACGAGGTGTGTAAGCTGTAATACAACGAATCGTGATCGGGTGAATATTGAGCAGGAAAGGTTATGATTGATTACACTAAGGAAATTAAATCTAATAAAGACTTTGAAGTCATTTTAATTCTATATTTAAAATCGTTTAACGATTAAAACCTAAAAGCGCGACGTTCTTGAATTTTACGTAAAGGTAAAAAAAATAAAACGTAAATTTAAAAGAATAAAACACCTACGGATATGAAAATGATATTTTGCAATCCTAATAATAAAAGAAAATTATAGGAAAATTAAAATTATTTTAAAACTATTTATTTAATTATTATTAATTAAAACTATTTTAACTATTTAATAATACCCTAAAATATAATAAAATATGAAATAAAGCTAGAAAAATAAAATTATGACTTAGAAAATCTAAAATATTATAAAACTTATTTTAAAACGAAAAGATATTTTTAATGCTTTTTATTTATTTTTATTAATTATAAACTATTTAAACTTAATTAAATTCTAGAAAATAGAATATGAACATAAAAATTATGAGAAATTTCCTAAAATTATTTTATATTATATAAAAGCTAGGAAAATATAAAACATGATTTTAATTAATAAAATTTAATTTAACTATTTAAGACTTTAATATTAATTAATTATTAATTAAACTATTTAAAAATACTAGATGACAAAGGAAAAATGGAAAAATTACTTTTTGCTTTTTATAGTTATCTTAAGCTATGAAAATTGAAAAATTATTTTTCCAAGCTTTTCTAATTTATTTGTATTAAAAGCTATTTAAAAGTCCTAAAACTGCTTTTAAATTAGGAAAAATAGCAAACAATGATGAAAAATTATGAAAAATTTAGGAAAATTCTAAAATATTATTCTAATTCTATTAAAATTATAAAAGCTAGGGCTTATGTGGAAGAAAATGAAACTGTAGTGATAAGCAGTTCGAAATAAGCTACTAGATTAAGCTATAAGCTACCAAATTTCACCAAATTATCAAGACAGCTAATTTATGCTAAATTAAGTCTAACTTAACTAATTAACAGTACTCTAGATCACTAAATAAGCTTAAACTAGATTTGAGCTTATGGGATTAATTAAGCAAAACAGTTTATAAGGGGGCTACTTTAAGCTAATGAATAAGCTATCCTAATAAGCTAAATGGGAAAATGTGGTTGGGACCTAGAGATCACCTAGCGAGGCTACACATGGGCCAATTCTCGCCCTAATGAGCTTATTTGAATCTGCAAAGGTCGCAAGTTGCCTAAATTCACATCGAGTATTAGGCGAGTATGAGCAGGCAAATCGACTCTAAAGGGGAGGCGATTAAGAGCTTTAGAGACTTGGAAAAATTACACAAAAATCGATTTAAGATCTTGACCAACCGAACTAGGACATATCCCATTTTCATTAATTTTGGTTCGAAACAAATCCATGAAAATTCAACAAAGTTTGGTGAAAACAGATTTAACACTTTTGACTTTTGAGACAATTTTAACATTTTGACTAAAATGAGATTACGAGCTTATGAAATTGAATGTAAATAATGTTTATGACTAAATGAACTTGACTTAAGCTAGATTTACTACTATTAATCCTATATGCAAAATGTAGAAATCAAATTTCTACTTAACTAAGAATGAAAGCAGTTTAGGAAGAATTTTGACTTTAACGGATTCTAAATGCAAGTAAATGACTTACGTGACTATAATATACCTAAGAGAGACTAATGCAATGACAACTGACCACTAATCCTTCCTCTAACTCAGATTTTATCAATAATCCAAACAGTCCTTTAGGTTATTTAATAAGCAGGTTAAACACCTTAATCCTACTCCTAGTGTGCAGAGATTAAAACAAGCATAAAACTAAGATCCTAAAGCTGAAACAAGATCAAATCAAGTACTAACATGGTCTAACACAACCTAAAATCAATAAGCATATGTGACAGTTTTTAAAGAAGAATGAAAATCAAACTCACATGAAGTCCAGCTTAATGGAGCTTAATACAGAACCAAACCAACCATTTTAAGACCAAATCCAATCAAGAATTTAGCTCAGCATCAACCCAACTCCATTTCCATACCAAATTTCACCTCAGTTGACTTTCGTTGACCTTTTTTTGGTTTTTCTAATTTAAAATACTAAAGTCTAATGCAGGCTCATGAAAAGCTATAATAAGCTTGTCTGAGCTTGTATGAAGGGTAAAAGAGCTTTTGTAACTTCTAATTAGTATAAATGATTTAATACGAATTACCAAGAAACATAAAAACTTGAAATCTTATTAACTTGGAATAATTACAATACAAAAGTGAAATTTAACTTGAAATAAACTTAATATTACACTAAGAACTGAAATTTAGGCTAAAACAGATATTAAAGAAGTTTTACACTACAAAGTTGGTCTAAAACATGCGACACCTATTTCTCTGTCTTCTTTTCCTTTTAATAGACATCCAAAAAGCTTCTTGTCGACCTCTGTTTAAATCCCACCATTGGATAGGCCTTGATATCATCTTAATCGCTTGGCATTTTGCGGGAAAAATATCTTTGAGCGGGTTTTGGTAATTAATGCAATTTGGGAGGATGTGGAGGTGGAAGGAGTGGGTAAGCAATGGGGAGACAGTGGAAAGGTGGTAGGCGGTGAAACCCTGGTTTGGTTTGCGAGGAGTGGGAGGGGATGTCACAGATCTTACGGTTTTGGCGGGTTGACTTTATTTGACCGCTGGATAATAATAGATGGGGGTTCACAATGGGATTTGGACTGGGTCAAGGTTTATTGGCTGGGTTAATAATACAAAAGAAAAGGGGGTCCATTTGGTTTTTAATACACAAGGACTAATTTTGCAATTTCGGCAAACTTGAGGGACTGAACCTGTCACTTTTCCAAACTTATCACAAGGACCTATCCTGCCATTTATGAATAGTACAAGGACCACTATGCATAAAATTCCATTTTTAAATATCCAAGGACTATTTATGACATTTTTCAAACTTTAAGGACCTAAGTTGTAATTTTGCAATTTTAAATTTCAAGGACCAATTTTTACAACTCATGAATCCCTAGGGACTTTAAATAACATTTTTATTTATTTTGATTTACCGTGGACTAAATTTGACAACTTTTGAAACTTGGGGACTAAAAGCGCCAATTATGCAAACTTGATACGTTTCAATTGTTTTGATATTTTTGCATTTGAAACACATAAAACACTTATTTGTGATATTTTTATCATTTTGATGCATTTATGAGTGTTTTCAGATGTTTTTGGCATTTTAAATGGTAAAAAAATGATGAGTATTTAGACACTCATCACTTCTTCAGTTGCAATTACTTGATCTAGTTCATCCAATGCTTCATCAATTTTAGCAAACATGTCACTAATATCTTGAGGCTCTTCAACTAAATGGTATGGGTCATGTGGTCATTCAACTTCTATGCCTTGATTCACCTCTTCATCACTAAACCAAGTCTCAAGATCCCCTTCCTTTCCACAAATGGTAACTTCATCATTAATGGTAACATCACCACTAATGGTAACATCATCATCTGTGTCATAATACGAAAGATCAAACACACCCCGTTTAGAATTCAAATCATCAAAATCGACCTCATTTGGAAACTCTAGGGAATCCTAACTTGAATTCTCTAACCCAAACTCATGGTCAATATCTGCCAATTTTTTTTTCTGAATTCAAACTCATCACTCAGCCCTTTTGACCTATTTGCAAGTATTTTTTCTGCAGACCATGGTGGCGGAAACTCATTATCAGAATCAGTTCCATCTTTCCCACCTTGGTTAGTCTGATTCCACTCTAACAATGGTAATTTACCATTGTTTCCACGCTCACCATCAAGCTCTTTTCCAACAACATCATTGACATCATGATCCACCATTTCTTCTATCACCACACTCTTACCCTTACTCGTCATTCGCTTCATCATGTCCATCGTTACCGATGAAACACCCGTTTCAATATACACCCCCACTTCTCTAAATCTAGGAACATACTCCATAAGTTTGAACACATCTTCATCAGACTTTAGTGGTAGCAAACCTACATCCAATGACTCCACATGTATCCTTAAATGCGTAAACAAAACCGTACCATCTATGTAACCTAAATCCTTAAACACTTCTTCCAATAAGTTCATTGAAAACATGTTACAGTGAACTAAGTCAAACCAATCTATATCTACAAAAAGATACCTTCTTTCTAGTAGTGAGGTACATCGTGATGGATTTGCAAAGTAAACATGTTTTCATTTAAAATTTTGCAACAGATTAAATATCAACAAGTTTTCATTTGCATGGTCTAGAAAATGGACAAAACAATCTAAAATATTAAACGAAAAATAAGCTTAACATAAAGGAGACTTAAATCAGGGATGGGGGTACTGTGTGCACGATTTTTGCCAAAACTTAACCATTCTCAAGATCTTGTTATTTTTCTTGTGATATTCAACACACACACACACACACACACACACACACACACACACACACACACACACACACACACACACACACACACACACACACACACATATATATATATATAACATTGGAACAGTTATTTCTTGGCTTTCGAGAAGACAAATTGCCAGGTGTGATAAATCAAATGCAGGAAAACGTGAAATGACGAGATTACCCTCAGGACATAATCGGCTGAGTCCAGTTAACAATGAACTAACGCTCGTTAGCTCTCGGTGGCGATATTGCACTGAACTTTAGCTCTCGGTGGCTAATTTGAAATTTTTTCTCTCTAGATGTGGTATGCGCAATTTTGGCAAACATTATGGACGAAATTTGCAATTTACCCTATAATCTATATCAATCAAAGAGAAATGATAAATAATATTGTCTACTTAACATTCCTACAAAGGAGAAATTATAAATGATATTTATTTCTAGAGTAAAATACACCGTTCGTCTCTAAACTTGTCAAAAAACATCACCAGAGGTTGTACTTTGGCATTTTCGTCATCTGAAGTCCCTTTTTCAAGTTTTTATTTTTATTTTTATTACTATTATTTTTTTTATCAAATAAGTTTCTTATCCCGTTTTATTTTGGTCGACACCCATTTTACTTTTTGGCAAAACGGCATAATAGACATTTTCACTTTTGTTAATTATTTTGGTGGTACAACCTTATGGACGAACAATGTACTTACTCTAAAAGATTAACACTATCACCTCACTCACCATCACTACCACCACCAACACCACCATCATCTCAGTCACCTCCACCGCCATCCACCACCATCCACCACCACCCACCATAATCATTAAATTTTTATTTTTTTCTTTTTTACTTTATACATTTTCATCTCTAAACATCACCACAAACCACCATATTTTCCTATAAATCTTTTAAAAATCACAAACATAAACATTTCCAAAGCTTTGATTCAAGCTAGCTATGATGCCTACATTGAAGTGCAACCATTGTTGGTTAGTTTATCAATTGTTCTTAGAAAGTTTTCATCAGACATTTATACATGGTTACTCTAGTAAGTTGTAATCCATATCCTCCATACTGAACTTTAAGATAAGCGATCTTTTATTCGGCAATTTACAATAGCCAAAAACTTGGGGAGGGGAGAACTTTAACTATCGATCAAGTATAGAAATTTGCGAGCTTAAAAGTATGATCAATTACAAAGTTAGCCATATGTATCACCTGTGACTTTTGAAGGCTATTAATATCAAGTTTCACTTGTGTCGGTACTCTTTATTATAGACTATGTTCACAATGTACTGTAAAAAGAGTGACAGATTACTAACATTGGTCCGCACTTGTGGCCATATGGGAGCCGTCCTATTTCTACTCGACTCCAAAACATGGTTCAGTTCAATCTGCATCAAGACATGTTCGGCTATCGTGGAATACGAGTTACAGCTAACAACCAATAATCCTAAGCGTTTTACTAAACAACTAAGAGCTCCTCGGCAAACCCAAATTTTTGAAGTTTCAAAGTTTCTTAAAACTTAGCAAAAAAATTAGCAAAGTGTAATAGGATGGGAAATGCATACCTGTAAGCTTAAATGTAAACTATTTATTGAGGGTGTAAACTGGCAAAAACTAAAGCAGAACTAGAAAAAAATCAATACCGTTTAGAGGTGTAATAATTTCGCTACCCCATTTTGTAACAAAGTTAAAAGGATTGGACTTATTTTAGAAATACCAAGTTCTAACAATTATTAATATACTCTTTAACTTTAAATCAAGCATAAATCTTGTTATGAGTTTACGCACTTAGTTCTTAAAATAAGTTTGTTCTCAGCTACAATTATGTGGTAACTTTTTATATCATATGCAAAACTTTACTAGTGACAAATGTTTTGAACTTTTGAGAAGCAACATGGAGTGTGAGTTTACTTTTAATGTATTTGATAGCTGAAGATACAATATCAATAATGGAGAATGGAATTAAGCCGGCCTATGTTGATCTGCGGCGAAACAGACGTTGATATGCTGTACCATTCAAAATGCTAAAGGAATAGGATGTCTTAAACATACATCATGTAAAAGTCTTAAAATTAATATATGTAAGCAGAGAGTTGAGTATGGCAACGATCGTTGGCAAAAAGTGGTACTTCTAGCCTTCGAGATCTTCAAGGTTAGTGATGTGGTTTACTTTGGAGGCAGACTCGTTTTGCTGTAAGTCTTTAGGATGTCTGTTAAGAAATTCGAACAAAAATATACCCAAAAAGTTGTAATGGTGGTGGGTGGTGGTGGAGGTGACTGAGATGATGGTGGTGTTGGTGGTGGTAGTGTGAGTGAGTGAGATTACAAGTTATACCAAAAGAAAATGAGAGTGGGAAGAAGACGAGGGTAAAATAATCATTTCGCAAGAATAACGGGATTTGACAATATATAACGGGACATTGACCTGAGAATAACGGGTCAAGGGATTCATTTGATATAAAAAACTTGAAAAAAAGATTCCAGATGACGAAAATGCCAAGGTACGACCCCTGGTGATGTTTTTTTTGACAAGTTTAGGGACGAACTGTGTATTTTACTCTTATTTCTACATAAAATTCCTATTTGAATTGTTTAATTTAGATGAGAAGAGATAATGAGTGGAAACCTCATACCTCGCTCCGGCGGAATTGGCTATGCTGTTGTTAAATAATGAGTTGAAACAACAAGGAGGCACAAAATGTAGGAGAATATGGTAATACCAAATAGAAATATAATAAAGGTAACAAAACTTTTTTGAACAAACCAATAACAATTCAACCACCGAATGTAACATACTCATAAAGAGATGTAGAAGTTCAATAGCAATGCCGACGGGAAGAAGACAACCCGTCCGAAATAACCATGAACGAGAATGTACCACCTCCCGTAATTTTAAATGCCGACACTCATGCAGAACTAATTTATGATCTAAATCATCACAAATACGAGCTTTAATGAATAATTTCTCATGAAAACCACCCTACAAAACTTACAATCGGAATTAGAAGCAGCAAAAGACATGATCGCTAACTTGCTTTGTGAAGCTGAACAAGCACGAGATCGTGAAATGTCCTAGGAGATAGATCGTCTAAAGATGGCATTAAGAAGTCAAAAAATAACAAAATAGTAGATGGGGAGTGTTTTTTAAGCTTATCTTTTGGCTTATAAGCTTATGTGGTTTTAATTAGTTTATGCTTCATAAGCCAATTCCTTTTGGCTTATTTTAAAACTTATTGACTTATATAAACTTTATGACATAATAAACTTATAAGTTTTAACATAAGCCGGAAAATAAAGCTTATGTGAAACATGTGCCAAATACACAAAGTAAAAGATAAACAATATAGGAAACAAGGATCATTCCCACGTCTATTTTCACTAGACACTTGATCTTTAACCTTCATTCACCCATGAGATCACTACTGTTATATTTCTACCGTCCCTGTTTCATCCCATCCAAATGGGCGTCATTGTCCAGCCGAACTCACTGACACTCGGTGACTATGCTACCTGAGTACCTTCTTGGCCACCTTACACGATTGATAACTCACGATCATTCAGTTGGCCCTCACTTCTTTGATTCTAATACACTGGAATCACATTCATTCCTTGCATGTAAATAATCGTTTTATGGTGAATTGCCAGGCTTTCTACGATCCCTGGCATTTGACTTCTGGGTTATTAACTTGGACAGTGTCCGCTGCCTAATTTGTGACACTGTTATCGAGACTGAAGAACACCTTTTATACACTGTAATATATATCTCCATCAATTGGGAAAGTGTTCTTCATTCGTGGGGGTTATACAACACCAACATATTGAACACTCTTGAAATAATCTAACTGCCGCAAGCATCAAGTGTTCTGAGATGGTGGTTAGATCCACTCTTTAGGTTATTTCACGGTTTAAAAAAAATTCAATCTTTGATATCAAACGACTCAACAAAGACCTCATCCTTAGCACATCAAACGTTTTTCTATTATTTGTATCTACAGTAGAAAGAAAAAAACACTCATCAAATTGCGTTGATTGGACTCGTGATCCTTAAATGTATCCTTAAACTTGTAATAATAATCGCTTTCCTTTTGGGGAGGACCTCTAGTGGTACTGGAGTGCATCATAACATCAAGCACTCAATGAGAAACCGGGATGGACATCAAGAGTCTGAGTTATGGTTTGAGTGACATACTACATACCTTGCCCCCTTTCCATTACACACATAGAACACTTCAGATAACCAACATTATCTTAATGTTGTTCTTTCTACCAAAAATTATAGCGCCAATTATATATCAAAGATACTTGAAAATTCATAAAGACTATAAACTGACGCATATAAAACTATTTAATTATTGAGAATACAGTCATTTATCATCATAGTTTTTAACAAATACTATTCATAAGTTATTCAGATGCCATCGATGAGAGGTTCATGGAAGCAAATATCGTTCGAATACATACGACCACCTATCAACGAGTCCGCATATAATCATGATGGAGGTGTAGACGATGCATATAGGCGCATACATGATTATGATAACTAAAACTACAAGAAACAAAGGAGATGAAATATGAGTACAGATAAATATTCAACTTATAAGCAAATTAACTATTCAATTCTTAATTAATAGAAGGAACGTAAAATTATACCAATGCCACCAAAATATCCACTCCAACGAGGTTGATAGCTCAATTTCACATACCATTCACCATCAGATATGCCCTAAGAAAACAGAAGTAGATTCGTGAACAACAAACTTAAAAATGGAAATATACGAGATATATAGACCGTACTAACTTTATAGAGTTCAAAGGAAGTGATCTTTGATGACAAAACCGGCAGAGCTAAATTTAGAATACTATCAGAGAAGGATGATATCACTCTACTAATGAGATTACAAAGATTCAATTAAATTTCCTTATATATAGCGTGAACCGAATAGATTCCTAATATATTTTTCCAGTCATTATGATCTATTATATATCTCATCGCACAACACAAAATCAACTCCTGAATTTCATTTGACAGATACATTTTGGAGTATGATTCTGATGTGAGACGTTTTGGACAGTAAATTTTATTCCACTATTGGATGGGTTTGATCTAAGATTAATGGAGTCGAATTTATGTATCATTAGCTGCTTAATAAACATAAGTGATGCTAAATAGCGCATGATGCACTTGCCTGTTTCAGATGAGTAGTCAAAACAGCATAACTTTTTGCACCAAACAGCACAGGAAGACTACATTGACCTTGAGCCACCATACACATGTCGCGAGCCTCACTTGTATTATATATTAATGCTCTTGCAGTGATGTTCAGTTGGACCTGTTTTATTGCATGGTTAGATGTAAGTGACTGGTATAAACCTCTAACCAGGAACATCCTAATTTAGCCAAGACATACAATTACAAGGCAACATCATTAGTTCGCTTGACAGGAATCGAGATTGCTAATAATTTATCATTGTTAGGTCAAGTAAATTTGAACGGAAATGAAATTTTCACTTTCTGTTGATTCTGACATTCACCAAGTAACTTCATCTCTTAATATTAATAATATTGGACTATTTAAAACCAAGCAATCCCTTAAAAATAGTTAATTATAAGAGAAAAATAATATTACCTCCACCCGTGAATCTAAGCTTTCAACCCTAATCCGATACCTACCAGATTGCAGAATTTTCTGGTGGATCACGCCGTTTCCTTGCCAGACACAATTTAAATTTTAGAATAAGTACCAAAACATTAACAGTATATAACGGACTAAACGTGAAAACTTTCATTCTTACCATGGATGATGTTTCCATGCCGTTGATGATGCATGAAATAAGAGTAAAATGCTGTAGAATCTTCATGATCTGCAATTTAAAATACAGCAGAATTAGTTATTTACGCTAACAAATTGTCAACGCCGATGATAATATGCAACAAAACACATTGCCATTTTCAGGTATTGAAATACACCTCGAGTTATAGTAAGAAGCAATGATGAAGAGCTAGGAACACTATAAAAAATGTCCATTTCAGATCCTCATTCAAGATATACAACCAATCCTGTGGCACATGGTTTGAAAAGAATTATTAGCATTATTTTGTACATTATTAGAATATAAGATGAAAATAATACAACTTGCCTCGACTATACGGCCAGCCTCTGGTGATGCATAGTGTGTATCTGACCATGTACGTATGACATCTAAAGGTGGTTCTTTATTGAGCATGTATAGAATTGGCTCAACTTCTTTATAAGGGACTTTTTCCGCCTAATTGAACGCAAGAACACGGTTATAAGACAAATCAATGTAATTAATACAGTTCAAAACTACCTTATTCTAAGAATACACGAGCATCAAAATCTTACATTGATCGACTGTACATAGTAGGGATTCGCTTGTATCAGAAGAGAAGAACCCGCACCAATTCGGTAAGTAGTACCCTTGCCGGTAGGCCCAAACACAGTGATCATGAATGCTATAAGATGACATATATAACGTAAGTTGCGTTACATACGAGTTTAGAACGTAAAATAGTAACTCTTCAGTTAATAACACTATGTCTTAACTCTTAACCATTTGTAGTAGTAAATTATACAGTGCATATTTTAAATCTGCAGCTCGCATCCATATGGGACTAACTAAACCAGGGCATTATTAAATGTGCCCCATGTGTGACATGTCAAGTGAATTCCGCACAAGTTGAGTGAGTCGAGACATGTTTTAAAAGAATACATAATATCAGTCTAGCAAATTTAGCAACATTCAAAAGTGAAAAGATGAGGAGTCCAATTAAGTTTGCTTAGTGGATATACTAATTAATAATTTACAGTAATAAATAAGAAAATATATTAACAGTTTGGTAAATGTAATCAGTTGGTTGTTAATGAATAATAATGAACCATTGTAAGATTTCAAATCCTGGTCGTCCTAATGATCTCAAGTAACAAAATGATTTCTTCTGAATACAGAAAACCCTAATGATATAGGCTGGTTAGATCAAAAAGGAAAATTAAGGATCCTCGCAGGTGAATGCAACGCATCCAAACCTTCATGAACTAGCTAGATATATCCCAACAAGCATATAGTAATGAACGCAAAAGAAAGGCCACGTAACTAAATTATATTACTGATCAACATCTACATATTTGCAAATAAGAAAAATGAAAGAATATACTGCGCATAATGTGTTAACAGTGAATTGTATTTATACCGAATGTGAATAACATCACCCCGACACAAAAGTATGCTATCATACTCCATGTAGCGTCAGGGTTCCGCGTTGGAGACTCTTGAGGTTGAGGAGATTGCTGAAGCAACGGAATTTCTTGTTTACCTTCCATATCCTAGCTACAAAATAATATAAAAATGAACACGACAAATGCAGTAGGAAATCAGGAATGAATACAAAAACACAAACAATCTAGTGATCAGTCGATTGTACCTTTGATTAACAATGAACTGAGAATGATGTGAGTAAAACCTGAAGTTCAAAAGAAGCATTAAATAGGAGAAGTGAGACCATGAGCATACGTAAGCCATTTACTTTTTATGTTTGGAATTTTGTGAGAATTAGATAAAGACATTGATGGACGGTTACAAATTTTAGAATTTAGTCTTGCACTTTTTACCCAAATTTATGGCTAGCTTGATGCTTAAAATGCTTTTTGTACTTATTACTGAAAATAGTGGACTTATATATATAATTACATATTCACAAGTTTTTCATGTTAGAAACTTAGAATTATTTATGCCTCTATCCACGATGTTATTATTATTTATTTTTTCTCGATATATTAAAAATTTAATTACCCAATGGGGTAGCGCGTTCCATATACCGATGGTTGTAATGTAGCTTTCCATTACAACCGGATTTCCAATAGTAAAAACATAACATGTCATAGATCTTCTAGCATCGACATAATACAAATCTGTGTATCCAGTAATCAAATATTCAGGTTCACTACCGTAAATGAGACCAATATCAGATGTTCCTTTCAAATAATGAAAAATGTGTTTCATTGCATTCCAATGCTCTTTTCCAGGATGAGCCATATATCGTGACACAACACTCATCAAGTGAGCTATATCCGACCTAGTGCAAACCATAACATACATCAAACTCCCTATAGCACTAGTACTATAGGGTATTTGGTACATATACTCTATTTGTGTCTGTCTCACTCTGAGGCGCACAAGCAGTAGATAAACGACAATTTACGAAGGAAGGAGTATTTGCCAATTTTGACGAACTCGTGCCAAAACGAGAAATGATCTTCTCAATATAGCTTTTCTATGATAAGAAAAGCTTACCATGTTTTCGATCTCGACTTATTTCCATACCCAAAAAATTTCGAGCTGCTCCCGGATCTTTCATATCAAATTCTGTATTATGAATCTTCAACTTATTAACATCGTCTGTGTGTTTAGCCGCTATGAGCATATCATCAACGTGCAAGAGTAAGTATATAAGTGATCCATACACTGCCTTTTTATGGTAGACACGACAATCATAAGCACTTCTACTAAAACCATGCTTTACCTCACGAGAAGTCGGGACCATTATCGGTCGGGAGTCGGTTTGGGTTTTTCCCATTGTCGGTTTCGGGATATCTTGTACTATTGTCTCGGGATTGTTTCAAACCATAGAGCGACTTCTGTAGCTTATAAACGTAGTCTTCTTTGTTGAACAATGAAGCCTTCGAGTTGGTTCATATAAATTTCTTCCACAAGGTCACCGTGAAGAAATGCACTATTTACATCTAATTGTTGTAACTCTAGGTAAAAGATAAATAACTAAAATATAAATAAAATTTTCATTCCCAAAAATTACAAGGTAAAATGTTGCAACTTTTAGGGCAAATGGATTATTATTATTATTATTATTATTATTATTATTATTATTATTATTATTATTATTATTATTATTATTATTATTATTATTATTATTATTATTATTATTTATTTTTATTTTATTTTTTTATTATAAGCATCACTTTACTTTATTAAATCATAGGATTTACAAAGAAATTAAGAGGGAATGAGATACTAACCTCCCACTCCTCAAAATATAAATAAACTAATCCTACTAAAAATATGAAGACAACACGCTTCCAACGTCTTGAGTCATGGAATCTTGGATCACGCTTTAGTAAGGTCGCATTATTATTATTATTATTATTATTATTATTATTATTATTATTATTATTATTATTATTATTATTATTATTATTATTATTATTATTATTATTTATTTATTTATTTATATTTATTTTTTGGCTTCTCGCCTAATAAAATGAAAAGATTAGCAGATGGTTATTTCATGTGTTTGATTTGAACCGGAGAAAGATAAAGCCAAGTCGCAAGTTTCAATTGTCATGTCACCTTAAAGCATGTTCTCTGAAAACCATGGAGTTTTGAGGAAATTTTATGTTTGATGACTTATTTTACTGCTTACCTATACGAGTGATGCCATATATAACCTATTTGTCAAATATATATTTTCCAGAAGTTGCTGACTGCTATATCATTGGGAAGATTTCCAAGCTGTAAAGTGATCCTACAGATTACACAAAACCTACATCGCCGAATTGTACGTAAACCGGTGGAACTTATGCATCTAACATTGTATTAGGGTTAATATAACAGCCAATGTGAAAAGTCTCATGGCCCAGTTTTGCGGCTTTGTTTGTCTTATAGCCGAGGAAAATACTTAAATCTCTTCTATCTCCATCTATATATGTTAAAGAAGTAAAACATGATTTAATCATTTTATTCAAGTTATCATTTCTCTCTTCTCCATTGAAGATGCTCACACAGTTCTCTCCCAAATTTTGGAAATATGGATTTTAATAAAATGGTAATCCAAAGTTTTATTCCTTCGCATTAGGTAACGATAAATAGGAAATAAATAGGAAATAATGAAAACATCAAACAACCACGACTTGGAGCAATTAAGACATGGATGATACACAATACACATAATTTCTTTCCATATTAAACCTTACACATACATAAACAGAAATATAAAGACATACCAACACTTGATACACACTGTTATCGAGACTGAAGAACACCTTTTATTCACTGTAATATATATCTCCATCAAGTGGAAAAGTGTTCTTCATGGTGGGGGTTATACAAAACCAGCATATTGAACACTCTTGAAATAATCTAACTTCCCAACCAGGTCACCATATCTTCCTCAAGCATCAAGTATTCTGCGATGGTGGTTGGATCCGCTCTTTAGGTTATTTCACTGTTAAAAACAGTTCAATCGTTGGTATCAAACGACTTAACAAAGAACTCGTCCTTAGCACATCAAACGTTTTTCTATTATTTGTATAATTAGTAGTAAATATAATTCCATAAACATATGACATTGTCTACACGTGATTCATATCCAATCCATTTTCCTGCTTATTCAGTTGCATGTCCAAATCAAAATTCCCAAAACATATTATGGCCAAAAGATCTTGAAAATCAAATGATAACTTATTTACTTTAACTAATTTGACTCACTTAGAGTATGATTCTCTTATGTGAAAGCATGAATGGAACGCTGCGGACACACAACTTCATAACAGTACTGGAGTGCATTATAACATCAATGGGAAACCAGGATGGACAGCAGGAGTCTGGGTTATGGTTGAGTACGTGACATATTATATACCTTGCCCATGATTTGACCCCTTTCCATTACACACATAGAACACTTTCAGATAACCAACAGTATCTTAATGTCGTTCTTTCTTCCAAAAACTATAGCCCCAATTATATATTAAAGATACTTGAAAATTCATAAAGACTATAAACTGACGCATAAAACTAGTTAATTCTCGAGAATACAGTCATTTATCTTCATAGTTTTTAACAAATACTATTCATAAATTATTCAGATGCCATCGATGATAGGTTCATGGAAGCAAAGATCTTTTAAAGACGTGCGGCCACCTATCAACGAGTCCACGTATAATCCTGATGGAGGTGTTGAAGAGGCAGATAGGCGCATACATGATTATGATAACTATAACTACAAGAAACAAAGGAGATGAATAATGAGTACAGATAAATATTCAACTTATAAGCAAATTAACTATTCTTAATTAATAGAAGGAACGTAAAATTATACCAATGCCACCAAAATATGCACTCCAACGAGGTTGATAGCTCAATTTCACATACCATTCACCATCAGATATGCCCTAAGAAAACAGAAGTAGATTCGTGAACAACAAACTTAAAAATGGAAATATCTGAGATAGACCTTACGAACTTTAGAGTTCAAAGGAAGTGATCTTTGATGACAAAACCGCAGAGCTAATTTTAGAATTATATCGAGAAGGATGATATCACTCTACTAATGAGATTACAAAGATTTAATTAAATTTCCTTATATATAACATGAACCGAATAGATTCCTAATATATTTTTCCAGTCATTATGATCTATTATATATCTCATCGCACAACACAAAATCAATATTGAAGATATTAAACTCAATATAGTATATTAGAAAGTTTAAGGATGCTTATGTAATAAACTAAAGCCAAAGGGCTAAACATGTGTATTAGTTAGTTAATAACCGAATGGCGATTCTGGGAAGTTAATGTCGGTTATGGTTGAACCATTGTGATGGTTCATGTATCGACATAGTACCCTTTCATGTAGTATAAGTAGGACATATACAGAAAAAGTAGTTGTATTTCATATTAGCAATTCATAATAAAGTTTATAGTTTATACATTATAAAGAAGTATTATTGTTTGTGAATTACCAACGATGGTATCAAGAGCGTGTGTTCGATTCGGGAGAAAAGAAATCGATCGGAAGAATTGTTTTTATTCATATCTGAAACTTGATGGTAAAAGCAGGGTGGTTTAAGATCAACAACGGATTAGCGGATTGGTAAACAACAATGAGAATAGCGGGATTGATCAAGATCAACGACGGAGAAGCGGGTTTGATTGCAAGGCGGGTTTGATCACACCCAATCAAAAAAACCGTGCTTGTTTTTTAAGAATCTTTTATAAATATAATCAGTTTCTTTTACTCTTATTATTGGGTTTGGAGGCATAAATAAAAGAAACCATATTAGTATTTGTGAAAGAAGGGAAACTCAATCAAGATTGGAAAAGGTAGGAAGAAAAAGAAAATGGCATGCGATAAGAATGAACCAACGAAGGATAGTGGAACATCAATGACGTTCCAATACCCGGTTCTCAATTCAACGAATTATACGATTTGGGCAGTAAAGATTAAAGCATTATTTAATGTCCATGGAATATGGGAAGCAGTTGAACCAACAACGGACGCTGAAGTTGATAAAAAGAAAAACAACATGGCAATTGCCATGTTATACCAAGCAATTCCAGAAAATATGGTTTTGCAAATTGCAAACCTTACTTCGGCAAAAGAAATTTGGGAAGCATTAAAGGTTCGACACGTGGGAGTTGAAAGGGTTAAGGAAGCATGTGTTCAGACACTCGAGTCAGAGTTTGAATCATTAAAAATGGGTGCAAATGAAGCACTAGATGTCTATGCCGGAAAGATTAGTGAGATTGTTTCACAAGCAAGCAATCTTGGACATACTTTGGATGAAAAAAGACAGGTTCGAAAACTTCTAGGATCGGTGCCAGAAAAGTTTATTCAAATAGTAGCGGCGATTGAGCAATTTGCGGATTTGAATAAAATGTCGTTTCAAGAAGCCGTGGGGAGATTAAAAGCTTTCGAAGAACGGACGAAAAAGGCAGTCAAGGAAGAAGACGGGTCCAACAGTCTATTCTTCAGCAAAGTAGATGAAAAGGAAGACCAAGGAACACAAGTGTGAATATTGCGGTTGTGATGCAAGACGAGAAAGACTTTGGACGTGGCCAGGACGAGGTCGGGGTCCGGAGAAGTCAAGGAGATGGTCGAGCACACGGGACAAGAGCAACATGAAGTGTTTCAAATGCAATGAACTTGGGCATTTTAGCAATGAATGTCCAAAGTGGGAAAATAAAAGATGAGGCAAATACGGTTCGAAGACGAGGATGACGAGCCAACGTTATTATACACCGATTGCAAAGATGAAGACGAAGACCTCATTTAAACTATATTTAGTTTAAGGGGAGTATTGAAGATATTAAACTAAATATAGTATATTAGAAAGTTTAAGGATGCTTATGTAATAAACTAAAGCCAAAGGGCTAAACATGTGTATTAGTTAGTTAATAACCGAATGGCGGTTACAGGAAGTTAATGTCGGTTATGGTTGAACCATTGTGATGGTTCATGTATCGACATAGTACCCTTTCATGTAGTATAAGTAGGACATATATACAGGAAACAGAAAGTTGTATTTCATATTAGCAATTCATAATAAAGTTTATAGTTTATACATTTTAATATTATTTACCGGGGTAACCCTTTACCCAAAAAAAAAAAGAAGTATTATTGTTTGTGAATTACCAACAATCAACTCCTGAATTTCATTTGACAGACACATTTTGGAGTATGATTCTGATGTGAGTCGTTTTGGACAGTAAATTTTATTCCACGATTGAATGGGTTTGATCTAAGATTAATGGAGTTGAATTTATGTATCATTAGCTGCTTAATAAACATAAGTGATGCTAAATAGCGCATGATGCACTTGCCTGTTTCAGATGAGTAGTCAAAACAGCATAACTTTCTGCACCAAACAGCACAGGAAGACTACATTGACCTTGAGCCACCATACACATGTCGCGAGCCTCACTTGTATTATATATTAATGCTCTTGCAGTGATGTTCAATTGTACCTGTTTAATTGCATGGTTAGATGTAAGTGACTGGTATAAACCTCTAATCAGGAACATCCTAATTTAGCTAAGACATACAATTACAAGGCAACATCATTAGTTCGCTTGACAGGAATCGAGATTGCTAATAATTTATCATTGGTAGGTCAAGTAAATTAGAACGGAAATGAAATTTTCACTTTCTGTTGATTCTCACATTCACCAAGTAACTTCATCTCTTATTATTAACAATATTGGACTATTTAAAACCAAGCAATCCCTTAAAAATAGTTAATTATAAGAGTAAAATAATATTACCTCCACCCGTGAATCTAAGCTTTCTACCCCAATCCGATACCTACCAGATTGCAGAATTTTCTGGTGGATCACGCCGTTTCCTAGCCAGACACAATTTAAATTTTAAAATAAGTACCACAACATTAACGGTATATAACGGACTAAACGTGAAAACTTTCATTCTTACCGTGAATGGTGTTCCCATGCCGCTGATGAAGCATGAAAAAAGGGTAGTAAAATGTAGAATCTTCATAATCTGCAATTTAAAATACTGCAGAATTAATTATATGTGCTAATAAATTGTCAACCCGGATGATAATATGCAACAAAACACATTGACAATTTGACATTGCCATTTTCAGGTATTCAAATACCTCGAGTTATAGAAAGAAGCAACGATGAAGAGCTAGGAACACTATAAAAATGTCCATTTCAGATCCTCATTCAAGAAATACAACCAATCCTGTGGCACATGGTTTGAAAAGAATTACTAGTATTAGCATTATTTTGGACATTATTAGGATATAAGATGAAAATAATACACTTGCCTCAACTATCGGCCAGCCTCTGTTGATGCATTATGTGTATCTGACCATGTCGTAAGACATCTAAAGGTGGTTCTTTATTGAGCATGTATAGAATTGGCTCAACTTCTTTATAAGGGACTTTTCTGCCTAATTGAGCATAAGAACACGGTTATTAGACAAATCAATGTAATTAATACAGTTCAAAACTACCTTATTCCAAGAATATAAGAGCATCAAAATCTTACATTGATTGACTGTACAAAGTAGGGAATTGCTGCTTGTATCAGAAGAGAAGAACCCTCACCAACTCGGTAAGTAGTACCCATGCCGGTGGGCCCAAACACAACGATCATGAATGCTATAAGATGACATATATAACGTAAGTTGCGTTACTTATATGAGTTTAGAACGTAAAATAGTAACACTTCAGTTAATAGCAGTATGTCTTAACTCTTAACCATTTGTATTAGTAAATTATACAGTACATATTTTAAATCTGCAGCTCTCGCATCCATGGGACTAACTAAACCAGGGCATTATTAAATGTGCCCCATGTGTGACATGTCAAGTGAATTCCGCACAAGTTGAGTAAGTCAAGACATGTTTTAAAAAGAATACATAATATAGCAAATTTAGCAACATTCAAAAGTGAAAAGATGAGTAGTCCAATTAAGTTGGCTTAGTCGACCTACTAACAATTTACAGTAATAAATAAGAAAATATATTAACAGTTTGGTAAATGTCATCAGTTGGTTGTTAATAAATAATAATGAACCATTGTAAGATTTCAAATCCTGGTCATCCTAATGATCTCAAGTAAACAAAATGATTTCTTCTGAATACGAAACCCCTAATGATATAGGCTGGTTAGATAAAAAGGAATTAAGGATCCGCAAGGTGAATGCAACGCATCAAACCTTCATGAACTAGCTAGATATATCCCAACAAGCATATAGTAATGAATAAAAGAAAGGCCACGCAACTAAATTATTTTACTAATCAACATCTAGTCATCTACATATATGCAAATAAGAAAAATGAAAGAATATACTACGCATATAATGTGTTAACAGTGAATTTTATTTATACCGAATGTGAATAAGATCACCCCGACAAAAAAGTATCCTATCAGAATCGATGTAGAGTCAGGGTCCTGCGTTGGAGACTCTTGAGGTTGAGGAGATTGCTGAAGCAACGGAATTTCTTGTTTACCTTCCATATCCTAGCTACAAAATAATATAAAATGAACAAGACAAATGCAGTGGGAAATCGGAATGAATACAAAAACACAAACAATCCAGTGATCAATCGATTGTACCTTTGATTAACAATGAACTGAGAATGGTGTGAGAAAATCTGAAGTTCAGAAGAAGCATTAAATAGGAGAATTGAGACCATGAGCATTCGTAAGCCATTTACTTTTAAGTTTGGAATTTTGTGAGAATTAGATAAAGATATTGATGGACAGTTACAAATTTTAGAATTTAGTCTTGCACTTTTACTCAAATTTATGGCTAGCTTGATGCTTTAAATGCTTTTGTACTTTTTACTGAAAATAGTGGACTTATATAATACATATTACATATTCACAAGTTTTCATGTTAGAATTATTTACGCCTCTATCCATGATGTTATTATTATTTATTTTTCTTGATATATTAAAATTTTAATTACCTAATGGGGTAGCGTGTTCCATATACCGATGGTTGTAATGTAGCTTTCTATTACAACCGAATTTCCAATAGTACAAACATAACATGTCATAAATCTTGCAGCATCAAGATCCGTAGCATTAATACAAATCTGTGTATCCAATAACCAAATATTGAGGTTCACCACCGTAAATGAGACCAACATCGATGTTCCTTTCAAAATAACGAAAAATGTGTTCACCGCATTCCAATGCTCTTTTCCACGATAAGCCATATATCGTGACACAACACTCAACAAGTGAGCTATATCCGACCTAGTGCAAACCATAACATACATCAAGCTCCCTATAGCACTAGTATAGGGTATTTGGTACATATACTCTATTTGTGTCTGTCTCACTCTGAGGTGCACAAGCAGTGGATAAACGACAATTTGCCGAGGAAGGAGTATTTGCCGATTTTGACGAACTCATGCCAAAACGAGAAATGATCTTCTGAATATAGCTTTTCTGTGATAAGAAAATCTTACCATGTTTTCGATCTCGAATTATTTCCATACCCAAAAAAATTCGAGTTGCTCCCGGATCTTTTATATTAAATTTTGTATTGAGAAGAATCTTCAACTTATTAACATCGTCTATGTGTTTATCCGTTGCGAGCATATTATCAACGTGAAGAGTAAGTATATAAGTGATCTCGACATTTCCTTTTGATGATAGACACAACAATTATAAGCACTTCTACTAAAACCATGCTTTACCATAAAGTTGTTTGTACTATTGTATCGGGATTGTTTCAAACCATAAAGAGATTTTGGAGCTTATAAGCGTAGTCTTCTTTTCCTTGAACAATGAAGCCTTGAGTTGGTTCATATAAATTTCTTTCTCAAGGTCACCGTGAAGAAATGCACTCTTAACATCTAATTGTTCCAACTCAAGTAAAATATAAATAAAATAAAATATAAATAACATTTTCATTCCCAAAAATTACAAGTAACGTAAAATGTTGCAACTTTTAGGGCAAATGGATTAAATTTTTTTTTAATTTCCCCTTTTGTATTAATTACATTTAAAACCAAAAATTAAATTTTAAAAAATTCCCAAAACTTTTGGTTTCCCACTTTAAAATTCAAAAATTTTGCAAAATTTTAATTTAAGGGAAAATGGGCCTTTTAAAAGGGTTAAAACTTTTAATTATTTAAAATAAGATAAAAACAATTTTAAAAAACCCCATTTTTAAAAAATTAAAAAATTCAAAATTAAAAAAATTACCTTTAACTTAAAAAGTAAATTTTATTTTAAATAAAATTTTGCAAAAGGGAATTTAAAAGGAAAATTTTTTAACAAATTTTTGAATTTTAAAAATTTGGATTAAAAATACCCTTTAATTTTTTATTAAAATTTTGGGGGGGTTTTTTTGATTCTTTTAAAAAAAAAGGTAAATAAATTTAAAGTAATTTTTAACAATTTAAAAACATATGAAAAATTTAAGGGAAGCAAAAAATTAAAATTTAAAATCCAAGGTAAATAATTTTTTTTGGGAATGTTTTTTTTCTTTTCCTAAAACCAAAAATTTTAAAAAATGAAAAGGTGGGGGTTACCCTAATGTTTGGGTTTTTAAAAAAAAGAGGAAAGGGGAAAGTTTAAAAAAAAAAGGGTAAAAACCCCAAAAATTTAAAAAGTTTACTTAAAAATTGGAAGGGAAAGGGAAAAGGGTTTTAAAAAAATTAAAAAAATTAAAAAAAATTGAATTTGGTTTTTTTTTTAATAATTTTTTTAAAAAAAAAATTTTGAATTAAAAAAAAAGAAAGAAAGGGGAAAAAAACCCCCGGGGAAAATTTTTGAAAATGTTAAAAAAAAAAAAAAACCAAAAATAAAAGGTTTTTAATTTTCAAAAAAAATTTTTTTGTTTAAAGGCCAACCGGGAAAAAAGGGCTTTTAACAAAATTAACTTTTTTAAATCCAAAATAAATTTTTAAAATTTAAAATTTTAAAATAAAAAAGAAAAATAATTAAACCTTTTAAACCCCAAAATTTAATTTGTTTAAATTAAACCCCCAAAAATGGGGATGTCCCAAAATAAAAATTAAAATAAAAAATTTTTGGGAAAAATTTTTAAATAACCCAAATTGTTTTTTTTTAAAAAGGAAAATTTTTTATTTAAAAAAAACCCTTTTAAAAATACAAATTAACTTTGTTTTAAATGGAAAAATTTTGGAAAATTTTATAAAAAAAAAAAATTTTTTAAAAAAAACCCTTTTTTAATTTTTAAAGAAACCCCCTAACCCTTTTAATTTCCGGTTTTAAAAAAAACATTCCCCGACCATGGGTTTTTTTTAAATAAAACCTTTTTAAAGATTTAAAAATAAACAAAAATTGGGTTTTTTAATTATTTTGGAAACTTATTTTTAATTTTGGAAAGGGAATTCCGGTTTAAATTTTAAACTTTTTAAATTTTTTAAAATTTGAAAATAAAACTTAAATTTTTTTTTCAAAAAAATTTTATAAAATTTTAAAAAAAAAAAATTTAAAAGGAAAAACAAATTTTTAAAAAACAAAATTTTAAAAATTTTCATAAAAATTTCCCAACCCATGATAATTTTATTTTACCCTAAAAACCCACAAAGCTATTGGGGGGCCTAAGTACATTTTTAACCCTTTCCCCCGGGATGATATAAATAAACATTTTAAAAAAATTCTTTTATTTTTAAAATAATAACATCCTTTTTAAAAAATAGAATTCCAAACCCTTTTTCCCTAAAAAAGGAAAATTAAAACCTTAAAATTTGAATTTAAAACCAAAGAAAAAATTTTTTTATAAAAACCCATAAATTTTAAAAAAGGTTTTTCATCTTTATTTAAAAAAAATATTTAAATTTGGGAAAATAATTTTACTCCCCAAAAACAAACCCAAAAATTTTGTCCCTCTTTAGTTATTTAAGGGTTTTAAAAATTTACAAAAAAGGGTAAAAAAATTTAAAACAACTTTAAACTTTTAAATTATTTTTTAAAAAGAAAACAAATACTTTGCCCAAAAAACCGGGACTAATTTTACCAAAAATTGTAAAAAAAGGGTTTTTTGGAATATTACTTTTAGGAAAATTTTAAAATTAAAGGAAACCCTTTGAAACAAACAAAAAAGAAAAAGTAACTAAAATAATTTTTTTAAATTTTACAAAATTTGAAAAATTTTTCCACTTTTTAATTTTTCCCCTTTACCAAAATTTATTTGAAATATTTAAAAAGATCTAAAATTAATTGAAAAATTTTCCCATAATTTTTAATTAATGGAAACTAAATTAAAATTGGGTTTAACTTTTCAAAATTTTTTTGAATCAAAAAAGTTTGGGCAAAAGAAAACCATTCACCAATAAAGCCCCTTTTAAATATGTAGGGTCTGTAAAATTTTTAAAATTTAAATTAAAAAATCCAAAAAAAGGAATGAAAAAAATTATTTTCAAAAATAACTTTTAATTTTTAAAAATTTAATTTTAATTTTAAAGAATTAAAATCCCCAAAATTTAAAAAATTACCAATTTTTAACTATTCCCCAGAGAACGATATCAATACCCATGGCTTACCCTAATTACTACACTACAACGATTAGGTTCATCGCCTAGGTGTTATAAAACTTACTCAAGATAAGGAAGTTTCCTTGACCCCGAACGACGCGTGTAGCGTTATCAAGTTTTTGGCGCCACGGGAATAGAATAGCTAGTTAGTAGTCCACCTCGCTTAGGTTCTTTGCTTGATTCCTATCAAGTAATTTTTTCTCATTTTAGCTTTCTCTTAGTCTATCCCCTTCTTTGTGACCTTTGTTCGTAATACCCATCACTTTTCATCATGGAGGATGATAACCAACCACCACTCATCAACCCACCACCAAATGACCCGCCAAGAGCCCGTACTCTTGGTGAATACTCAAGACCAAGCCACCTAGGCTATAGGAACACCATTGAGCTTCCCGACCAAGCCCAAACTACGGCCTGCGATCCGACACCATCCGGTTGGTGCAAAACGGATGTGCATTCCATGGACTTCGTTCAAGATCCAAATCGACATCCGAGGATTTCTCAAAATTGTCGATTCCATCGACCTTGATGCTACTACTCGGGAGACCACGCTGCGTCTCTTCCAATTCTCTCACGGGACCAAGCTAGTAATTGGCTCGAGCGACTTCCCGCGGCTCCATCTCAAGTTGGGATGATCTTACCTCTCGCTTCCTTGCTCAATTTTTTCCACCGGGAGAACCACTAAGCTTAGGAATGACATCTTGATGTTCCAACAACGTCAAGGTGAATCTCTCTGAAGCATGGACCCGATTCAAGGACTTACTTCATAAAGTCCTCATCACGGCATTGATCTTGGCCCAAGTCCAAATCTTTTATGATCATGTCAATTTCCCACTAAGCGATCCATTGACCAAGCGGCGGTGGAAAACTTAGTGATCTCACCGCGGAAGAATCATGGGGTATAATAGAGGACCTTGCCTCACGACAACGAAAGTTAGGATGACCCCGTGAGCTACCTAAACCGTCAAGGCAATCTCCTTGCCTTCCATCGACTCACAACCTTCCGACCGTAGGATGATCGAACTTGAAGATCAAGTTAAATTCCTCATGAGTTCCTACAAAATCCTAAGTCCTCACGACAAGTGAATCACATCACTCTACCTTGTGAGTTATGCGGTGGTCCCCATGACACTAATGATTGCACAAGGCTCCCGAACAAGCTTTTGCGGACTACGCCTCCGTGCGTGCCGACGGAGCGGAGAGAAGTGGTACACTTTCAAACCCGAACAAAACAACTTAGGAAACTCGTACAACCCTCATGGAGAAATCACCCTAACCTTAAGTGGAACCAAAACTCAAGCACACCCCAAAGCTCATCTAGTTTGCCCACTAGGTTCAATTCTTTTAATACCGGGAACCCCACTAATCTTGAGGCAATTGCATCTAGATTTTGTCATCCCAAGAGACTCGATTGAATAAGCTTGAAGCCGATTTTAAGCAAAAACAAAGCGAGATGACAAACAATCTTGATGCCCTCTTAAGAGCCTTCAATGAACGGGAAGTTGGAGCACTCCCAGTGATACCATAAAGAACCCAAAAGTGAATTCGACAAGCGTCGACTTCATGTTCTAGTTCACCATGGGAGAATGCACGACCATGCCCCTCACACCCGATGGTTCACTCGGTAAATGCTATCAAAAAGGGTTCCAAGCCATCCAAGAGGTACCAAGACCCGGCACCATTGGTAGAGCCTACTCTTGAGAAACCCGTCAGCCAAGAATCCAAACCTAGTTTAGAGGAGGAGTACAAGGAACTCCATCAAGAAAAACCGATTCTTGAAGTCTTAGCTCATGCACCTTATTATAATGCTTTGAAAGAAAAATATGAGTTAGAACTTAGGCTTGGAAAACATGGGTTCGCTTTTGTGCAAAACAACTTACCTAAGAAGTTAGACGATCCCGGGCTATTCACTCTTCCGTGTAGGCTTGGAACTTCCAAACCACTCGACGCTCTAGCCGACTTAGGATCATGCATCAATCTTGTTCCGTTGTCCCTCCATAGAAGCCTTAACTTAGGTAAAATAGAACCAATGGAAACCATCTTAGGTCTAGCGGACGGTAGTGTGGCACGTCCGGTAGGAATAATAAAGGACATGGTAGTACACGTAGGAGAGTTGACTCTTTTGGCCGACTTTCATGTGCTAGACATGAATAAGGACCCGACATGCCCATTACTAGTTGGAAGAGGATTTTAGCTACCGCTAGTGCCATCATCGATTGTAAGATGTCCAAAATAGTGGTAGGAGAGGGAGTGCTAGATCGGTTCACGATGTCAAAAGCATACGTACTACAAGGATGAGGAAATCCCACAAGAGATTAGGTTGGATAGAGAGCCTTCTAGATATGGACCTTGGATTGATAAGAACATCATAGGCCCTCAAAGACCTTTTTACCTAGATAAAACCTTCACTAGTAAAGCAACTTTCCAAGAAAAGAAATGGCGAGGACATGGAAGTGAACCCGTTCGAGGACGCCTTTAGTATTTAGGAAGATGACCGAGTTCCTAGGAAGCTTGCCCATTAACCTTGTCATGAATAAGTGGAAAGTTGAAAAATCTGAACACAAATGGGATTGGGATAGACCGCCTAGTGATGGTAATGGAGAATGGCACATTAGGATACAAATTTATGATCCCGATGGTGAAAAGTTTGAAAAGACATATTTAACCGAACGTACTACTAGGAACTTGAATGATAAGTTTGATCCTTACGACATTGTTGAGGATAGACTTACTTATATCGGTACGTAGGAGCACGACTACGAGTCTAGCTACAAGACTCTTAAATAAAGAAAAGCACTTCGTGGGAGGCAACCCATGCTTAATTGTTTGCTCGTTAGTGTCATATGTCTTTTATTAATTGTTTATCCTCATGTTTAAATTTGTAAAAATGCTTTATTTTGTTTTTAGCCTCGTCTTAATTGCATATAAAGATATTTTACATAAGGAATAAGTGTAGGGAGGATTACACACGTTTTCAAAAGAAACGTAAACATGAGAATAACAATTAACTAAAAGATATATATGTTTGTTTGTTCGAGTCAAATGCTTGTATCGAGTCATAATGGATGTTTTTGCGTAAATTTTTCCGATTCTAAAGATGTAAATTTTCCGAATTTTTTTCTTCGAAAATCGCAGACCGCTTTTGTCGGGATAACTGACGGCGTCAGATTGCAACCGACGTGTCGGGAAGGAGTAAAACATCGGATCACTTTTTCTCGTTTTCGAGCTACTTATAAATTTTGAAATTTTCCGGTCTTAATTTTCTTAGAAATTCGTAAACATCCATTCCACAAGCATTATATCCTAGTTTAAATCAAGTCTTATATATATTATTACCGCCGATTTTACGCGAAGGTTTCGTTTGTTTTCTTCAAGTGTGAGGTTTAGTTTGTCAAGAAGAAGTTACATAAGATTGGAAGGAGCTTTTCACGCAATAATTCTTCTTGGAAAGGATTTAACCACCACTTTACACGGATCCTACCAAGCTAATCGGGGAGTATTAGTTTCTTCGTTTTAATTACCTTCCATTATCATAACTTTGATACTTTCGGGGAACATTGGGGACAATGTTCAGTTTAAGTGTAGGGAGGGAAAATAAAACGGGAACTTTGAAACTATGCTTATCCTTGATTATTTGCTTTGTCCAAGTGCATTTGTGTAATAAACCATGAGAAAATGTCGGTTAGGGTAATTTTGGCACCAAATTTAAAATTTTTCATGACATATAGGAGTGGGCCATTAGTCTTAACATAAAGCGTCTCACGGATAGGAAATTGCATGACTAGCACAAAAACCCTTTACCACCCAAATTCCACCAAAATGTGAGGATCGCCCTTAGATTAGTAGGAATTAAAAGCATTCATCTTTAATGCTTAGAGTGTGAACCGTAGTATATTAGATTCTAGAACTTGTTTTGTGATGCATTCCGAGATCGCAAGTGAGGCTACACTTGTGTAGTTAGGAATAACTAAATGATAAGAGGCATTAGGATAAACCCTTGTTTGATACCCGTAATATAATTACTTCTTCCACATCGGTTGAGTAATTCCCCACACCCTTTGCGTTGTACTCATCTTTAGTACACGATACCCTAGTTAACCCCTCGAGCCTATCCTTTTCGCGGTTCTCGTGATATTTCGGTTTTCCGGAATATCAATGAAGAGCATTGTTTACACCCCACCGCCAAATATACACCCAAATCGCCTTAGCCTACCCCTTTTGCACTCACTTTTAGTGCAAATTATTGTTATCACCTAAACCCTTAGTTCAATTATCTGGTTGCTTGCATGAGTTGCTAAGTCAAGTCATATCCTTTGTATCTGATTTTAGGACGATTGGGATTCATGGGAAAAAGTTAAAGTTTATGAAATGACGGGAAGGGAATGTTAAATTCAAATTCCCTTTGTTTGCATAATAATGTACCCCAAGTGTTTTGATCTTTTCAATTCGGGTCAAATTAGTGTTAGAGTAATAAAACTCAAGTGTAGGGATGTGCCTATAAATCCTATCATTTTGATGTTACCTTAGAGGATGGTAGAGTAAAAGTGTATGAAAAAAAAAAAAAATCGAAAAAAAAAAATAGAAAAGAGAAAAGAAAAAATATAGAGTGATTAAAAAAAAAAAAAAAAACATACGGGCTACCATCCTACATCTATATTTTAAATTTATGTTTGTTTATTTCCGTTACCTAGAGTTTTAGAGTGTCGAGTCTTGGCTTAGCAACGCCATTCTTCGTATGCTTGTAACATAGAGATTTTTGACTTGCCACCACTAAAAAGCCTATCCCACCAAACCCTTGGTTTCCCTACCGTAAGCCTAACATTACAACCCTTTAAAAGACCTCTTTGATAGTCTTTCCTAGGTGCTTACGCCAAAGCGATGGAGGTTTGATCTATTCTCAAGCCTATGGTAATCTATGTACTAGGACCGGTTAATGAGTGTTTATCTTCCATTTCCTATTTGTTATATTTCATATACACCCGAGAGAGATGTGAGTATCCAAACACCCCATGTGAGGTGCTAGTATGTAATTCCGTGCTTGTTATGACTTTCTTGGGGCTTATATGTGTTGTGGACTGTTTTGAATTAATGCTTCATGACCCTAACTTATAAATTAATTGTCTAAAAGCACCTTTGCTTGAGGACAAGCAAATACCAAGTGTAGGGATATTTGATAAGGTTTTAAAAGGTACCATTTTGAGGGTCGTTTTAGCCCTTATTTGATCACTTTGTATCCGTTATTACTTAATATCGTTCCTTTTCACTTTTAGGTCTCTTGAAGGCAAAATGTGGAATGGCACTTATTTGGACTAAAAGGCGCGAATATCTGAAGAAAATGGCCAAAGTCGAATCGAGACACTCAAAGTCTTTGAAAATAGAAGGCGACGGCGCCATCGCTTAATCATGACGCCGTCAGAGGATTTTGCGACGGTCGGAAGACAAAACTCGATTTTCAAGAGGCGGTCGGGCTTTAAAGGAGTAGACCGTCGCAACTCGACGGCCTAGATGCAACCCGGATGGCGTCGGTCGAAGAGGATGGCGCCACAGACATAAGGTGACGCCGTCGCAAGGTTAAATGGCCAAGATGAAACCCTAATGACGACGACACGACGGCATCACGAAACATAAGGTGACGCCGTCGCATATGTAATCTTATATATAGAATCCGAATTTTTCGGTTTTAGAGAGAGTCTTTTGGAGTAAAACCTAAAACCGAACCTAGGGTATCTTTGTACAGATTTTAGGGTTCTAAACCCTATTTTACATCAAGATAAGTCTTTACTTCATCAATTCAATTATGTCTTTGATTATTTGTGTGTATGCTTGCATGTTCTCCATGTCCGGCTAATTTACTTGTGTGTTTGCTTAGGAATATGAAACTTAATTATTGAATATTGATTGGTTGGTTCTTATCTTAGTTGACTAATGACCTAGTAATGCGATAGGTCATTCGTTGTGTACTTAATGCTTGATTCATCTTTGTGAACCTTAGAATATGATTACCTGAGTAGTTGTAGGCTAAACCATCCAAAGAGTGCCTTAGAGTAAGAGTTTATCATCCCTAGTGGGTTTTGTAAACGAGACCCTTTGGTAAGTTCAAGAGTTAGGGAGAAACGACACCCTACAACTTTAGACACACAACGCAACTAAGAATAAGGACGTGACAACTCAACCATCAATAGGAGATAATTAAGGAGTAGTAAAACCTAAGTAAACACATCTTTAAACTATCATACGAGCACACATTAATTAGACATAGACTCCCACAACCTTAGATTAGATAATTAGATAATAGTAGAGAAATCGGTAGAAATACCAAACCCCCAAATCCAATACCCGAGATTCGTACCTTTCAATTTCATAAAATATAAAAATACAAAATAATCCTTTTCAACCTCAACCTTAGCGTAGTAACTCCTTACTAGCATTCCTATTCCCCAGAGAACGATATCAATACCGTGGCTTACCCTAATTACTACACTACAACGATTAGGTTTATTGCCTAGGGTGTTATAAAACTTGCTCAAGAAAAGGAAGTTTCCTTGACCCCGAACGACGGGTGTAGCGTTATCGATGGTCCTCATCCGTTTAGTACGCTCAATAATGGGAGTGTCAGCAGGTCACTAGAATCATATCCAAATTTCTTTAGAATCTCATTTGCATATTTAGATTGATTTATAAAAATACCTCCGGACTCGTGAAATTTGTAATCCCAAGAAAATGACATTTGTCCCATCATAGACATTTGAAATTTAGAACCCATTTCTTTTGAAAACGATCACATTCATTGGGGTCGATCGAGGCAAATATAATATCATCAACATATATTTGAACGTGAATTAAATGTTTGCTCGACTTCGGTGAAGAGTAGGATCAATCGCTCCTTTCTTTGTCAAGCCGGAGCGGAAGAAACTTTGATAGCGTATCATACCATGCCCTTGGAGCTTGCTTTAAACCATAAAGAGCCTTCTTCAAACGATAAATGTGATTAGGATGCTCGGATTCACAAAGCCTTCAGGTTGGTCGACGAGACGACTTCTTTAAGATCTCCGCTCGAAACACCGTCTTTACATCCATCCGATAGACTACCATGTTCTTACTTGCAGATTAGCCAAGAATATTATGATCGCCTCGATTCGAGCAACCGGAGCAAAAGATTCTTCAAAGTCAATACCTCCTCTTGACGGTATCCTTTAGCCACTAATCGAGCCTTGTTCTTTAACACATCACCATGCTCATCAAGTTTCACTTTGAAGATCCATTTTAGAGCAATGATCATAGCATAATCTGGAGTCGGTACTAATTCCCATACATCTAATCATCAAACTCATGAATTTCATCTTGCATGGCATTGAACCATTGTCTTCATTCATAGCGCTTTAACATCTTTAGGTTCGATCTTTGAGAGTCGAGTTAAAGAAGCACCATAAGGCATCGGTAGCAAGCTGTTTACGAGTGGACATCGGACGAGAAGGGTTTCCAATGATGTTATCCAATGGGTGATCATGTATCCATTTTCTAAGATGTTCATGTGGTTGTGGTTGTGGTTGTGGAACCAAGTAGCAGAGTCGATGTCTCCGATGAAGATGGTTCAAATGATGATTCGAGGAGCAAATATATTTTCAAATGGAGCATCTTCGGGAGTAGCAAAGGATTAACTTCATCCCGTGAATCGAAGCATTTCCATGATGTACACTTGATGATTGAAGATTTGTTGATGAAACAGTTGGTCGGACAGATGCGCTTCTTGGCTTAATGACATAGAAGTTAAAGGGTTAATTTCATTGACAGGGATAGAAGCAGCCTCTGGTGATTGAATTGTCATATCATTGTTACTTGGCTCAAATTGTTCATCAAACATTGGATCAAGCAGTTTCTTTAAATCATCTTCTGACTGAGGTACATATGGAGTTGCTGATGAGAAGTTTGGTACAAGAGATGAACCAATGGGACTGCTTTGAAGTGCGGGTCCTGAACTAGATTGTCCAGGAGCCATTTGACCGGTCAGCTCATCAAACGTGACGTGAATTGTTTCCATAATATTTCGGGTTCTCTTGTTGTAGATTCTATAACCTTTTGAGTTAGGTGCATAGCCTACAAAAACTCCAATGTCCGCTTTAGCTCTCAGTTTTCCTAAATCTTGACCATCATTAGTTGGATAACATAAAGCACCGAACACACGAAGGAATGAAAGATCGGGTTTTGTTGTGGACAAGTTCATATGGAGTTTTCCATGAGCGGTGTGAATCGGGGATCGATTTTGGGTGTAGCATGCGTGGCGATAGCTTCACCCCGGAGAAACATTGGAACTTTTGAGTAAATCAAGATAGTCCTTGCGGCTTCCACAAGAGTTCGATTTAGTCTTTCAACTACACCGCTCGTTGAGGAGTTCGAGGAACACTTCTTTGATGACCGATTCCAATACTTTCATAAAATTCACTAAGTTGTTTGTTAACAAACTCGGTTCCATTGTCTGCTCGGATGATTCGACCATTTTATTAAGACGAACTGCAATTGTTGATGAGTTTGATGATGAAATCGGAGTTTCATCCTTTGTCTTTAAGAACTTTACCCGGTGAATCTAGAGAAATCATCAACCACAACTAATACATATTTCTTCCCAAAGATATTCTCAGACTCTCATGGGTCCACATAAGTCCATGTGAATTGTATGAAGAACTTCGTGATCGAGTTTGTAGGTTTAGATTTATGGGCATACTTCTTGCTTTTTCCCAATCGGCATCTTGAACAAAGATGATCATTTTCATACTTAAGTCTAGGTAGACCTACAACTAAGTCCTTTCGGAGAGATCATTGATAGTCAAGTTCAAGTGATTGAGACGACGATGCCATAACCATGACTTTGTTTTAGAAGCCTTTGACAACAAGCAAATTGAGAAGACTTCATCATATCTTTGATAGAGATGGTGTATAGATTTGAGCCACGTGAACCTCTTAAAGTTCCTTACCATCAAGTTCTCTAACGAAACAATTATGTTTTCTAAAGGCTACTTCTAGATCGTAATCGCAGAATTGACCAACAGAGAAGATTATGACCAAGACCTTCCACATAATATACCCCGGAGATAACACTTTTTCCAACAACATAATCTCCATAACCCTTAATAGCACCAAATGATCATTCTCGAATCTAACGTCGTCCGATGAATTTGCTTACAAAGTTCATGAGCGCGACCGGTCTCCGGTATATGCTTGGAACAACTGAGTCCGGTACCACGTAGCGATTTGAACGATCTGCAGTTGAACATGCACAAGAATGGATAAGCGGATATTTGGGATCCCCATGCAAGAATGGGTTCCATTTGGTTAGTGTGAAGAATTGGAACACCCACATCGAAATAGAAACATCCATATCGTAAGTAGAAGCAATGGAATCATTGGGAATAGATGCGATCTTGGTGTCAGATTTGACCTATTCAAAGTATGTTCACTTCTTAAGGAATAGTTCTACCAGTAGGCATCCATTTTCTAGTGGGCATAGTCTTGGTTTGAGGACAAAACTGATTATTCTTATGACCAAAAGGTATCCAATAATAAACTATCTTTATAAATAGTATCATAATTCAAGCAGACATCATTACAAGGTTTGCAAATAGTATCAGAATTCGAATTAATTACAGTACGTCTATGGCTAATACTAGAATCAACACGATTCGTTTTATTTAACTCAAACTTAGTGTTCCTAGGGTGATCTTCTACTTTCTTCCAATGCACATTCTTAGCTTGCGATATCCTATCATTCCTTGTGTTTTCTTGAGACTTTGACCTACTCGCTTTAATGTCACCTGTTTACTCTGTAGAGGAATGGGAACATTAGTTGGTTTTGCTAATTTATGCATTTCTGTTTAGATGTTGGGATCCGAACTATTTGAAGGCACAATAAAGTTCATTCTCTTAACAATGAGAAGTCTTTGGGAGTTGAACTCCTAGAGGGCACATTCGAGTTCACATTCTTAGCACTAACGGATTTGGAATCGAACTACTTGAAGGCACACTAAGGTTCACGCTCATAACATTTGGCATTGAATGACTTGCATGCTTGGCATTAGGCATTGAACAAGGTATCAAGGATTGACTTGCTCACCTAAGGTTTTAGGGCATATTGTAATTAAGCATTCTAGAAGTTCTTGAGATCGTTTGGCATATAAGCATGCATGGCCAATTGCATTATCAAGTGGTTTCTCTAACTTATCCTCTTCTACAATATCACGGAGACATTCTTGGTTGTCCTTAAGATATGAGAAATATGTTTGAATTGCTAGTTTGTTATTCCTAAGATGAGGAGGAACATATTTCACAGTCAAAGCATATTTATTACAGACATGCACCTTTGAAGCACCATTCTCCCCATTGGTCATTGGCATTTTCCCTTTTACCTGACTCTTCAGATTCTCAATTTCCTTTTGCAACGAGGTTATTTTTGTTACGAGTGACTTTAATTGACTCAAATAACTCATTGAAATGACGTTTAACCTTTTCATTTTCTTCTAGAAAACTCTCATTTTCCTTTGTAAGGCATTAACCAAGTTTTGAAGATGAAAATTTTGAGAATTCGAGAATCTAAAGGAGGAGGCATTTGGGAACCCGTCATATTGTTCTTTTCACCCTTTAATTGAGAGATTTGGGCTTTCAACTTTCTCGATCGTGTTACTGATGAGCTTGAATCGGTTCGTCACATTTGTTTAGTTCAAAAGCGCATCAAACTCGAACATCCGAGGATATCTTGATGTTTGAGGTTTTAACATTTTCTTTAAGATGTTGATATTTTAGTTGCAAGTCAAAATGTTCAACTTCTAGCTTAGAAAATGTTTTACCAAATTATCGTGATCATCATGTTCAATTTTATCTCTTAGTTTAGAGTTTTTGATTTCAAGCTCAATGACACGATCATGGGAGAATTTCAACGCAAGCAGATAATTCATGAAATTGAGAAGCGATAATAGAGCAATTAGTAGCAAGATAAACCACATCTTGAGAGATACATTCGTAAATCGATTCTCGTTTAAGGTATGCAAGTTCTTCTTCTCAATTTCATTATATTTTAATGCCCGCTTATAGTCACTAACCACAACTATCATTGCATCAAATTCCTTTTCCATTTCTTTAATGTCTAAATTCATTCCCTTTTTAAGACTTTCAAAATGATCTTTTAGTTGTTTAAAGAAAGGCATGACTTGAGTTAAATAACATTCTTTTGTTTGCTCAAACCCCTTTCCTCTTCGATTATACCCATGGGTGTGATTCTTTTCTTACAAGTTTTCTCAAAATCAACAAATAGTTGAAAAATAACATATTGATGATTAAGGTCTAGCTTTTAGTGGCAATAGTCCTAAGAACTAAATGCATTGGTGTATTGGGAGGATACATCGTCAAGGCATTTTCCTAAAGGGAGGGTTTGTTACAACAAGATTCTCTGCTTTTGCTTATCTAAATCCTTTTCCGAACACTTGTTCGGGTGTTAACAACGTCGAGGCTTAAACATGTTCAAGGAAATCCAGTTCTCCTTCTTGTAATCATGGGGTGTGATATTTATTTTCTTCTCTTTACAATAAGGATCATCTAATTTCTTGTTCATCTTTTCCTAGTGACTTCATCGATTTCTTATCTTCCTCGATTGCACTCAACGCAACTAGGTTTTGTCTAGGTTTAAGGATTTCATTGCCATCATAAAGAACCTTATGAGCATTTCTAGCCTTTTAATGACCTCTGGATTTGGTTCCTCAACAAGGGTAATGCTATGCTTATCGCTTAAGACTCTATGTTTAGTGATTAAGTGAGCGATCGAATGGTATTTCCTTGTACGTACAACTTATTTTCAAACTTGTTTTTCAAGGTTTTAGATTAGAAAAATCATTCAAAAGTTTTGATTCCTTAGCATTGAATTATTGCTTAAGCATTTTAACATTTTCTTGAAGTTCTTGTTTTTGCTTAGCGCTTTAGAAAGCTTTTCTTGTAAGGAGTTTAAATCTTGTTTTAATACTTCTCTCTAAACCTAATTTTTCTAATAGTTGTACACATTTGGTCATCCATCTCCACGCCACGGGTGGTCAACTCAAACTTAGCACGTTGTTCATAAATAACAACACATTCTTTATAAGCATTTAGCTTAGAGATAATGAGAATCATCGAGGCACATGCGGTGTATTCATCAAAACCATAGTCATTGTTGATCGCAGAAGATGCATCACTTGGTACAACTTCACTTTCACTTTGTTTCACATATTGATCATATGGGACAACATTGATATTCCCCATATTTTCAATATTTGATTCAATAGTTTGATTGTTTGTACTTTGTCATGCATCTTTTGTACATTAGCATCATCTTATAGTTTTAATACCTCCGAGATGAGTTTGTCTTTGGATGGGCCACTTTTGGTGAAGATGAGACCTTAGGAGAAACCATTGGAGAAATGCTAGCCATAAAATTGTGTGTGCAGAGGTCCATCATCCACATCAGTCGTATGCATCACAATCGGCGACTTGAAAGGCATTCGATGATTGTGACCTATCTCCCGAATTGGTCGCTCATCCACATCCGCATCATAGGTCTTGGCATTTCCTCGGTGAGAAACAACAACTCTTCTTCATCCAAAGTCGCACCATTATCCCGAGCTTGCACAAGCAACATCTTATCTCAAGTATTTCGCATTCGTGGACGTTTTGGAGATGTGCGGTTCGCAATGTGTCCTTCACCACCACGCTTGTAGCATTTGATTGGCTTTGCTTGACCACGGTTTCCATTCCTTCCCTATTCGATTTGCAAGATAACCTCTACCACTCCACCTCTTGCTTGTTCATATCGCTTTCTTGAACCGGTTGCACCATAACCTTTCCATCTCCGACGGTGGCTTGATTGTGTGGATTGGATGCAACCGAGATTGTTGTTGGTGTGTGGAAGAGAGTTCATGTTTTGACTAATCGGAAGAGCCGTTGATTAATGAAGTTTCCACGTGTGCATCAACATCGCCTTGTTTGAACATAGGATCGGGAATGAGTTTGTGATTACCATTACCCATAGGTATGACTTGTGAGGCTTTGGTTGTGATTCGATGTTTGAGTAGAAAGCCATTGAATCATTTGATGAGCTTGTCTCTCCTCGGTTGGTTTTGAACCGATTAAGAATCCTTTTTCAAACATATAATGTCTCTCATTCGAAGAAGGAAGGCATAGAGTTGCTCATAGTTTGTATTTTTCAATCCTTTGGTTAGCTTTACGTAGTGACAAACTTGTGCCATTCGGGATTCATGTTGTTCACAAACTTTGAGTTCAGTTGAATGTTTGGCATGGTCATTCTGATGTTCCTCATGTCATTAACAAGCTTGTGGAATCTCACATAATACTCATAGACACTCTCATCTGGTTTCATCTTGAAGTGCTCAAATTCATCATAGAGTTGTGATTCTCTATCTTCCATAGTTAATTTAGAACCCGAGAGAAGCATCTTGACATTATCCCACACCGCCTTTGCTTGATGTTGTGATTGATCGACTTGTAGATATCTTTTGGAAGACCTTGAAGTACGATGTTAGAAGCCCCGATATCAAGATCGAATCTCTTTTCTCCTTATCATCGAGCTTATCATACGTCTTTGGTCTATCTATTCCATAGATCATTGTTCCATCTTCACCGTATCAATTAAGTCTCTAGTAGTCTCAACCCGACACGGTCCTTCATCAATCGATTTGAGAATGTTGACTCCATTTTCCTTTCCAAGACAAGACAATCGATTCTTTGAGCCCAAGAGTCGTAGTCGGTTACATCAAGCATAGGTGGATGAGTATCGACCGCCGCTTGAACGTCCTTAGCTACGGAAGAAACAATAGTAGGAACGATGTTTGCCATGATTACAAGTACTACGGATTTTACAATTCTTTGATTAAACCGGAAATTGATTCTTTCACGGGATTTTACTAAACCAAAAGAACAACCGTAAGAATGTATCACGAAGAAGTGACAAGTCTAAAATTAGACAAGTAGTAAAACAAAACTCGCTTAGTTATCAACTCGCTAAACACCCAACTCGCTCAAGGAGACAACTCGCAAGGGATCAACTCGCTAAATAGCCAAGTCGCTTTAGCATCAACTCGCAACATCGTCAACACGCTTAATGAATCAAGTCGCTAAATAGCCAACTCGCTTTAGTATCAACTCGCAACACAATCAACTCGCTTGAACACCAAGTCGCTTAAATTAACTCGCTAGTTTTATAACTCGCTTAATAGCTAAGTCGCTTTAGATCTCAAGTCGCTAAAGAAACAACTCGCGTAGAACCCAAGTCGCATAAAATCAACTCGTTAAACAACTAAGTCGCATGTACCAACTCGCTTCCAATAACAAAGCAACTCGCTTTGAAGAAAAAGCTATCCGAGACAACTCGCTCGCACAAACTTCAAAAATAATCACTTTATCAATAAAAACAACCAAACCACAAAGATTTAAGCCTTCCAATTCAAAACATAAACACATATGATGATCCTAAACACAAAAGTACAAGCAAAATTCAAACTTTAACATTAGAATTTGTCCAATGAATCAAACTCTCCTAAACCTTTAATACCCCAAAACCTTATGAAATCCACCAAAACAAGAAGCATGAAAGATGAGTGATCAAACCATGGCTCTTGATACCAATTGTTAGATATATGATTTCACAAACACATTAAACCATAACCATGTGGGCGTTATCAATGTTTAGAGAGAAAGTTCTAGTGAGAGAAAGGAAGAGAGTTGGGAACTATGTGAAACAAAGAAAAATAGTATTGAGCTCCAACCCTCTACCTTGGGAGGTAGAGGGTATTTATAGTTTCTTACAAACAAACGCCACCTACGGGATGTGGATCGGGCATACAAGTGGGTAAAGACCCGTCCGTCCTCCACGGTGTTACATAACTAAATACTACTTAACATAAAATAACTACGACTACGAGCTTTCAAACGATTACATATTCTTGAGGTGACCGACTCTTTAATACCGAATTTCTAATTCCTAACAATTTGAAATATCATCGGAGAATTTCCAAGTCTGTAAAGGGATCCTCTGATTACACAAAACCTACATACACAAAACCTACATCGCCAAATTGTATGTAAACCGGTGGAACTTAAGCATCTAGCATTGTATTAGGGTTAAAAACTGCCAATGTGAAAAGTCTCATGGCCCAGTTTTGCGGTTTTGTTTGTCTTATAGCCGAGGAAAATACCTAAATCTCTTCTATCTCCATCTATGTTAAAGAAGTAAATATGATTTGATCATTTTATTCAAGTTATCATTTCTCTCTTCTCCATTGATAATTCTCTCACACTTCTCCCAAAATTTTGGAAATATAGATTTTGATAACATGGTAATCCAAAGTTTTGTTCCTTCGCATTAGGTAACTATAAAAAGGAAATAACGGAAACATCAAACAACCACGACTTGGAGCAATTGAGACATGGGTGATACACAATACACATAATTTCTTTCCACATGAAACCTTACACATACATAAACAGAAATATAAAGACATACCAACACTTGATACATGAACATTTATGGTGCTTGTTCAATAAAACCAACTAACATTGAACCTTAAAAATGCTAAGCAAATTCTGCAGGCAGAGTCTCCCAATGCAAACTTGGTTTCCAGTCAGCTTCTGCAAGGACTTTGAGTATCTCCTTTGCCACAATCTTGCTCCCAACAGGTGTTAAATGTACCCCATCTCTGCCGTTACGAATGTTTAGTTAATTACATTTTACAACAAATAATAACAGAAATTCTTTAGATATTTACTTATCAAACTGTTTCGATAACAAAAGGTAATGAAATCAGTTGATCACGCGCACCGAAGGTTATTAAGGTAGAATAATTGGGCTAGAAGAATATGAATGTACAATAAACCTAGATAAGTGCTCGAAAACTGACATTCTAAATGGCATAATTTTGCCATTTTACCCCTGGGAATAATTTTGTGCTAAATTAAATATGATATTCTGAACTCGATGCTAGAAACATATATGGTAGGATACTCACGTAAAGCATGTTGTCATCCAGCCATTATGCTGCTTAAATGCATTACAAAGATTAATAGCCTTAATTCCCATCTCATGGCACAACTGTACACAAGCATCTGCATATTTTTGGCAAAGCAGATTTTTGCGACCAACAGTACTGGTTTCATGAAAAAACAATTTGAAGTGTCAATGAGAATGTACAATGACAAAGAAGTATAAGAAGAAAAAAATTAGCTCAGAATAATAATATCACCCGCAAAGTTCTAATATTTGAGCTTCATTCACCGGAGGAGTGGTAAGAAATATTAACCGCGTCTTCTCTGAAAGACTCTGGTAACAACATATGGGTTGAACACATTACTTTGTAAATGTTTCTTATGATATTCGCCATGGATTTGTTATATGCTTTCAAAACAGTTCATATGTTAATCAGATTATTGATTTATGATAAAACTTGCCTTGAGATAGATAGCTATCTTCCTCATGTTTTCAACATACTCAGAAAGTGGTACATGAGCACAAACGCCATTTGGACTAGGAGGTTTTGAATCGTTACCTCCAAAATAAACTATCACGAGAGATGGTTGTACTGGATCATCCTGAGTACGAACAATTTATTTCTCGATTATCCAAAGCGTATGATAAAACAATATGATTTAGTGGTCTAGGCTTTATCGGGATTCTGTTTTAAAAAATATCTTTTTGGTAAGTTTTGAGAATGGACTGTCTAATTGAAGATTTTACTTTTTTGTCCTTCTGTATGATTTAGGGTTAAATGGAATATGACTGTTTGATAAGCGTTGTGGATAGATCTAATAAGATTCATCGGAATGTGAAACTTAACACTTCCATATATATGATGGTTATGCAGCACTTCCTATATATGTTTTTACATATAAAATGAATAAATTACCTTTGGAAATACTTGATCCACAACTTGTAGTGCTTGCCTGGAGTTCCAACCACCATATCCCCGCAAAAATATGTCAGCCTGTAGCATTTGCAAATAAACAGATATTCATGTACAGAAATATAACAAATACATTAATATTATTCCTCCAAACTAATTCTCAAAACATTTATGAATAAATCGACCATGATCCTAAACTAATTCTTTATTACACCAAACACCTTTCTTTGTCAGCATCTCCTCCATCACAAGTCGCTACACAAGCAATAGATAAACTCACAAAAAACCTCATTTTCAGGGATAGCTTTTGTAAGGGCTGGACTAACGAGTAACCTTACAGAGTTGGTTAAGATGGATAAAGAAAAAGAAAAAAAAAATGAGTTCATTAAACTATCACATTTAATTAAAGCAGTTTATAAATTTAAGTTATGTTTATTAAATGTAATTTTCTACTTGAAATGAAAGATTAGGCTCAATAAATACTACGGGTGGAAGCGGGCGGCCAATCCGCTGTGAAAAGCTGGATCGGATCGGTAAAAGCAAGCGAGCTCAAACCTAAGTTGGGGCTCATTTAATTATCGAGTTCTAGCCCGAGCTTCATGTATAAAGATCGACTAGGCCGAGAGCCTAAACGAGTCTTAGAAATATATACGTATAAATATCGGCACACGTGTGACTATGAATAAACAAGCTCAAATTAAATAAACGAGCTCAAGCATAGTGAGCTTAAGGAGCCGAGTTTGAATCGAGCTTTATTTCGTGTAACTCAGTCATAAATATGAGCTGAGCCCAAGCTTGTACTAACTTAAGAGATAAACTAGTGTGCTTGCTTATTAATATGCATCAAGTGAGAAAATGACGAAACAAACCTTACGAGAATAAATGTCAGCAAGAATAGCACCCCAACCTTGTTCACCAAAACTAAATTGAACGATTGATGAACCGAACAAAACGAATTGGGGTCTTCTTGGCCCGACCATCTTCACTTGTAAAATTAAATTCCTTGCAGGCAACAAGTAACTAACAAGTGTGTTTATGGCCTATTTCATTTTTGGATCTAATAATAAGGTTAGTAAACTGAGCTGTTGAGATTTGTTTACTTTATTAAAACCCGTAATAACCGTGATCTTATTAAATATGATTTTAAAATTTAATATTGTTCGTATATAGTCTAAAAACACATGCGAATATGAAAAAGTATTTTTTATTTTTATATTTTGTCCGCACTCCGCTGTGAGTCGAGTAGTTTAGATTTAATTAAGGTACTCCTAAAATAAAAGCATATAATGGCTGGAATGTTCTTTACAACTTTTCAACGACTCGTGATAACCGTGATCTTATTAAATATGATTTAAAATTTAATAATGTTCGCATATAATCTAAAAAAAGACATGCCAATATTAAAAAGTATGATTTTTTTTTCCGCACTCGGCTGCGATACGAGTGGTTAAGATTTAATTAAGGGACTCTTAAAATAAAAGCATGTAATGGTTGGAATTTTTTTTACAACTTTTCAAAGACAATTTTGCAATGTAATTAAACTGAGAGACATTTGTGTAATTTTTGTTACACAAATGTCCTTAGATTTAACTGAAGGAATGTTTTTGTAATCGAATGTTAATGTCGGGGACTTTTTTGCAAAATTTCAAGGACTGTTTTTGCAAAGAAAATAAAAGACAAGTACCATTTCTACAAAAAGCCAAACCGCAAGAACCATTTTTGCTATTTCTCAAGAATGTTCAAAGACTTTTTGACAATTTTTCAATGGCTATTTTCGCAAAGCTAATAAAACACATGGACTACTTTGCGTAAAATCAAATCGCAAGTCAATTTTTGCTATTCTTAAAAGGTGTTTACTCTTTGGTGAATTGTAACATTTATGAAAAATGTGAATATTTAAAATGAACATCTGAGTTTAAAAGAATGTTTCTTGCAAGAGAATATTAACAATATACGAAAATATCAAATAACCGATGAATATTAGAAAATAGAAAATGTCAAACTAAACCAAAAGGATTGTGTTTTGATGATACTTTATTGTGTGAGAAGCTCTTCAATCACATGATTGTGGATTCAAGTCCAAACTTAAGATCGTGAGATAGTCTCGATGTAAATATTGTGAGGTAGTTAGTTTCGTTTAGAAATAATAAAAAAAATGTTAAGGGCTTAGCTTGACCCACTTAGTGAAGTAATCAATAGCTACTACCAATAACTTTACTTTTCCGGAGCTTCTAGGAGTGGTCCAACGATGTTGATGCCCCATCGGCAAAAAGGCCACGCCGATGTAATCGAGGTCATATCTTGCTTTGGCATCTTGGATACCTTAAACCATACCTTTAACAACAATCCTTCCATTTCAAGAACTCCAACAATCATGAAGGGTTAGTGTCTAACTTTATGTCAACTCAAGAAGCTTGATTGTCAAAATTTGAAGCCGATTTCAAACAACAACAAAGTGAGATGACAAATAAGCTTGACACCCTTTTAAAGGTTTTCAATGACCGAATAATGGGAGCACTCCCAGTGATACCGTCAAGAACCCAAAGGTTAACGCGGTCTCATCAACCCAAGGTTCTTGTCCATCAAAGGAGGCGCATATCCATGCCCTTCATCACATCCCCATTTCACTTGGTTAATACTATCAAAACATGTTTCAAGCAAACTCAAATGTGCCGAAAAACCAAGAACACAATGAAAATCAAGTTTCGGTCAATAAAAATCTTGAAACACCAACTAATCAAAAACCCAAAATAACCATAGAAAATGAATTCAAAGAACTTTAAAAAGAGAAACCGGTTCTTGATGTCTTAAACCATTCACCTTATTATCATGCTTTAATGGATAAATATGAGGAAAGATTAAAGTTGGGTAAAAATGGGCCCGCGTTTGTCCAAAATAAACCACCTAAGAAATTAAATGATTCTCGTTCTACCTTGTAGCATTGGAGATTCCAAAGCTTTTGACACATTAGCTGACTTAGGATCAAGCATTAACTTACTTCCGTTACCCCTTTATAAAAGCCTCAACTTAGGGAAGTTAGAAGAAACGGAAGAAATAATTGGTTTAGCGGATGGGAGTTTAGCATATCCGGTAGGGATAATAAAGGACATGATAGTGCATATAGGAAAATTGAACATTTTGGCTTTCATGTCCTTGATATGGCTAGTGACCCTACATGCCTATTGTTAGTTGGAAGAGGATTCTTAGCTACTGCTAGTGCTATAATTGATTGTAAGATGTCCAAAGTAACGGTAGGAGAAGGATACACTAGGTCAATCCACGATGTCAAGAAGCATGCTTATGACATTGATGAGGAACAAATACCTCATCAGATAGCTTTGGATAGGAAACCATCGAGATATGGACCTTGGATTAATGGAGAGTTTATAGGACCTCAACGCCCATTTTATTTAGATGAAGAATTTGTAAATAAAACTCACATTATTGAACAACAATTGGCTAGGGAAACCGAGATAGATCCATTTGAGGATCCCTTAGTTTTTACGAAGATGATTAAATTCCTATGAGCCTTGCCAATTAAATTAGGCATGAATTGGTGGAAAAATGAAAGTTCAAAAAGAAATAGAATTGGAAAAAGCCACCCAAAGAAGGAGATGGATCATGGCACATAAAGATGACATTATATGATCCCGATGGAAAGAAGTTTGAAAAGTTATACCGAACAAAACGTACTAATAGAAAACAAAAGAAAATTTTAATCCAAAAGATATCCTCGATGAGGAGTTTACTCACATAGGCTAGTACGTCATGACTTTGAGTCTAGCTACAATACTCATAAATAAAGAAAAGTGCTTCTTGGGAGGCAACCCGTGTTTATTTGTTTGATTGTTTGTTTTAATTTGTTTGCATGTCATATATGCCTCCTCATTATTGTTTAATGTTCATGTTTCAAATACTATAAAATGCTTTATTTTGTTTTTAACCTCGTCTTAATTACATATAGGCAAGTATCCGCGCCTAGCGACAGCGGTTGTTAGCGGCAGACAATTAACGATGTACGATATTGTGATAAGTGTTTCGTATAACGTTCAAAATAGAACATGAAAAGATGAAAATGTAATTGCAATCGGTTCTAACATGCGATAATTCATCTAAAGCAAAACTTCTTAACATGTATTAAAGAATATATAAAAACATTTAGTGAAACTAATAAAACATTACATCAATTATGAAATAATAACTTACAAGATGTAACAAATAAGAATAGTGGCAACAAATGTGAAAATTTTGAAAATTATTTTTTTTAATAATATGTATAAATCATTGCCTAACTTAGATTGATATAAGACAACTATACTTGATATATTTAGGGTTTTAGCCGTACAATAGCAATGTACTTTTTCAAATGTACCGATCTAGTATGCTGTTAGGAATTGGAAACTCCATAGTGAAGTGTCGGTCACCCCAATAATGGTCTAGCATATGTTAGCTCGTAGACTTGTCGTTGTTTACGTTATTTAGTAGTTAATTAGTTAGTCGATAGCGTAGAATAGTTTAGAGTAACACCGTGGAGGAAGGACGGGTCTTTACCCACTGTATACCGATCCACAGCCCATCAGATACCTTTGAGTTGTGAGTGAATGATGTGAAATGCAGATTTTAGGGCTTGTATTTATAGGTTCGATCACGATTCTGGCGTAACTTAAGTTGCGAGTTACGCCGTAACTTAATTATCTTCAAAACATACACCTCGTCAAAGTGACTACGGCGTAACAATAAGGAATGGTTACACCGTAGTTTGCAGCTCCGTCGTAGTGTTGATGTGAGTTATGCCGTAACCTCTTAAGAGAAGGTTGTTACGTCGTAATGCTTGTGAGGATATTACGGCGTAGTTGATGCAGGCGCGAAATACTTCATGACCTAGATGATTACGGTGTAACCTTAGTTGAGAGTTACGCCGTAACTGCAGTTGAGTTGGTCTTTTGTGATAAAACACTAGCTACAGCATAATTGAGAACATGAGTTACGCCGTAGCTTCTTCATAAATAGCATACTATCATAAAACCGTTAGGAAAATCTCCAAATCCGCGTCTCTAAGCTCCAATGCTTATAATTTACCTGGAAGTTAAATATAAAGGAATACAAGCGTAAATCCATATAAATGACATAAAATATGAGCATAATCAGGGAAAATTGACATTAAAAAGTCAGGATTATTTGATGTTATCAGGGATCCGTCATAACCGTGGGACAGTAGGCACATTTTTCCTATAAATAGTGAGTCATTTCTCTCTTGCTAACTACCACTTTTAGATATACTTTCTCTCGGTATTCTAACCTCACTAACCACAGATCCAAAGGATCATTCTATGTAGTTTTATCTTTGTGTGATTCTCTATGTTCCTTTTAAAGGCGAGATCACCACCTCTTGAAGACGTGCAAGCTCAAGGTCATGAGTTGCTAAGCTTCGTCATCATCAAGACCACTGAAGTGCATCTTGTTGATAGTTCTTTCCTCCCTCCAAAGAAGTGTCGTGTTGAAGGCATTAGTGAACGGTGTTGAAGGTGTACATTCGATGAAGTGCGTCGATGTACAAGTTGTGTAGTTTGGGTTAAAGGATGTTGATATCCTTTCTAGTATTGTAAAAAGAAGTGTATCTCCTTTGGGTAGTTGTGTTGTGGTGTAGTGTTGGGTAGTAGCTCCTCCTTTGTAATGGAACTCGGTATCTACCCTTGTACCGGATAAAGTGTAGGCGACGTTGTGATAGGTTTGGTTCTACCTCGTGGAAGAACTCGGTGTCTAGCCTTGTACTGGATAAAAAGTAGGCGACGTTGTGAAGGCTTCTTTGTCACATTAAGGAGGTTATGTTGTGTAGTGCTTAGAAACTCTCGAGTGGGGGTACTCGGGGAGTGGAGTAGGGCAAGGAAGGTGTCCTTGTAGCCGAACCACTATAAACACTCGTGTCGTGGTTTTGTGTTCCTTTACTCTTTATCCCTTGCATTACTTACTTATATATTCATCTATCAATATCCAACACACAATCTAAATAGATTGACATAAGTCGATCTAAATACTTTAAAACGAAGTTTTAATCGGTAAAACTATTCACCCCCCCCCCTTCGAGTTTTCCACAATGATCATTACCAAGTTTCTTAGAGTATATTTTACTTTAAAAACTTGACATGATCTGTGTATGTTTGAAAACTACAAAGAATGAAATTTCTTAAAACAAAAATTCATGTTTTAGAAATGTTTATATTTTAAATAAAATGTTGGATAGTGATAGATCATTCTAACATCTTCTTTTGAGAAATCTTCATGCTAGGATTGACACAGAAATTTGAAGCGAGCCAAACCGATAAGAAACAAAGAAGTTAGGACTCTCTAAAATTGAGCAAAAATGCATTTTTGGACTTTTTACAAAACTTACTCCGTGATGTTAAACGTAAAAAGTTGCGTTTTACCACATTTTGAGTCGTAAAACCTCATTACAAGTGTATAAAGGTGACAAAAGTTTATAAAACTCATATGCATATCATGCATAACATGTACGACCTAAAGCACCTTATTATTCAATTAGGTTGCGTTCAGGTTTTTCTTGATTTGCGTGCCACCACTTATTTATCGAGAATATCATTTGTTTGAGGTGAGTTTCATAGTCCCGCATTTTTACTTGATTTCACTTGCTTTCGGGTAGGAACACATTACTTGCTTTTATGTTTTAAATACAAGTACATTTACTCGTTACGTATTGGCCTAAGTGACCGTTAACCCATATTTCATCATTGTCCTTTATCATGAACCGTTAATTACATTGGTAAGCACGAATGTTGTGAATATATTTATTAGGATTGACACTCCCCGTCTGGGTTGGCTCAGTTACACGTCAAATGGACGCAACACCATTTGAGTATCAACCAGGTGTTCTTGGGTTAGACACCTGCATTGGGCACTCCCATTATATTATTGTTAACGCTTCGGTTTCATGAGCTTAGGCAGTAGTAAACGCATTTTCGTGTCATTGTATGTGTTACAATGGTCACAACGCTATAAAATCTTGTGGTTCATTTTTACATTTATTTTAAACTTATGATCTTACCAACATTATTGTTGACCGTTTTAGCATGTATTTCTCTTGTAAATGATTTGACTAGCAGGGATTTCATAGTGTGACATTCGCAGAGTCCTACCTTGTAGCATCATATCATGAAGACTTCATTGTGTTGTCGTACATTCAATGGGAACATTTTGTTATTTTTATTTGTGATATGTAACTTTAAAGCTTCTTGTTGAACTTATGTTTTTCTAAACTTGAATGTACTTTTTCTAAAACGACTCGTTTAGAGGTCGTTCTTTATTATCTTATGCTTTGTTTTATGACCGTCACGTCTCCGGTTACCTTTCCGCTGTGATATTTTAGGGTGTGACAATTGAAGATTCTCACATGGTTCTCTCCCAAATTTTGGAAATATGGATTTTAATTACATGGTAATCCAAAGTTTTATTCCTTCGCATTAGGTAACTATAAAAAGGAAATAACGAAAACATCAAACAACCACGACTTGGAGCAATTGAGACATGGATGATACACAATACACATAATTTCTTTCCACATGAAACCTTACACATACATAAACAGAAATAAAAAGGCATAAAAACACTTGATACACGAACATTTATGGTGCTTGTTCAATAAAACCAACTAACATTGAACCTTTAAATGCTAAGCAAATTCTGCAAGACATAAAAACGCTTGATACACGAACGTTTATGGTGCTTGTTCAATAAAACCAACTAACATTGAACCTTAAAAATGCTAAGCAAATTCTGCAGGCAGAGTCTCCCAATGCAAACTCAGTTTCCAGTCAGCTTCTGCAAGGACTTTGAGTATCTCCTTTGCCACAATCTTGCTCCCAACAGGTGTTAAATGTACCCCATCTCTGCCGTTACAAATGTTTAGTTAGTTACATCTTACAACAAATAATAATAGAAAATCTTTAGATATTTACTTATCAAAAGTTTCGATAATAAAGGTAATGAAATCAGTTGATCACGCACAACGAAGGTTATTAAGGTATAATTCGGCTAGAAGAATCTGAATGTACAATAAACCTAGATAAGTGCTCGAAAACTGACATTGTAAATGGCATAATTTTGCCATTTTAACCCTGGGAATAATTTTGTGCTAAATTACATATGATGTTCTGAAATCGATGCTATAAACATATATGGTAGGATACTCACGTAAAACATGTTGTCATCCAGCCATTATGCTGCTTAAATGCATTACAAAGATTAATAGCCTTAATTCCCATCTCATGGCACAACTCTACACAAGCATCTGCATATTTTTGGCAAAGCAGATTTTTGCGACCAACAGTACTGGTTTCATGAAAAAACAATTTGAAGTGTCAGTGAGAATGTACAATTACAAAGAACTATAAGAAAAAAATAATAATAATAATAATAATAATAATAATAATAATAAATAAATAAATAGCTCATAATAATAATATCACCCGAAATGTTCTAATATTTGAGCTTCATTCACCGGAGGAGCAGTAAGAAATATTAGACGTGTCTTCTCTGAAAGACTCTGGTAACAGTTGAACACATTACTTTGTAAACGTTAGTCTTATGATATGCTATGTTTGCAAAACAGTTGATATGCTAATTAGATCATAAGTTTATGATAAAACTTGCCTTGAGATGGATAGCTATCTTCCTCATGTTTTCAACATACTCAGAAAGCGGTACATGAGGACTAAGGCCATCTGGACTAGGAAGTTTTGAATCGTTACCTCCAAAATAAACTATCACGAGAGATGGTTGTACTGGATCATCCTGAGTACAAACAATTTATTTCTCGATAATTCAAAGAGTGTTTCATAACACAATATGATTTAGTGGTCTAGGCTTTGTCGGGATTCTGTCTTAATAAATGACTTTTTGGTAAGTTTTGAGAATGGACTGTCTAATTGAAGATTTTACTTTTTTGTCCTTCTGTATGATTTAGGGTTAAATGGAATATGACTGTTTGATAAGCGTTGTTGATAGATCTAATAAGATTCATTGGAATGTGAAACACATCCATATGATGGGTTATGCAGCACTTCCTATATATGTTTTTACATATAAAATGAATAAATTACCTTTGGAAATACTTGATCCACAACTTGTAGTGCTTGCCTGGAGTTCCAACCAGCATATCCCCGCATAAATATGTCAGCCTGTACCATTTGCATATAAACAGATATTCATGTACAGAAATGACAAATACATTAATATTCCTCCAAAGTAATTCTCACAACATTTCTGAATAAATCGAGTACACTACATGTAAAAAAAGGATATACATAAAAGGGGGAAAGCCATAAATACTCTAAGTACTCATCTGTATAACTCATTATGCTTTCTCTACTTTGAAAAAACTCATTGTACTAACTTATCTTCTACATCTTATAACTCCGGCCAAGCACCAAAATTTACGGTTAAAAACCCAACAGCAATTAGACAGCAACTCCACAAGATTCAAAGCAAATTAAACAACAAATAACTCATCTCCTTATCACAGATTCGAAACAAATTTATACAAACCCATCATCGATCTTTGTCAAATCAAAACCCATCACAATAAGAAACCCACCTTAGACCTTTTTAAGACCTTGAACCGAAAATACAACATCAAAGAAACTGAGTTTTTGAGATTATTAAGGTTGTTTGGGTGATTGTTAAGAATCTGAGTTTGTGTGTGTGAGAGATTAGTTGCTGACAAAAGTTAGGTGTGTTTTGTTTTAGAGGATGAAAGTTAGGTGCAGTGGTGGCCGCAAGTGATGGTGGTGTTGGTGGCCGGAGGTGGTGGTGATGGCTGGTAAGAAGACAAAGGGTATTAATGTCTTTTCATGGGAAAAGGGGGAATTTAATTAAACATAATGACAACTGATCTAACACTTTATTAAGCATAATGAGCTTTTTTGAAGTAGAGAAAACAGAGTTATAAAAATTAGTACATAGAGTATTTATGGCTTTTACCCATACATAAAACTCATCGCAAACCATATTACCTCTATATAAATAACACCGAAAATCCAACAATGAAGAAATGAAGGTCAAGTAAACAAAATACAAACACAAAAAATTGCTATACATTATGCATAATTTATAAGCCAACTACAGCAGTGCCTCAAAAGAATTTCATTAGACCTGTTATGTGGACACTGGAAGTTGGAACTCTTAATGCTTTTACGGTGTTCTTACAACCCTTAGTTTAGTTTGACGGGATAAATGGCCAAAATTGCCTAAACCATGAGTATATATATGAATATAAAGCGAATCACATAAAAGGTATCAATCTCATGCTCAATTTCAATTTAAGCTACTCATCTTTTTTTCTCTCAATTTAAGTTATCGATCTGTTTCTTATTGCATTTGTAGGCAAATAGTAAAGTTCCAACTTATAAAATTTTAGTTAGCAGGTTAACTTCCAAAAACCCCATTATCTCTTTATTACACCAAACACGTTTCTTTATCAGCATCTCCTCCATCACAACCCATCTTCAACCTCCCTCTTTAGCAACTAACAGGTTTATAATATGTGAGTATGTGACACAATGGTCACTGTAAAATTGTCAACAATGATGAGAACTGAGCATGCTACAAAAGTCGAATATTTAGATTGTCAAATTTTACTCATAAAGTTAGCACCATCGCTAGATAGCATATATACATGCATCTAAGCAAAACTTGAACACAATCTCAATACTTTTCAACTTTACACGGACTCCAGTCATTGACCATGATCCTAAACTAATACAAATACACATCAATTAGACAATTACTGAACTTTGATTCTAACCTGTGATTGATTTATAAATATGTCTCAAAATTAAAACTTTTTTAATATAAATTATTACTGTGTGCAATTGTGCTTTTTATATCACCTATCATGATTAAACGTGAATCTACACATTTACAAAGGATTGGAAACATGTCCTCATTATTGGTGGTAAAAAAAGTTGTTTTAAAGCAATTGTGTTTGTCATCGAGCATAATCAATAGTAAATGTGTTTATGGTGTTTGATGATTGGTAGAAGGGATGTTGATAAAAAAGATTGTTTGGATTTAGATTTAGTGACCGGTTACCTGACTAGAAGCTAAAAAAATCCTTAATTTGTGTAAGATTATAACATCGATACCTTACACTATAAAAAAAACCGGAAAAACCGAAATTGCACATAACTTTGATACCATTTTATGCGATTTTCCAACCAACTGGCTCCGCTCCGGAGCTTGGGGGAGGTTTTACCCTCACAAGAGACAAAAAATCCACGTTTTCCTCCTAGTGCGAAGCCGTGAGTTCTAGGGGTTTCTCTTCACGGGTCTCTCCTAGTGGTTCGGGTCCCGGGGCCTGCCCGTTTAGATGGTTTAACTCAGGGGTCGGATTTCAAGTGTGGTGCCGTTCTAAAAAAATAAAGTAAGATTTTCCCATGAATATAACATAAGATTAATTAAGAACACCTATGTCAATGGAAGAATCGATCATACACGGTATTTTGACTCTAAGCAGTAGCATCCCATGAAATGCGAATTCTATCATTGGGTCATGCAAATCTATGTTATTTTCTACCTGCTATTAGTTAAAAAGGTTCATAGAGACAGTAATAAATCTGACACTCGGAGGTGCATTAGTTTGGTCTCGTTGAAACAAAAATGGTCTCAGGGACTAGATTAAATTAAATTCTTGCTATGAAGATCATTAAATCCCTCAAAGTCTACAACGCTGACACTCAACACCAGTAATAGATAAACTCACAGAAAACCTCATTTCCAGGGATAGCTTTTATAAGGGTTTGACTAACGAGTAACCTTACGGCGTTGGTTAAGATGGATAAAAAAAATGATTATACGTGTACGCAATATGTATACGTGTATATTTCTAAGACTCGTTTAGGCTCGCGGGCATAGTCGATCTTTATACATGAAGTTCGGGCTTGTGTTCGGTTATTAAATGAGCCCCAACTTAGGCACGAGCTCGTTTCGAGCTTTTACCAATCCGATTTAAAATATAAGATTAGGCTCGATAAATACTATGGGTGGAAACGGGCCAATCCGCTTGTGAAAAGCTCTGGATCGGATCGGTAAAAGCTCGAAACGAGCTCGAGCCTAAGTTGGGGCTCATTTAATAATCGAGCCCGATCCCGAGCCCGAGCTTCATGTATAAAGATCGACTAGGCCCGCGAGCCTAAACAAGTCTTAGAAATATACACGTATACATATAAACAAGCCGGGCCCAAATTAAATAAACAAGCTCAAATTAAATAAACGAGCTCAAGCATAGTGAGCTTAACAAGCCGAGTTTGAATCGAGCTTTGTTTCGTGTAACTCAGTCATAAATATGAGCCGAGCCCAAGCTTGTGAAATTTGTCATGAGCCAAGATCAAGCTAATATTACAATTTACAAGATTCTAATCAAACTGGGGCAGTCTCGGACTCGACTCATTTTCATATTTTAGAAAATAAGAGTACTGTAAACAAATACTCATTTTCTAACCTGACTAACCACCTAATTAGTTGGAAAATACACCAGTATTGTTACAATCCCATTTTCAACATACAAACAATTAAGCAAATAACTTAACAGATAAACAACAAGTGTGCTTATTAATATGCATTCAGTGAGAAAATGAATCCCAAAAGAAGATGAAAACAAACCTTACGAGAATAAATGTCAGCAAGAATAGCACCCCAACCTTGTTCACCAAAACTAAATTGAACGATTGATGAACCGAACAAAACGAATTGGGGTCTTCTTGGCCCGACCATCGTCACCGCTAAAATTAAGTACGAGAATAACAAGTGTGTTTGTGGGCCTGTTTCATTTTTGGATTTAATACAAAGGTCTTTGTAGAATACTAGTCAAATGAGTAGTTGGATCACAGTTTGTAAATTTTAAACAAAAACTCTTTTATTGTCACTTTATGAAATCTGCGTCTTTCAGCGGCAATGTATTTAACGCCGATAATTAATGATTTGTGATATTGTGGTGAGAGTTTTGTGTAGCGTTTAAAATGAGCGTGAACCGATAAAATGCAATTGCAAACGGTTGTCTTATACGATAATTAAAGTTTGCATAAAATCTTAACATCTATCAAACAACATATAAAATCATTTAATGAAAATGAAAGTAAGCATTACATCGTTATGGGATAAAAACTAACAACACGCGCTACTTGTCGCGTAAAACTAACAAGGATGGGATTAATGGTGACCAAAATTAGCGTGAATATGATTAAATTTCAAAATAAAATAAAAATTGGCTAATTTTGCTATTTTGTAAAAGATTTAAGACATTTAGTCTCGCTTTTTTTTGAAATGAGCGTATTTAATTTATTGAAAGTTAAATGTGCACTAACGGGCACATATTTTCTCATAATCAGTAAAACATTATAATCGTTTTTAAGAAAAACTTATAAATAATATATTTATATATGACAGATCGTTTTATGTTAAAAAAGTTTGTGGTTCTAAACGAAAAATAATAAAAGTTTGAAGATTTGGGGATTAAACATAACATTTTGAAACCCGGTTCGACCGGGTGGTTCAACCGGTTGAACTGTTCCCGTTGAAAAACGGGTCGATTTAAACCGAGTCAATATGACAGGTTGGGTCAAATTAAACAGGGTCAACCCACCGGTTTTGAAGCGTCTTGGGTCAACCCGGTTTCGATATGTGTTAATAGTTTCAAATTTTTACTTTTACTTTTGGTTTTTCTTTATATATAATATAATAGGTACCGCGTCATGGCATGAAGATCTCTGTGACGATTAACCGAGAATAGATCTCGATGAGACTGATTCACCAGGTTTGTATCGGTTTAACGGGTCCTCTAGTTCGCTTCCGGATGGTCATTATTGGTTAAGCCGAACCGATGGCGACACCGGCTTTCCGGTTGAACCCGTTGGTCCTATCCGATTATTAAAACTATATGCATCATCAACTCATTAAATTGTATGGTTTTGTGTGTTTTATTAATTTGTATAATGTATAATAACATGTACTTTTCATTTTAGGGTGTTTTAAAATAACATTAATTAGTGTGTTTAATTATTTTATATTTAGAATTATGTTGTAGCTTGTTTAAATTGTACATTGTGAAAATTTCATTGTACTTTTAATAAGGGGTGTTTTAATTGGTTGTTTTAATTTGGTAGATATGCTTTTAATTGGTTGTACAATGTGAATAAATTTTGTACTTTTAAGTAATGAGGTGTTTTAATAAGGTATTAATTACACAAATATATTTCTCTCATTTCGACCATTAAACTTTTCACTTTTCCACTTCGATTGTTTTCCATTTTATGTAGTATAGATAGATATGGTCTTAATAACATAACCTTTGAAAGAAAATGAAGAAAGGGAAGATTAATGATTAACTAAAAAATTACTTTTTTCGTCTCATAATTATTATTCATTTGAAGTTTTTATCTATCAACTTTAATCTTATATATTTTTATTTGTGTTATATAATATTTGATGAAAATTATGTCAATAAAAATATATTTAATACCTAATTCATTTATATATTTTACATAAATATTTAAGGTTAAAGCTGAAAGATAAAGACTACAAAAATCAACGACAAAAAGTATTTGTTTTGTGAATTATAGTAGCAATAATGTTGAAACTAACGGTCCATTTTTTGTTTATAAGTGGGGTTGGATTATAATTTGGATTTAAGATAGGCTTAGGAGAAAGAAAATATATATATTAAATGAATTTTAATATGAATTTTATTAGTTAATTTAAATGTGTTGTGAGTATGTAGGTCTCATTTTTGGAAGAGTAAATTACAAAGATGGTCCATGTGGTTTGCGTTGATTTTCAATCTTTGTTCTTTGACTTTTCTTTTTTTTTTTTTTTTTTTTTTTCACATTCGTCACCAACTCTGAAATCCTAAACACTCATAGTCCTTTAACCAAACGACGTTAGGTTTGATTGTTAAACTGTTAAACACCTCTCATGTGACTTCAGACATGAAATTTGGTCCCAATCGTGACAGGATGATTGGGTCATCCAGTAGCCATCGATTTCTCTCTCCAAATGACCGACACGATCCGGATGCCCTGGGTCGATGACCCAAATAGTTTTTTTTTTATTTAACATAAACTAAAATTTCATTAATAATTAAAATGTTACAATACTAAATAAAACAATAATATATTAAATATAAAACGATCATTGAAATACATAAATCATAAATCTAATTTGAATGCTCCCCGCATGCATAGTCATACGAGGAGATATATAACCAAGAATTCCTCGACGCGAGCCAAATCTTCCTCGTCTAGCAGAGGTTCCCAAAACAATTGGTAGTCGAAGTTGATGCACTTACACCATCTTTTTCGTTCTCCCTGGCTCTAATTGATTTTGGTCTCGACGTTGTCCGTTACCTTTTGAACACACCGCCACAACTTGTCGCTAATCGCCGCTCTTTGCGGGCCGATCTTTCAAAACTTGTCGATCACGACTTTTCGCTCGCGTAATGTCGTTGCAACTTTGTAGTTTTCTCTCATCGATTCTTCTCCGCCTCGCTCGCCAAACATATGGATAACATCTATAATAAGCGTTTTTCGAGCAACATCATCTTCTTCGCATTGTTTGTTAACGACATTTTCATATCTTCACGGAATGGGAGACGGCAGTTCATAATAAATCTGTGTTGAGAAGTATTTTGAGGTTGAATTGTGTTTGAAATTGTGTGTTAAGAAGTGTGTTTGAGGTGAAGTTGGTATTTATATAGTGGAAATTGGTTTAAAAAGTTTTTTTTAGTTTAATGACCAAACGGTCAATTTTTAAAACTTTTGATTTTATTTCAAACCGGTATGATTTAACATCGGTGGAATTTCACCGATATCGCAAATTGGCCACAATGACCGATGTTCCAACCGACTACCACAACCCATTTGACCGATGTCAACATCGGTTGAAGGGGTGGATTTTCGGTGCCCAACCGATATTTAGACAACGAATGCGACCGGCCTGAGAGTATTATGGTCATTTTAAACACCTCTCATTTTCTTCTCTTCTTGGACCCACCACTCTCTTTCTCTTTTTCTTTAAAACTGAACGAATATAGAGAGCATCTCATGCTTCAATCACAAAAACACTTTGCTTTAGGCTACCCCTAGTAATGACCTCCAGCGACCCTCATTTTTCTTGTCACATCAGCTTTCTCTCTCTTACGACCTACAACCGACCTTTTAAGCACAATAAGATGACCAACATCTTTTTTTTTCAACTTTTTCTAAAAACAAAATTAAATTTCATTTTATTATTTTTTATTTATTTATTTTTTTTCTCTTTTTACTTTTTACCCCAATCCATTCACCCAATTGTTCTTTCACATGTAATATATCAAATAAAGAGAATTATTGCCACATGTTTCCCTTGTTTACCACCTGTATCCATTCACCCATTTTACTAACCTCAAATCATCATTCTTGCGTTAAAAACAACATATTTTTCCCTTGTTTATTACTCTATTTCATTCACCCATTGTTCTTCACAACAAATTCCATGAACTCTTAAAACTAAGCTGCTTTCTTAAACCCCTTTTCATCTCATCTTCTCAAAGTCAAAAGTCAAGCTTTAAAGTCAATATCAAGATCATATTCTCAAATGTGAAGTGGGATTTTCTTGATTTTCAACATGGTGATTCTTGGTTAAAATGTGAACAATCTTAAACCCAAGACTCATTTCAGTCCCCAATAAAGACGAGCACACCCACTTTCGTATTTCTGCTAAAGGCTTTAGTCAGCAACTCAAGAAACATTTCAAAAAAAAAAAAAATAATCTATGACCGATTGTCCCAATCGGTTGGCTCCTCGACCCTTAGGCTATGCACAATGGGAGGGGTTGGGGTCGGTTGCAAGAGTCGGTCGAGCAAGGTTGTCCCCCTGTGGAGTCGTCGGTCGGCGTCGGTTGGGGAGAGAAGGAAGCCCAACTCGGTTGAGCATACAACCGAGTGTTAAGCTCATACTTTACCACTTTTTTTTTCCATACTTTACCTCTTTTCTTTTCTTAATTCGTTTAAAAAAAAAAAAAAAAAAAAAAAAAAAAAGAAGTTTGTTTGTGAGATGCAGGAGGACATAGTGGAGAAGAAGACTTTGTCTTTTTTTTTTTAATTCGTTTTTTTATTTTATTTTTATAAATAATAAATTTACAGCCTAAACCCTTGAAGTTTGATCTTATTATCATTTTTATCTTATACTTTTAATTTTCTTACATTTTAACATAGAGAATGTATAAAAATTAGTAATTTATATGTAACGTCTACGTTTTATTAGTTTAAGTTTTTAATTATTGTTGTAATGTTAAGTATTTTTATTAATGAAGTTTAATTTTGTTTTTAAAAATATTTGAATTAAAAAAAAAAAAAAAAAAAAAAAATCTCGTGATCACCATCGCAAGAATCTGCGTCGTCGGATCGCGGAGAGAAAACTGACGCAAGTGGCGACGAACCAGGCCGCCATCATCAAGACAAATTTTATAAACCGACCTCGACCTCAACCCTAACCAACAACAAGGCAACTCGATGCAACCTTTGGCAACCGAGTCTCAACCGAGACTACTGTGGGTAGCCTTAAAGATTCACACACTTTGCTTTTTCTTTAAAAATAAAAATTGAGAACATTCTATATAAAAACAATGTAGCTGTCAACATATATAGTTTTTAGATTAAATTTTGTTATTACAAATCACTTTTTTTTTAACTTATTACAAATCACTTTCAAGACCTTCAATATCTTAGTTTATACTAGTAAAACTACAAATAAAATGGTTGCTTTACTTTTGCCAATATCATGATGATTTTATCTCCTTTTCTTGAGGCTCTCTACGTTTAAAGACTTGATCAACCACCATACCTAATACTTTGCAACTCGAGTGATGAAAGAATTTAAACATCAAGAACTTGAGGAAGCAACTTGTAATTACTCAAAGTCACATCTCATATGCAAAGGAAGCCATGGATCCATCTACCAAATCCTTCAAACAAAAAAAAATCAATCCAAATCCAAGAAACACAAGCTGTTATATTACAATACTTCATCTACAAAACTATTACAAACACAAACTCAAAATCACGACACCATAACCATATTTGTTTTTTTCCAAAACCCATGAAATCATTACAAACACAAAACCACTCAAAACCATTACAAACACAAACATATATAAAAATCCAAATCATAACCGATCACAAAACCCAGATCCCGTCATCTTTGTAAATAATAATAATAATAATAATAATAATAATAATAATAAGAGTAAATTACACTTCGTCTTGTGGTTTCATTATTGACCGCAGGTTTAATTCTTCGACCAAAAAATTGCATTGACCAGACGCCCTGTGTAAACGCATGCACCGCTCGTCCTTCCGTCCATCTCGCTCACCAATTCCACTAACGCCGCTTAACTTGACGTTAACTAAGGTTTTAAAGGGTATTTACGCCATTTCACACTTCATCTCTCTCTTTAATCATCTTCATCTTAGATCCGCATCACCCACCACCATTTTTTTTTCCATCATCATAATATCCCCGATTTATTATTTACCAAAATCATTATCATCATCAACAAAATAAATCAAACACAAACCGCCTACTAGATCTAAATAAAACTCATAGCGACATCACTACTTCAAATCAAACTCATACGAGAAAAGAAAATCACATCTAAAAAAACATCAAACCATATGAAACAAAAAGCTTTGAGTAACTAAACTTCCAACACCACCTCAAAACCCGCAACCACCAACTTGATTATTTAACAAACAAACAAAAATTCTCACTAAACTAGCTATGAAATAAAATCACAAAACCCACATCATAATTCATCATCATCAACCAACACAAATTTCACTTTTCAAGCATAACAAAAGCATAAAAGTATAACATACAAATACAAAATCCAATCATCTGAAGAAAAAAAAATCAAAGCAATTCTGGATACATTCTTCAAAACAACCCTTTTTTCCCTAAATGCCAATTCCTACTAAACCATATCATACCTTGGAATATGTGTTTCTTTAAAAAGATCTATAAATATTTCTTGTCGAATCGGTTACATCGCCTTTCTCTATAGCATCCGTTTCATACCCAGGTACAATTTCTTCCAAGATTCTAGTGGCCACTGGTTGAGAAAACTTAATAAATAATATGCTCCATCAACCCAATGGCAATATGGCTAAAGGTGTCGACATACCAAGAATGGGAATGAGCAAGAAGATATGGAGATGATGAAGGTGTGGTCGCGATGGCTCTCGTCTGAAAACAACCGAAGCAAAACCGATTCACACAAGGGTGAGAATTGGTGAGTTTATCAAGATGTTTCAACTACTACCATTAGAACTTAGAAGCAAAAATTAGCACAACAAACACCACCCTTTTGGGCTGGTGCTTAATCGATAGCAATCAACACCCTCGGTTGTTGTTGTTCTGTAAACCGAGCCAACAAGACACCCTCTCGGTTCACTATCAAATCAACACCCTCGTGAGTTGACTCGGTTTATAACATCAAAAAACACCACTTGAAACCAACCTTAACTACACGAAACGATTTACAATCGTTTTACCCATCTTAAACACCACTTGAAACCAATCTTAAACACCACTTGAAACCAATCTTAACCACACAAATCGCTTATAAAACCCACGATCAAAACTCAAAGATAAACCCACTGTGACCCGATCTTCCCGATCTAAACTCGATCTCCTTCAAACACTTGAAATCTTGCGTCAATAATGGCGGAGGTGGTGTGGCTCGAGGTGGCGGCGGCGGAATCTTGGTCGGAGGTGTGGGCGATGGCGGATAATAGAGAAGGAGTGGCCGGAATCTTGTGTTTTGTGTGTGTGTTTTGAAGGTGTTTTTGGTGTGTGTGAATTTTTATTTATCCTCAGTGTGTTGTGTGTGTGTGTTTTGAAGGTGTTTAAGATGGTGATATAAGGGTGGGGTAAAATGACGGAAATACCCTTTTAAAAACCTCAGTTAACTGACGTTAGTGGGAATTGGTGGGCCCAGATGGACGGAGGGACGAACGGTGCATAACGTTTCACACTTAAGGACGTACGGTGCAATTTTTTTGGTCAAAGGACTAAACTCTGCGGTCAACGCAAACCACAAGGACGAACGGTGTAATTTACTCTAATAATAATAATAATAATAAGCACAATGTGGTGCGTGATACCTTTGGTGACATATGTTCTCGGTCTGATATTTCGGCTCGTAAAAAGGTTGATATTGGGCTCTGCGGTGATAGAGACGAATTCTTACGTCCGGCTGATATATTGCTCTATTGACAGGGTCGTTTCCCTTGACACAAACTAATATGTCGACTTCGCACCGGGTCGTGCGGTGCTTGAAGCAGTGCAACGTAAACGTGTCAAGTACGAGGCTAAATGTGCGGACATTGGTTCTTTTGGAGAGCTCGAGAAGGATGCGGTAACCCTACTAAAGCACATCGGAAGTTTCTCATTGACTCGGGAGATTGGTGCACGTGATGCTGAGCATATGTTTAGTAGGATTAGCTTTACTATAGCTAGAGGAGTGGGGGGCAATTAGTTTCTCAGCTCCCCACTAATTTCTTGCACATGATGAACTTTTAATAGTCAAAATTAACGTCGTTTGGTCAAAGGACTCAGTGTTAAGGGTTTCCGAGTTAGTGGTTGTATGTGCAAAAAAAATTGTCAAAAGACCAAGAGTGTGAGTCAATGCAAACAACAAGGACCATCTTTGTAATTTACTCTTTTTGGAATGAAATCTCAATTCCCACTTCCTTCCCCTAGATTCACTTTTACATGTGTGGCTCACTTTCATTACTTATAAATTTGTACCAAACAATTAAGTTTAGAAATGAAACCATTCTTTTGAAACCATCCCCACATAACAAACGGGCCCTAAATTTTGTATAGCATTTTATAGTAAAATAAAAGTAACATGGGAACAATGAGGCGAAATGAAAGGCACGAAGAGAAAGAAGTCCCATTTGTCAAATGATAGATACTCAAAAACCACTTAGACTACCCTTATCCGTTACTAGAAAACACATTCACTCAACAGTGCCACATCAGCTTTCTCTCTAACTTTTCACTCAAACTCCCACTCACCATTCATCCTTATCAATCTCACCACACTCAACATTCAAACTATTTTTTTATTTATTAAAAATTAAAACTTTTATTCATAAACTAAAAACATTACATTTAGAATAAAATACAAAAAAAACATAAATTAAACATTACAATAAAGATGTTTGATCAAATCGTGACGGAGGTCTTGATGCGCTTGTGACGATTTGATGTGTCTCATAACTATATGCCTTTGTTCTTCGGAGCGTGTGAGGTCGTAAGGTTGATGTGCTTCCTCCAGATACCAGTTGGGTGAGATTGCCCTCCCTATGTCTTTTATAATCATATTATGTAATATGATGCATGTACACATCATATTTCTTTTTTTTTTCTTTAGTAAACGGTCGTGCCGGATTTGCTAATATGGCCCATTTCTTCTTTAGAACACCAAATGCCCGTTTCACATCTTTTCTTGCCGCTTCTTGCATTCGCTTATACCGTATTCGCGTGTGGTCATCATCGGCCACATTTGAAATCATCTTAGTAAATGTCGCCCATTCTGGATATATTCCGTCAACAAGATAATATCCCCACGGGTAAGTTACGCCGTTAGCCACAAACGAAATCTCTGGTGCTTTTCCTTCTTTGAGATCGTTGAATAAAGGGGATTGATGTATAACGTTGATGTCGTTTTTCGACCCAGAAACATCAAAGAAAGCGTGCCATATCCTAGGGGTGAGCAAAACAAACCGAAAAACCGAAATCGAACCGAAACCTAAAACCGAATTGAAAAACCGACCGAAACTATAATTCGATGGTTCGGTTTTTACTTTTTTAGAAACCAAAAAATGCGGTTCGGTTTTGGTTTTCGTCCAAAAACCAAACCGCGAAAACCGAACCGAACCGGTTTTGTTATATAATAATATCTAATTAATATAATATAATTAAATAAGTAAATAAATTAAATTTATAAATTCATATTCATTTTGTGAGTGGATTTATAATATATTTATCTTAACATTTTTTTTTATATTGTGTTTGTCGTGCCGCGTGTTTTTTGTGAATATATCAATAAGTATTTGATAATGATTATACTACGTGTATGTTCACTTGTATGTGTATTTCTCATTTATATGTTTGTAATTGTAGAATTATGCAATAAACATTATTATGCTTAAATTGAAAAAAAGTAAAGAAGAATAACTAATTTTGTACGTAAAACAAGTTTGTTGGTATAATTCGACCATACCCAAATATTAACGGTTAGAAACCGGAAACAACCAAAAAATCGAACCGGAACCGATAACGAACCGAAAAAACCGAACCGCCAAAAACCGAACGGTTTCGGTTTTAGGTTTTACAAAAACCGAACATTGTGGTTCGGTTTTGGTTTTAGCGTAAAACCGACCCAAACCGAACCGTGCACACCCTGGTATATCCATAAGTCTTGTGACGCAACAGCTTCCAGCAGAATGAATGGATTCGCACCATGATCACATCTACAATATTGTGCTTTATATGCGTTCGGACAACCAAACCACGGACAATCTGAACAATCAAGGCTTCCTAGCATTCTCGGAAACCCGTGCTTTTGCTCCAAAAATTTCCATAACAGACTTACAAAAAATTTCAAAAGATAGACGAGAAGTTGCTTCGCCCATCTACAAATATTCATCAAGGGCGTCAAGAACGGTACTGCATACCAATTAATGAATTACGGGGGTGCACTTCAACAAAGAGGAAATGCTTGGTCTTCCGGTACAGTCCATCTTCTCACGAAAGTATTCACAATGAAGAGTTCCTTCTTCAACTATACATGTGAATAATCTACTCATTCGGAACCTCTCCACGAAAGTATCATCAGGAAACATCAGATACTCACTAAAATAGGCTTGGACTAAACGATCATGAGCACTTATATGATCTCGATTTGTGTTGGTTCTCTTTTGTCATTTTGGTTGTGGTAGGCAAATTGAAAACGACAATGCTCTGCTAAAAAAATTCATGTCATGACGAATAATTTCTTCTTCTTCCGCATATAATCGTCAATGTCTGGGAGCATTATTGATTCGGAATTCATATCCATAATAAGGTTTGTTTATGTTTTGTGAGATTAAGTTTAAAGTTGTGTAAGGAATGAGGAGAGAGTATAATGTAAAGTTGTGTTTAAAATGTTGAAGTTTAAAGATTTTTTTTTAACACATTCTATCCACTGCAAATGGGGGCCCTACATTTTTCACATATACCGAAATGTGACTCACTCACCATTGTGTGTTTGATTTTGCATTATTGGCCTGTGAATGGATTTGGTAGTAGTGGTATCATGCGTGAGTTGGCATTCTCACAGCCACTCACGATGCCCAATACGGGTAGTCTTATTTCATATGGTATCAAGTTTTGGAAATGAATTATGAGAATTGATACTTACACCATATCTTTTGATGCATGCACCACAATTTGTGCATTACAGTTTATACCGTACAATACTGTAATGCACAAATTGTGCTGCATGCATAAAAAATGTGGTGTGAGTATCACCCCCATGATTTATGATTTTGAATTCAAGACCTCGTACCAAACAATTATATTATATTAGCACTAAAACCATTACATTTAATTCCATAACCCCATAACAAATGGGCCCTAATTTTATTAAAACATGTGATCTTATTAAATATAATTTAAATTTTAATGTAATAATGTTCGTATATAGTCTTAAAAACACGTGTGAATATGAAAAAGTGTGATTTTTTTCCGCACTCCGCTGCGAGAAGAGGGGTTTAGATTTAATTAAGGAACTCTCAAATAGTTTTTACAACTTTTCATAGACAATTTTTGCAACATAATTAAACTGGAGGGATATTTGTGTAACTTTTGTTACACACAAATCTTTATATTTAACACATAAATTGTTTTTGTAATCGAATCTTAATGTTAGGGACCTTTTTTGCAAAATTTCAAAGAGTGTTTTTGCAAAGAAAATAAAAGATAGGGACCATTTTATCAAAAACCAAACCGCTAGAACCATTTTGCTATTTTCAGAATGTTCAAAGACTTTTTTTTCAATTGTTCAAAGATTGTCTTCGCAAAGTAAAATAAAACACATGGGCCATTTTGTCTAAAATCAAAACATAGGGTCAATTTTTATATTCTTCAAAAGTGTTTACAATGAAGTGTATAATTTTTGAGAAATGTGAATATTTAAAAGACTAAATTGCATAAATCGTCCCTAAAGTTTGGTAAAATTGCATTTCGTGCCCAAACGTTACGAAAGTGCAAAGATCGTCCTTGTGGGAAACCTTTGGGGCATGTATCATCGCTTCAAACCAGCGTTAATGGATTCCATTACAAGTTACACGTTAACCCTTTTGGACAACGATCGTTGCATCATTCATTCTCTAAACTAATGTACCGCTTATAATTTAAATAATTTCGGTTTATTTAAAGTTTTTTCGATTTTTAAAATGTGACAACTCGTACTTTAATTTCGGTCATTTCTCAAAACAATTCATGCTTCACAATTTCATCATTTATCGTAAACTAGGTTTCGTGTTCCAAATCGCGTAACCTTAATGGTTTAGCGGCGAATTCATGATCATATCATCACGAACATTTCATATAGACTAAGTTTAGTCTACATTTCATTAACATCATTTTCATCATGTTAGTTCATTCATGATTTTGCATTTCACATTAAGCGTAAATTTCATATTAAATAAGCGTTATCGCGTAAGTTATTATTTTGAACATTTAATCCGATACTTCCAAAATGATCCGATATATTTTATACTTACATTTAGTTTATAAAACAATATTTTGAGTTTACCTAGTGTTTTAAATTTATTTTGTATATAAATCGTTAAATTTATATTATTACGACGCTTTTCTTAAAAACTACACGATAATTATTATATCACTCAAATTTTACAAGAAATGTATTTTACAATTTTATGATCTCATTATACTTTACTTTGATCTATTAAAATTACTTTTAGCTAAAACTACCTTAAATACACTAATGTATATACAATCTTACAAGTTATTATTACCTTAATACATTTTACTTACAAACAATTATATACAATATAAAAAAAAAAAAAAATGTATTTTTGAAATGCATTCCCCTTGGCGACCAAGGGGTGCCTCATTAATTGAGTTGGTAAAATTTTCTAACTTGTATAGATCTATACTCAAGTATCATACTTTCTTCATTCATTCTCAATAATTCAAGTTAGTAAGTTTTTTTCTCTCTTGGTTCTTCCTCTCCAAAACCGGCCACACATAAGGTGTTAGAAGAAATCATCAAAATTTTCCAAGATCAAGTTTAAAACAATCTAGTTACACTCTTATTAAAGGTTTTGAAATAAAAACCTAGGGTGTTTAGGTTTAATCCTTGTTCTTATCACCTCATCAAGTAACTAGTAAGCATATCACTTTCATTTTACATCTTTCATTATCATTTCATATCTATTTCATCATTTTGAGCAAAGCATGCAAGACTTATGGATATTTATACCATTTTTACATTGTTTTAGAGTTTTATATATATAAGTCATCCTATAATTTATCCCTTGTTATATATTAGTCTTGATGATGTTTAGGAACCCATGACACCCTAAGAAGGTGTATGGTAGGATTAGAATAGCTTTGGAGTTGTTTTGAAGGGATTGGAATAGGTTTAGTACGAGAAAAACTCTTTTGACAAGTCTAAAAAGTGGTCTGATCTTATTTTGTAATTCTGGAAAATCCGACAGTAGACATAAAATTTTGGCCTAGATATTTAGAAAATATACTTTAAAAGCGAATCCGTGGCCGCTTGAGCGGATTAAAGCGGAGTTATAACGAAGAAGTTATGAATTTTTCAAGTTTGACGACGAAATATATATTTTACGAAAATTTCAACACACTATTTTTGTTTTGTACGAGTCAAAAGCGAGTCTTAAGCTTTATAAATTATTTCGACTTATCAAAAATATATTAGTATACTTTGATACGAAGCTAAGGGCGTATAATACGTGAAAGCGGTTTGTAACGACTAAAATATACACGTTTTACAAAATTGCCGTAACTTTATTAGTTAAGAAAAACTATATTATTTTCATTAGACAAGTGTTACGGTAAACAAAACGACCATATTGAAGGCTATTTTTAACGTTGACGTAGAACTTTTTGTGTGAGATGTCTTCTAATAAAATCGAGATCACCAAGCATATTTTTCAAAGCGACCAACCGTTTGTATAGCGGAGTTGTAATGAATTATTACGGTTGCTTAAACTTTGCGAAACTCACTTTTAAACCACATTTTGGACAAAATCACCCTACTTAACCTATGTTTTTCTTTATGAGCGAGACCTCTAGGATAAAAACTTAAATGCCAAAACTTGAGATTTTGATACAAGCTTTCCAAAACCGTTGAGTTCGTTTCCTAACGTTCGACGTACACCATTTCGACTAGCTTTTCGAGGCCATTTTGTCACTTTCATGAAATTTCCAACGACATTATTTCTGACGAAAGTTATAATTTCACAATAAATCATTAAGAAACTATTGTAGGATGACATTTTGGCGTAAATACTTGTAAAGTAATTTAAGAATGGTCAAGGCGTCAAAAGAGTATTTTTCGACGATAAGTATTATTTTCAAAACTCACAAATGGTATAAATAACATACGAAATGCATGCATAACATTACATCATAACTCATTCGTATCATATCATTCATAATAGGTCAAGGTTAAAGGATCACGCTACATTTCGGTGTACTCACTCTTGTCATTGTACCTATTTCATCAAGTGAGTTTTCATAGCCCGTCGTACATGTTTATAATTATTTTCAAACCTACGGGAGAATACATTGCACAACATTTTATTACGATACCAAGTATGTTAAATTCATTTACATTGCTTAAGTTACCACATGCCAATTGAATGTCCCATTATATTACATGAACCGTTAATCTTAGAAGCGAGGGTGAGTGGATAGATCTATCGAGGTGACTCCTCCATCCGGGTTGGTGAATCCCGACTAGTCATACGGATGCATTTCATTTAATAACATTATTGAGTTGTCGGCAAACACTCTGTTGGGCGAACATCATGAGCAGTCTAGTTTGGTGTCATGGACTTATAGCAATTGTAACATTTTTACGTGGCATGATTGTCATACATGGTCTATACTTGCGTAGTCGTATAAAACATTTACATAAACCTATGATTTCTCACCAACATTATTGTTGACCGTTTAGCAATGTATTTTCGGGTAACTAAGACATACTCATCATGGCATGGTTAAGGAACCCCTTTTGAGTGTGGCGTCGACTTATATCATTGTATATTATGGCACTTTCTTTCAAAACATCGTTTGAACTTGTAATATATTTATATTTCCATAAACTTTATAAACTTTTGGGACCTATGTTGTAACTCGAGCGCTTTTATTAAATATCAAGCGATGTGTTTTAAAGCGACACTTTAGGTCGTTCAATATAACTGTAATTGTGGTGCTATGACGGTCAATCCCGAGAATTCCATTCATTGCAAAGCAGTAATTTGGGGTGTGTGATTGGTACGAGCTTGATTATAGAGAACTAGGTTGCATCATTGACCTAGACTATAGCTACATTATCATAGCATCTCATCATTTCATCATAAGTGCATATTCACTTTTCATGCGGATTCATATACACTTTATTCGAGTTATTTACTTTCATTTCACATCGGTTGTCACAGAGATGTCTTGATTCACATCCCATTCTTGTATCATCGGACACTAACACGGAAGATGTCGGTGACCCTAACATGGATGATGCCTTATCGCGCTCCCGAGATCTTATCTTGATTGGCTCTAATCCACCCTACCACTTATTATGGTGACACGGAGCCCGAACCCTTTGAGGAGGCGAAGTCGCACCTACTCCACATGTTAGCCACGCTCATGACCCGATACACCCACCATCACCACTACTATCATCATCATCATCCTCATCGTATTTTCTTAGGGATCCTATGCCTACATCGGACTTGCCGCTCAAAAGCGTGCTCGTTTGACATCCTACACCACCATCTGAACCCGAACCACTGTTAGGTTCGAGATGGCGAGAGCTCTAAAGTGCTGCTGCTAGGCGACCTTCCGAGGCGTTAGGAGCTCGTATAGATAGCCGCAGATTCAGATAGATAGGATGTCGCGGCGGTTGGAGGGCTGTCGTTAGATAGAGTTGAGACCATTGAGGAGGAGGTCGAGGGCCTAGTGATGGCGGGGTTTCGATTGATTTAGCTCATCGGGGTTTAGAGAATGGCGGTTAGAAACGGGGCGTATTCTTGAGTTGAGGCGGAGATGCACGAGTTATCTGACAGAGCCGAGATGGCACGGGACGAGTTCTGACGTCGAGCACGGGAGTTGTCACTAGCTCGTGAGAGTATAGTTACCTTACTGGTCGATTGGAGAGTTGAGGAGTTTGGTTGCTAGCTTGACTACTCGGGTTCGAGATCTTGAGGATCGGCCGTGAGCACCATGAGGTGCCTAGTGTAGACTTTATCATGTATAGTTTTGACTACTATTATCCTAGTCACGAGGTGTGTGGCGTAGTTTAAAGAACTTGTTGTCTTTTGGTTGTTGTACAAACAAATGTATCAAGTATTGACTCTACTATGTAGGAATGGTTTTATTATCTATGATATCGGTCCATGTAGGCGAAATTTTCATGTATATTATCCACGTGTGTTGTGATTATATTTGTGATATTTCGTGATTGTTCCGTTGTGATTCCATTTACTTTATGCATGTTGTGGTTGTGGATATATATGTGTGATGGTTGTTTCTACTTACGAGTTCTCATAATTGTTTCATCTTGTGATTTTGAAGAGTAATGGCGCAAAAGCCACACGAAATGACTCAAGCGGCTATTCAAAAGTTGGTGAATGATAGCATAGCCGATGCTCTAAGGATTGAAAGGAAGCGGTGGGCTCTTCTTCTTTCTTGAGGCCTTGGCCGCTTTGGCTAGGCTTCTTCTTCTGCTGAGAAATGCGGGAGGATCCGGAGTTAAAAGCTGTTCGTATAAGGATTTCAAAGTGGAGATCCACGAAGTTTAGAGTACAGAAGGAGCCCTTTGCCATGGTTCGATGGTTCGAGAAATTGGAGTCCGTGTTTTGCTATGTAATTGCCGGATGATAGCAAGGTCAAGTTTGCTACTGAGTACACTACTTGATGGAGCATTGTCGTGGTGGAACTCTTATGCTCGACCAATGGGAATGGAGAATGCTTTCAAGCTCACTTGGGAGCAATTCAAAGGTTTGGTAACAAAAGTTTTGTCCTCGTGCGGAGTGAAGAAGTTGGAGACCGAATTCTATGAACTAGTAACTATTGGGTATGATATTGACACTTACATTCGGAGATTCCAAGAATTGGCGCGTTATGCCCGTCTATGGTTTGGATAACGAGAAGTTACTAGAGGCTTTCATCGGGGACTTCGAGGTTATTCAAGGAGATGTGACTTCGTTTGATCCACAAACAATTGAGGAATCCATTAGAGTGACTCGAAGCTTATGGCACGGTAGTGAAGAGAGGTAAATACACCAACACCAGCGAAACAACAACAACAACCCCAACAACCGCTTCAATTACAACAATAACCGAACCAACTACAACAATAACAATAGCAACAACAACAAGCGAAAGTGGGACAACACGGAGGTAGAAATGCTACTCAACAACCACCCAAGAGACAAGAGGTTGCAAAGGCTTATCTTGCAGGCCAAAAGAAGGAAAAGGGTACTCGGGGTTTGCCTAAGTGTGATAGGTGTTTGAGTCATCACAAACCGGTCGATGTCACGATCCATGTGAGAATTGTAAGAAAGTTGGTCATCGAACTAGGGATTGCAAGTCGCCAACTATGGGGAAAATCGAAACAACAAGTAACATGTTTTGGTTGCGGAGAGCAGGGGACACTACAAGTCAGAATGTAAAGGGAAGGAACCAAGGAAATCGAGAATCAAGGTGGAATGGCGCAAGGAAGGGCCTACGTCATGGGAGGTGGAGAAGCTAGGGAGGACCGAATGTTATCACAGTGCGTTCCTTATCAATAATCGTTACGCATCGGTTTTATTTGATTCGGGAGCCGATAAAAGTTTTGTGTCCACTACATTTGCACCTTTACTCAATATCAAACCAACCACATTAGACATATCATACATCGTTGAATTAGCTAATGGTAGCGTAGTTAGCACCAACACCATTGTCCGTGGTTGCACATTCAATTTTCTAAATCATCCCTTCAACATAGACCTTATGCCCGTAGAACTTGGTAGTTTCGGCGTCATCATCGGCATGGATTGGTTATCCAAACATCGTGCAAGAATCATTTGTGATGAAAAAGTTGTTCATCTTCCTTACAACGGCGAAACTTTGATTATTCGTGGGGAGCGAAGTGGAACTAGACTCGATATCATATCATGCATCAAAGCGGAGAAGTACATAAAGAAAGGTTGTTTTGCTTTCTTAGCCCATATAACCGAGAAGAAGTCGGAGAAGCGACTTGAGGATGTACCAATTGTCAGAGAATTTTCGAAGTCTTTCGAAGATTTACGGGACTTCCACCGCGCGACAAGTAGAATTTCATATTGACTTAGTGCGGGCTGCACCAATTCTTGTGAGCACCTTACCGTCTAGCACCATCCGAAATGCAAGAGTTGTCTAATCAGTTGCAAGAACTTCTAGACAAAGGATTCATTAGGCCGAGTTCCTCGCCTTGGGGAGCACCGGTCTTGTTTGTGAAGAAGAAAGATGGATCCTTCAGAATGTGTATAGATTATAGAGAGCTGAACAAGTTAACGGTGAAGAATCGTTACCCACTCCCCAGGATCGACGACTTGTTCGATCAATTGCAAGGTTCAAGTATTTACTCAAAGATTGATCTCAGGTCGGGTTACCATCAACTTAGAGTTCGGGAGGAGGATATCCCGAAAACAGCGTTTAGAACACGTTACGGTCATTACGAGTTTCAAGTGATGCCGTTTGGATTGACTAATGCACCTGCGGTATTCATGGATCTCATGAATAGAGTATGTAAACCGTATTTGGACAAGTTTGTTATAGTGTTCATCGACGACATATTGATTTACTCAAAGAGCAAAGAAGAGCACGAAGAGCATTTAAGGACGATTTTAAGACTACTCAAGAATGAGAAGTTGTATGCCAAATTTTGAAGTGTGATTTTGGAATCACAAAGTGCAATTTCTTGGTCACGTCATTGATAGTCAAGGATTACAAGTTGATCCATAAAGATTGAAGCCGTAAAGATTGGGCTACTCCAACAAATCCTCACAATCAGACAATTTCTAGGACTCGTGGGGTATTCTAGAAGGTTCATGAAGGTTTTTCAAAGATAGCTAAAGCTTTGACCAAGTTGACGTGAAAAACAAGAAATGCAGTGGGGAAAGAAACAAGAAGCTGCTTTTCGGTTGTTGAAGCAAAAGCTTTGTAGTCGCCAATTTGGCCTTGCCGAAGGAATTGAGAACTTCGTTGTATATTGCGACGCTTCGCATAAAGGACTTGGGGCTGTTTTAATGCAAAGCGAGAAGGTGATAGCGTATGCTTCTCGACAACTTAAGGTTCATGAGAAGAATTACACCACTCATGATCTCGAGTTAGGGGCCGTAGTTTTGCACTCAAGATTTGGAGACACTACCTCTACGGTACAAAGTGCACAGTGTTACGGACCACAAGAGTTTACAATATATTCTTGATCGGAAGGAACTTAATATGAGGCAACGTCGTTGGTTGGAGTTACTCGGCGACTATGATTGTGAAATCAAGTATCACCGGGAAAAGCCAATGTTGTGGTGATGCTCTTAGCCGGAAAGAGACCCAAACCTTTAAGAGTTCGATCATTAGGAATGACGATTAATTCACCTTTACCATCGAAAATCCACGAAGCACGGATCGAGGCACTTAAGGAGGAAAACCGACCAAGTGAAAAGCTTTATGGTATGCCCGAAAGCATAAATGGTTTTGTAAAGAGAGCGGATGGAGTATTATGTTTCAAGGATAGAATGTGGGTTCCATTGTATGGCGGGATACGAGAATTGATTATGCATGAGTCGCATAAGTCAAAGTATTCTATTCACCGAGGATCGATAAGATGTATCAAGATCTTAAGAAACTTTATTGGTGGCGAACATGAAAGCGAAATTGCCACGTCGTTAGCAAGTGCCTTACGCTCTAAGGTAAAAGTCGAATATCGAAACCTTGAGGTTACTCCAACAAAGAAATTCCTCAATGGAAATGGGGCGCATTACAATGGACTTTGTTCTGAAACTTCCTAAGACATCGGGAGGTTCTGACGCTATTTGGGTAATTGTTGATCGTCTTACCAAATCAGCCCATTTCATACCAATTAGAGACTTATTCCATGGAACAACTCACTAGACTTTATGTCAAGGAAATAGTCTCGAGGCACGGTGCACCAATTTCTATCATTTCAAGCGAGATAGTCGATTCACTTCAAACTTAAAATCATTGCAAGATTCATTTGGAACCAGATTAGAGATGAGCACTGACATATCACCCACAAACCGACGGTCAAAGTGAAAGGACAATTCAAGCGTTAGAAGATATCTTTGAGGGCATGCGTGATTGATTTTGGAAATGGTTGGGCTAACCATTTGCCATTGATAAATTCTCGTACAACAATAGTTATCACACGGTATAAAAATGGCACCATTCGAGGCACTCTATGGTCGAAAGTGCCGATCACTGTTTGTTGGGCGAGGTTGGAGCGCACAACTCTTTGGTCCGAAATAGTGCGGAAACAACAGAAAAGATAGTTCAAATTCGAGATAGACTCGAGCGCGCGAAGCCGGCGGAAAAGTTCGCGCAGATGTTGAGCGCAAGTCATTAGAATTTCAAGTGGGCGACAAAGTTATGTTGAAAGTATCGCCTTGGAAAGGCGTGGTACGATTGGAAAAGCGGGAAGTTGAACCCGAGATACATTGGACCATTCAAGATTTTGAGCGAGTCGGTCCTGTAGCTTATCGACTTGATCTTCCGTCGAACTTAGTCATGTACACAACACGTTTCACGTTTCAAACTGAAGAAATGTCTTTCGGATGAATCACTCGTTATTCCATTGGAAGAAATTCAACTCGACGATAAACTCAATTTTGTGGAGGAACTGCGAAATCATGGACCGCGAGGTCAAGCGGTTGAAACAAAGTCGTATTCCTATCGTGAAGGTTATTTGGAATTCTCGAAGAGGTCACGAGTTTACTTGGGAGCAGGAAGACGAGATCGCCTCAAATATCCTCATCTTTTCACCGACAACACCGTAGGACCTAACAACGATGAATTCGGGGATGAATTCCTTTTTGATGGCGAATGTGACAACTCGTACTTTGGTCATTTCTCAAAACAATTCATGCTTCACAATTTCATCATTTATCGTAAACTAGGTTTCGTGTTCCAAATTCGCGTAACCTTAATGGTTTAGCGGCGAATTCATGATCATATCATCACGAACATTTCATATAGACTAAGTTTAGTCTACATTTCATTAACATCATTTTCATCATGTTAGTTCATTCATGATTTTGCATTTCACCTTAAAGCGTAAATTTCATATTAAATAAGCGTTATCGCGTAAGTTATTATTTTGAACATTTAATCCGATACTTCCAAAAATGATCCGATATATTTTATACTTACATTTAGTTTATAAAAACAATATTTTGAGTTTACCTAGTGTTTTAAATTTATTTTGTATATAAATCGTTAAATTTATATTATTACGACGCTTTTCTTAAAAACTACTACGATAATTATTATATCACTCAAATTTTACAAGAAATGTATTTTTACAATTTTATGATCTCATTATACTTTACTTTGATCTATTAAAAATTACTTTTAGCTAAAACTACCTTAAATACACTAATGTATATACAATCTTACAAGTTATTATTAACTATACATTTTACTTACACTTTTACAATTACCTACAATATAAAAAAAAAAAAAATGTATATTTTGAAATACATTCCCCTTGGCCGACCAAGGGGTGCCTCATTAATTAGTTGGTAGAAATTTTCTAACTTGTATAGATATATACTCCAAGTATCATACTTTCACTCATTCATTCATAATAATCATTCAAGTTAGTAATTTTTCTTTCTCTCTTGGTTCTTCCTCTCCAAAACCGGTCACACATAGGTGTTAGAAGAAATCATCCAAATTTTTCCAAGATCAAGTTTAAAACAATCTAGTTACACTCTTATTAAAGGTTTTGAAATAAAAACCTAGGGTGTTTAGGTTTAATCCCTTGTTCTTATCACCTCATCAAGTAACTAGTAAGCATATCACTTTCATTTTACATCTTCCATTATCATTTCATATCTATTTCTTCATTTTTGAGCAAAGTATGCAAGACTTATGGATATTTATACCATTTTTACATTGTTTTTAGAGTTTTACATATATAAGTCATCCTATAATTTATCCCTTGTTATATATTAGTCTTGATGATGTTTAGGAACCCATGACACCCTAAGAAGGTGTATGGTAGGATTAGAATAGCTTCGGAGTTGTTTTGAAGGGATTGGAATAGGTTTAGTACGAGAAAAATTCATTTTGACAAGTCTAAAAAGTGGTCTGATCTTATTTTGTAATTCTGGAAAAACGACAGTAGACATAAAATTTTTGGCCTAGATATTTAGAAAATATACTTTAAAAGCGAATCCGTGGCGCTTGAGCGGATTAAAGCGGAGTTATAACGAAGAAGTTATGAATTTTTCAAGTTTGACGACGAAATATATATTTACGAAAATTTCAGACACTATTTTTGTTTTGTGCGAGTCAAAAGCGAGTCTTAAGCTTTATAAATTATTTCGACTTATCAAAAATATATTAGTATACTTTGATACGAAGCTAAGGACGTATAATACGTGAAAGCGGGTTTGTAACGACTAAAATATACACGTTTTACAAAATTGCCGTAACTTTATTAGTTAAGAAAAACTATATTATTTTCATTAGACAAGTGTTACGGTAAACAAAACGACCATATTGAAGGCTATTTTTAACGTTGACGTAGAACTTTTGTAACGAGATGTCTTCTAATAAAATCGAGATCACCAAGCATATTTTTCAAAGCGACCAACCGTTGGTATAGCGGAGTTGTAATGAATTATTACGGTTGCTTAAACTTTGCGAAACTCACTTTTAAACCACATTTTGGACAAAATCACCCTACTTAACCTATGTTTTCTTTATGAGCGAGACCTCTAGGATAAAAACTTAAATGCCAAAACTTGAGATTTTGATACAAGCTTTCCAAAACCGTTGAGTTCGTTTCCTAACGTTCGACGTACACCATTTCGACTAGCTTTTCGAGGCCATTTTGTCACTTTCATGAAATTTCCAACGACATTATTTCTGACGAAAGTTATAATTTCACAATAAATCATTAAGAAACTATTGTAGGATGACATTTTGGCGTAAATACTTGTAAAGTAATTTAAGAATGGTCAAGGCGTCAAAAGAGTATTTTTCGACGATAAGTATTATTTTCAAAACTCACAAATGGTATAAATAACATCTGAAATGCATGCATAACATTACATCATAACTCATTACGTATCATATCATTCATAATAGGTCAAGGTTAAAGGATCACGCTACATTTCGGTGTACTCACTCTTGTCATTGTACCTATTTCATCAAGTGAGTTTTCATAGCCCGTCGTACATGTTTATAATTATTTTCAAACCTACGGGGAGAATACATTGCACAACATTTTATTACGATACCAAGTATGTTAAATTCATTTACATTGCTTAAGTTACCACATGCCAATTGAATGTCCCCATTATATTACATGAACCGTTAATCTTAGAAGCGAGGGTGAGTGGATAGATCTATCGAGGTGACTCCTCCATCCGGGTTGGTGAATCCCAACTAGTCATACGGATGCATTTCATTTAATAACATTATTGAGTTGTCATGCAAACACTCTGTTGGGCGAACATCATGAGCAGTCTAGTTTCGGTGTCATGGACTTATAGCAATTGTAACATTTTTACGTGGCATGATTGTCATACATGGTCTATACTTGCGTAGTCGTATAAAACATTTACATAAACCTATGATTTCTCACCAACATTATTGTTGACCGTTTAGCAATGTATTTTCGGTAACTAAGACATACTCATCATGGCATGGTTAAGGAACCCCTTTTGAGTCATGGCGTCGACTTATATCATTATATATTATGGCACTTTCTTTCAAAACATCGTTTGAACTTGTATTATATTTATATTTCCGCAAACTTTATAAACTTTTGGGACCTATGTTGTAACTCGAGCGCTTTTATTAAATATCAAGCGATGTGTTTTTAAGCGACACTTTAGGTCGTTCAATATAACTGAATTCCAATTGTGGTGCTATGAGGTGATCATGATCCCTAAGAATTCCATTCATTTTTTGAAAAAAAGCAGTAATTTGGGGTGTGACACATTTCATCTTAGATCCACCTGGGTATTTTTACGGGGAAAAACCCCCGCGTTCCTTGATCAACCTAAACACCTTTGCGTGTTAGTATGCTGGTTGGTGAGATGGGTACAGTGATATGTACTATGGAAACAATATTTTTTATCCAATTTGTGGATCTCCGTTGGCCACATGGTCTTTGCTACATCGGTGGCTTTCTTTTGGTCCATATATTTTTGGTGTTTGGTGAATCTGAAGATAAGGCTACGAATTTCATATCTTAATTATGGAAAACCCTAATTTCATATTTTCTGATTTGGGGGAAACAATTGAAGGTTTGATCTTTTTCCTTTTTTTTAGGGCTTATTTTACTATGTCTTTATGGTGGTTATGGTATTATGTGTTTAGCAAACCCTAATTTCATATTATCTGATTTGGGGGAAACAATTGAAGGTTTGATTTTTTTCCTTTTCTTTAGGGCTTATTTTACTATGTTTTTATGGTGGTTATGGTATTGCCTGTTTAGTTTTGGTTCTGGGTTATTTTAGTTTTAGTTAGGGTTTGTTGTTTCTGCTTGCCATGTCTTAGATAAGGGTTACGTATGGTCATTATTAATGATCGAAAAATCTGAGTTGTGTCTTTTAGGTTAGCAAAGATTGATATGGCGAGCCGTCTTTTGTGTTTACCTTTTATTGTTTTGGGAACATTGGATACTGCCTGTGATGTTTTCCCTTCGCTTTCTTGCTACTTTTGTTGTACCGAGTGTTTAAGGTTTTTTAAAAGTATAAATTTTCTGTGTCAGTTTATTGATCATGCAATTACGGTCTGCTTTCATAGTTTGTGCGGATTTAGTCAAAAAAAAAAAAAAAAAAAAAAACTCTATTAAAAAAAAAAAACAAAAAAAAAAAAATTCTCTATCTTGGTTGGGTTGGATGTCATGCCTTATGGTTAGCCACTTTCTGTGGTTAGATTTCCATTAAACAAAGGTACGTTCTAAAAATATTTTGCGGGTTTGCAATTCTTTGTGTCTTATTGCATGCGGAGTAGTTTCTCGAGGTTGCACAGCTTTTAAGCAACGTTGCTAGCAAATCACGCTTTTTTGGCATGCTTAACTTCGCCAGCCAACATGTTTTTGTGTGTGGGTTACCTTTGCCAAAAAACATGGTTTGGCTCGGTGACCATTTGGTTGCAGCCATGTTGTTTTTTAGTGCAACCACCATTTGGATAAACAAAGCTGAACCGCTGTGAGCAGGGATGAATTCTACGGTTTTTGTCATGGTTGCGTTTTTGTCATGCATGCGATCTTTGAATGGTCGACTGTTGCGACCACTTTTTAGGTTGTGATGAGTTGGGCTTTATTTGGTAAATGTGAGATGGTCAGATCTTGGCGAAGTGACAACCATTTATTGCGACCATGGCGGGTGTATCCTCTTTGCTTGAATATTAGCCCATCCCGAGCCATGTGTCCAAAGAAAATTTCACTTTTGCCATGCTTAGCTCGATGGTCGACATGATTTTGCTTGTGGGTTGCCTTTTGTCAAAAAACATGGTTCGCGGGGTAACCATTTAGTTGCAACCATGTCGCTTTTTTAGTCGACCACCGCTTCGATAAACAAAGTCGAGTTCTTGTGGCGGATGAATTCTATGGTTTTTTGTCATGGTTGCAGTTTTTTGTCATTCGTGCGTTGGCGGTCATTTATGCGTGTTGTTGACAGCTGGCGCGTGTAGATTACAATGCCTCACAGAGATTCAGCCAAAAGTGATTGTATCGGTGGACTCTATGCAAAGAATGAGTAAGTCTTCACCGGATAAACTATGAGTATACTATATATTATGTTTCGTGTTTTGCTTTGCATTCATCTGCGCTCTATATTTAAGTCGCAAGCTCAAATGGCATACTTTTAAAAGTTTTAAGATTTAACTTTGTTGCTCATACATTACAGTTAAGTTATTATAACAGTTGCAGATTGCATGCCGCGTCGTGCCTAACCACTTATGGAGCTAGCCCACTAAGGATGTCAAGACACCATCCCTTCAACTTCTCGATAAATGACAAAATCTCTTGTGCTCGCTTTTGCTTCTTCGTCGCATTGTCCGGGAGCTCGCAACCGCTTAAATCTTGACCGCAACTTCTTGAGCTCTGAGATACTTTGAACAGAAGATTCAAACTGATATAAGAGTTCCAGCTCTCCGATCACATATTCCCGCTCTGCTACACGAGCTCTAATGTCCTGAACCTTTTTCAGCAGTTCGCTTCATCCACCTTGGTTGTGCTCACCTCTCTTCCAAATTGAACAACCATCATATCCTTCACAAAGGTAGAGCCAGCGATGGCAACGAGGTCTTCGCAAAAAGGCATAGGTGTGTTCATGTTTATTTTTTCCTTCGCCTTTTTTTTATTTCAGAATTGGTTCAGATTTTCTTTTGTTTGTGTTTTTGAGATGGTATTGCGTCTTTTAAAGAGGGAATTATGGGTTGGTTATTATTCCTATGATGTAATAGCACATGCCTTACTACACATTTGATTTGACTGCCACTATTACATGCCTTGCACATGATGAACTTTTAATAGTCAAAATTAACGTCGTTTGGTCAAAGGACTCAGTGTTAAGGGTTTCCGAGTTAGTGGTTGTATGTGCAAAAAAAAAATGTCAAAAGACCAAGAGTGTGAGTCAACGCAAACAACAAGGACCATCTTTGTAATTTACTCTTTTTGGAATGAAATCTCAATTCCCACTTCCTTCCCCTAGATTCACTTTTACATGTGTGGCTCACTTTCATTACTTATAAATTTGTAGCAAACAATTAAGTTTAGAAATGAAACCATTCTTTTGAAACCATCCCCACATAACAAACGGGCCCTAAATTTTGTATAGCATTTTATAGTAAAATAAAAGTAACATGGGAACAATGAGGCGAAATGAAAGGCACGTAAGAGAAAGAAGTCCCATTTGTCAAATGATAGATACTCAAAACCACTTAGACTACCCTTATCCGTTACTAGAAAACACATTCACTCAACAAAGCACATCGCCTTTCTCTAACTTTTCACTCAAACTCCCACTCACCATTCATCCTTATCAATCTCACCACACTCAACATTCAAACTATTTTTTTATTTATTAAAAATTAAAACTTTTATTCATAAACTAAAAACATTACATTTAGAATAAAATACAAAAAAAACATAAATTAAACATTACAATAAAGATGTTTGATCAAATCGTGACGGAGGTCTTGATGCGCTTGTGACGATTTGATGTGTCTCATAACTATATGCCTTTGTTCTTCGGAGCGTGTGAGGTCGTAAGGTTGATGTGCTTCCTCCGGATACCAGTTGGGTGAGATTGCCCTCCTATGTCTTTTATAATCATATTATGTAATATGATGCATGTACACATCATATTTCTTTTTTTTCTTTAGTAAAGCGGTCGTCTTGGATTTGCTAATATGGCCCATTTCTTCTTTAGAACACCAAATGCCCGTTTCACATCTTTTCTTGCAGCGCTTGCATTCGCTATACCGTATTCGCGTGTGGTCATCATCGGCCACATTTGAAATCATCTTAGTAAATGTCGCCCATTCTGGATATATTCCGTCAACAAGATAATATCCCCACGGGTAAGTTACGCCGTTAGCCACAAACGAAATCTCTGGTGCTTTTCCTTCTTTGAGATCGTTGAATAAAGGGGATTGATGTATAACATTGATGTCGTTTTTCGACCCAGAAACATCAAAGAAAGCGTGCCATATCCTAGGGGTGAGCAAAACAAACCGAAAAAACCGAAACTGAACCGAAAACCGAAAAAACCGAATTGAAAAAACCGACCGAAACTATAATTCGATGGTTCGGTTTTTACTTTTTTAGAAACCAAAAAATGCGGTTCGGTTTGGTTTTCGATCAAAACCAAACTGCGAAAACCGAACCGAACCGGTTTTGTTATATAATAATATCTAATTAATATAATATAATTAAATAAGTAAATAAATTAAATTTATAAATTCATATTCATTTTGTGAGTGGATTTATAATATATTTATCTTAACATTTTTTTTATATTGTGTTTGTCGTGCCGCGTGTTTTTTGTGAATATATCAATAAGTATTTGATAATGATTATACTACGTGTATGTTCACTTGTATGTGTATTTCTCATTTATATGTTTGTAATTGTAGAATTATGCAATAAACATTATTATGCTTAAATTGAAAAAAAGTAAAGAAGAATAACTAATTTTGTACGTAAAACAAGTTTGTTGGTATAATTCGACCATACCCAAATATTAACGGTTAGAAACCGGAAACAACCAAAAAATCGAACCGGAACCGATAACGAACCGAAAAAACCGAACCGCCAAAAACCGAACGGTTTCGGTTTTAGGTTTTACAAAAACCGAACATTGTGGTTCGGTTTTGGTTTTAGCGAAAAACCGACCCAAACCGAACCGTGCACACCCTGGTATATCCATAAGTCTTGTGACGCAACAGCTTCCAGCAGAATGAATGGATTCGCACCATGATCACATCTACAATATTGTGCTTTATATGCGTTCGGACAACCAAACCACGGACAATCTGAACAATCAAGGCTTCCTAGCATTCTCGGAAACCCGTGCTTTTGCTCCAAAAATTTCCATAACAGACTTACAAAAAATTTCAAGAGATAGGCGAGAAGTTGTTTCACCATCTACAAATATTCATCAGGCGCCAAGAAGCGGTCGCATACCAATTAATGAATTACGGGTGCACTTCAACAAAGAGGAAATGCTTGGTCTTCGGTGCATCCATCTTCTCACGAAAGTATTCACAATGAAGAGTTCCTTCAACTATACATGTGAATAATCTACTCATTCGAACCTCTCCACGAAAGTATCATCAGAAACATCGATACTCACTAAAATAGGCTTGGACTAAACAATCATGAGCACTTATATGATCTCGATTTGTGTTGGTTCTCTTTGTCATTTTGGTTGTGGTAGGCAAATTGAAAACGACAATGCTCGCTAAAAATTCATGTCATGACGAATAATTTCTTCTTCCGCATATAATCGTCAATGTCCGGGAGCATTATTGATTCGGAATTCATATCCATAATAAGGTTTGTTTGCGTTTTGTGAGATTAAGTTTAAAGTTGTGTAAGGAATGAGGAGTAGAGAGTATAATGTAAAGTTGTGTTTAAAAATGTTGAAGTTTAAAGATTTTTTTTTAACACATTCTATCCACTGCAAATGGGGGCCCTACATTTTTCACATATACCGAAATGTGACTCACTCACCATTGTGTGTTTGATTTTGCATTATTGGCCTGTGAATGGATTTGGTAGTAGTGGTATCATCGTGAGTTGGCATTCTCACGACCACTCACGATGCCCAATCTGGTAGTCTTATTTCATATGGTATCAAGTTTTGAAATGAATTATGAGAATTGATACTTACACCATATTCTTTTGATGATGCACCACAATTTGTGCATTACGTTTATACCGCACAATCTGTGAATGCACAAATCTTCATCATGCAAAAAATGCGTGAGTATCACCCCATGATTTATGATTTTGAATTCAAGACCTCGTACCAAACAATTATATTATATTAGCACTAAAACCATTACATTTAATTCCATAACCCCACAACAAATGGGCCCTAATTTTATTAAAACATGTGATCTTATTAAATATAATTTAAATTTTAATGTAATAATGTTCAGATATAGTCTTAAAACACGTGTGAATATGAAAAGTGTGATTTTTTCCGCGACGGCTGCGAGAAGAGGGTTTAGATTTAATTAAGGAACTCTCAAATAGTTTTTACAACTTTTCATAGACATTTTTGCAACATAATTAAAGCGAGGGATATTTGTGTAACTTTGTTACACACAAATCTTTATATTTAGCACATAAATTGTTTTTGTAATCGAATCTTAATGTTAGGGACCTTTTTGCAAAATTTCAAAGAGTGTTTTGCAAAGAAAATAAAAGATAGGGACCATTTTATCAAAAACCAAACCGCTAGAACCATTTTGCTATTTTCGTAATGTTCAAAGACTTTTTTTTCAATTGTTCAAAGATTGTCTTCGCAAAGTAAAATAAAACACATGGGCCATTTTGTCTAAAATCAAAACATAGGGTCAATTTTTATATTCTTCAAAAGTGTTTACGATGAAGTGTATAATTTATGAGAAATGTGAATATTTAAAAGACTAAATTGCATAAATCGTCCCTAAAGTTTGGTAAAATTGCATTTTCGTTCCAAACGTTACGAAAGTGCAAAGATCGTCCTTGTGGGAAACCTTTGGGGCATGTATCATCCCTGGCTTCAAACGGCGTTAAGTGGATTCCATTACAAGTTACACGTTAACCCTTTTGGACAACGATCGTTGCATCATTCATTCTCTAAACTAACAGCCGTTTATAATTTAAATAATTTCGGTTTATTTAAAGTTTTTTCGATTTTTTAAATACTTTTTATACTTTTTATATAAATTTTTGTATATGTTATTATAAACGTTTTTATATATGGTTTTATATGCATTTTGTTATACTTTCTTATATACATTTTTATATACGTTTTTATACACGTTCTCATATATTTTTTATCCACTTTTATATACGTTTATGTATGCTTCAATTTTGTTAGTAGTTAATTCTAGCAACAATCTACTTTTTTAAAGTATCATGTTCCGAGCCAATTTATCTTTCTATAGTTTACCTTTCACGTATGGATAAATGAATACAAATAATTAAAACAAAAAACATAATAAATAAAAATATCACAATTATACTAAACTTACTTTAATTTGAAACTTGGTTAACAATAAAATCAGTATTTATTTGATAATTCATTTCATCAACTATGATCTAACACAATAATAAAAAAGAAGTTGTAATATGATATGTTATATAGAAGGTGTTTATAAATGATTTTTCTAAGAAAAATATTAATATTTATTTTTTAATAAGGAAAAGAAAAAAAATGTCCTCTTTTCTTTTATTTTGTTGAGAGGTTTTGGGTAGTGTGAATCGAATAGAAAAGTTCAATGTAGATCTAATATTTTCTAAAGATGCAATGAACCAATCATGGCCATCCAATGTTTGATAAAAAAAAAAAAAAAAAAAATGAATTTCATATATCCCTTTAAAACACAACTAATTTTGTATATACCCAACTAAACTAATAAATTTCATATATACCCAAAAATACATTTCAAATTTCATATTTCCCCAATTTTACTTATTTTATTAAAACTAATATTTATTAAGACTATTTTGCCCTTCATATAAAACTAAACTAAATTACTTATTAGCTAACAAAAAAAAAATCCACATGGTGCTGTACACAGACAAAAATGCAAGATGCTTCCATTTTAACCAATTGGTGTGACATACTTACTTGCAGTTACATCAATATATGAACATTTATATACATCGAAATAGAACAACAAAGTTTCTGGTATACAATGACAATATCAATAGCATATAATTATACTATATTACATTTATCAGGATCCTTAGCTACAGTTCCTCTTTTGCTACAGTTGATATCGACAGTGTCGGGTTGGCCCGCTCCATTTAGCTAACACGCCCATTCTATTCATCTCTACTCACATTCTCCCATTTCATCTTAGATCCACCTGGGTATTTTTACGGGGAAAAACCCCCGCGTTCCTTGATCAACCTAAACACCTTTGCGTGTTAGTATGCGTTGGTTGGTGAGATGGGTACAGTGATATGTACTATGGAAACAATATTTTTTATCCAATTTGTGGATCTCGTTGGCCGCATGGTCTTTGCTACATCGGTGGCTTTCTTTTGGTCCATATATTTTGGTGTTTGGTGAATCTGAAGATAAGGCTACGAATTTCATATCTTAATTATGGAAAACCCTAATTTCATATTATCTGATTTGGGGGAAACAATTGAAGGTTTGATTTTTTTCCTTTTCTTTAGGGCTTATTTTACTATGTTTTTATGGTGGTTATGGTATTGCCTGTTTAGTTTTGGTTCTGGGTTATTTTAGTTTTAGTTAGGGTTTGTTGTTTCTGCTTGCCATGTCTTAGATAAGGGTTACGTATGCTCATTATTAATGATCGAAAAATCTGAGCTTGTGTCTTTTAGGTTAGCAAAGATTGATATGGCGAGCCGTCTTTTGTGTTTACCGCTTATTGTTTTGGGAACATTGGATAACGCTGTGATGTTTTCCTTCGCTTCTTGCTACTTTTGTTGTACCGAGTGTTTAAGGTTTTTAAAAGTATAAATTTTACGTATCGGTTTATTGATCATGCAATTACGGTCCGCTTTCATAGTTTCAGCCGATTTAGTCAATGTAAAAAAAAAAAAAAAAAAAAAAAAAATTTCTATCTTGGTTGGGTTGGATGTCATGCCTTATGGTTAGCCACTTTCTGTTGGTTAGATTTCCATTAAACAAAACAGACGTTCTAAAAATATTTTCGGGTTTGCAATTCTTTCGTGTCTTCTTTGTTGCGGAGTAGTTTCATCGAGGTTGCACAGTTTTAAGCAACGTTGCTAGCAAATCACGATTTTTTGGCATGCTTAACTTCGCCGTCCAACATGTTTTTGCGTGTGGGTTACCTTTGCCAAAAAACATGGTTTGGCTCGGTGACCATTTGGTTGCAGCCATGCTGTTTTTTAGTGCAACCACCATTTGGATAAACAAAGCTGAACCGCTGTGAGCAGGGATGAATTCTATGGGTTTTTGTCATGGTTGCCGTTTTTTGTCATGCATGCGATGCTGAATGGCTGACGGTTGCAGCCCTTTTTTTAGGTTGTGATGAGTTGGGCTTTATTTGGTAAATGTGAGATGGCCCGTATCTTGGCAGGGTGACAGCCAGCTGTTGCAGCCATGGCGGGTGTATCCTCTTTGCTTGAATATTAGCCCATCTGAGCCATGTGTCCAGCAAAATTCTCACTTTTGCCATGCTTAGCTTCGTTGGTCGACATGATTTTGCATGTGGGTTGCCTTTGCTGAAAAACATGGTTTGGCAGGGTAACCATTTAGTTGCTGACCATCTTTTTTTAGTGCGACACCGCTTCGATAAACAAAGTCGAGTCACGTGAGCGCGGATGAATTCTATGGTTTTTTGTCATGGTTGCAGTTTTTTGTCATTCGTGCGTTGGTGAATGGCTGACGGTTGCAGCCTTTTTTTAGGCTGTGATGAATTGGGCTTTACTTGGTAAATGTGAGATGGCCCGTATCTTGGCAAGGTAGCAGGCAGCTGTTGCAGCCATGGCGGGTGTATCCTCTTTGCTTGAATATTCGCCCAGTTGAGCCATGTGTCTAGCAAAATCCTCGCGCGTGGCTGAAAAAGCGATCCCGATAAATGTAATAGTGTATAATATACAGGTCGCCTGTGGCGTCTCATAAGATTTACGATGCAATAATGATGGGTCACCCATATCCACATTGTGGCTGCAGCCATGACAAGCTGATGATGACGCTGCGATGTTCATATGATTTTTCATTACATGTCTGAGCTTATGTTTGGATCATCATATTGTCGAATAATTTTCTGGAAATATACCTGGCTGGATCTAAAAGGTATGAGCATAATGGAAATTATGTTCTGCACTTTTGTTTCTGCCAGCTGCCCTTTTGCACTCGCGTTTGTTAAACATGATTTTCTTAAACTTTCATTTCATTCTTGCAGGTTACAGGTGCAGGGGACTCTCCCATGAATGTTGGTTTATGTGGTTACAGTTTTTGTCATTCATGCAATGGCGAATGGTTGACGGTTGTGTTCCTTTTTTTAGGCTGTCATGAATTGGGCTTTATTTGGTGAATGTGAGATGCCCCGTATCTTGGCAGGGTGACAGGTAACTGCTGCAGCCATGGCGGGTGTATCGTCTTTGCTTTAGTATTCGCCCATCTGAGCCGTGCGTCTACCAAAATTCTCACACGTGGCTGAAAAAGCGAACCCAGCAAATGTAAAAGTATATGATATACAAATAGCGTGTGGCGTGTCATGAGATTAATGACGCAATTATGATGGGTTTCTACGTTGAACTGGTCTGTTTTGCGTGCTTTAGCGCCCCATGTCTGTTAGCACGACACCCATATTCACATTGCGGTTGCAGCCATGACAGGCTGCTGATGCCGCTGCGATCAAATGCTGTTCATGTTGTGAAATCTATCAGTGTATTGTAAGGTCATAACGTTGGTAATCATGCTTTCTAAGATGAAACGGAGATATGTGAGCAGCGATGAATATAACTGGCGGGTTAACAAGATGTCCTTCCACTCAAAAGGCCGCCTAAAAGAGTCGACGTATTTTTTTGGCTGTGCCTGAAGTATGCCGATGATGATGGTTTCCTGCATTTGTGTGTTTAGTGAGCGCGCTTAAGAGACTTCCATGTTTTGGCGAGGCACCCTAATCCAAACTGTGGTTGCAGCCATACTGAGTATCTGATGCCGCCACTAGATTCGCAGGTCTGAGGCGAATGAGCAGGTTAACTAAATGGAACCCCGATAAAAAAACACGTGAAAAAAGACCATACATTTGTACACTGTTGCTATCAACTGTCGCATTGTACTGCAGCTAAGGATCCTAATAAATCAACTTTGGTTATACACTATTTCATCTTACGTTTCAAAACTGAACATTTAGTTTCTCACAATTGAGGTGTGGCCTTGCACTTCACTATAACCATTGCAGTGTTTTTTGATGTATGATTGTGCATCCTAATTTTGGGGTTTCTTATTACTATCACACTTCCTTAAGCACCCATATGTGTATTGTTGCAGGTTTTCCAGCCTCTACCGCATAAGCCTGGTAGAAAAGGCATTATTGAACAACCAATGAGTGATGCGACAATGGAAAGTTACTGTCCCTCTTCTCTTTTCAAACTCACCTTCTAAAATTTGACTAGGCTGTTTGTCTTTTACATAAAACTTTCAAGTTGCCAAAGCACATCTTGACTGATACATATAAATATTGGGCGGTCATTTATGCGTGTTGTTGACAGCTGGCGCGTGTAGATTACAATGCCTCACAGAGATTCAGCCAAAAGTGATTGTATCAGTGGACTCTATGCAGCAATGAGTAAGTCTTCTTACCAGATAAACTATGAGTATACTATATATTATGTTTCGTGTTTTGCTTTGCATTCATCTGCGCTCTATATTTAAGCTGCAAGCTCAAATGGCATACTTTTAAAAGTTTTAAGATTTAACTTTGTTGCTCATACATTAACAGTTAAGTTATTATAACAGGTTGCAGATTGCACTGCGACCGTGCCTAACCACTTATGGAGCTAGCCCACTAAGGATGTCAGTACACCATCCCCTTCAACTTCTCGATAAATGACAAAATCTCTTGTGCTCGCTTTTGCTTCTTCGTCGCATTGTCCAGGAGCTCTGCAACTTCGCTTAAATCTTCGGTCTGCAACTTCTTGAGCTCTGAGATACTTTGAACAGAAGATTCAAACTGATATAAGAGTTCCAGCTCTCCGATCACATATTCCCACTCTGCTACACGAGCTCTAATGTCCTGAACCTTTTTCAGCAGTTCTGCTTCATCCACCTTGGTTGTGCTCACCTCTCTTCCAAATTGAACAACCATCATATCCTTCACAAAGGTAGAGCCAGCGGTGGCAGCGAGGTCTTCGCAAAAAGGCATAGGTGTGTTCATGTTTATTTTTTCCTTCGCCTTTTTTTTATTTCAGAATTGGTTCAGATTTTCTTTTGTTTGTGTTTTTGAGATGGTATGTGCGTCTTTTAAAGATGGAATTATGGGTTGGTTATTATTCCTATGATGTAATAGCACATGCCTTACTACACATTTGATTTGACTGCCACTATATAGCCTGCAAATGCAGTGAGAAGTGATCAGGACTTTTGACTACTTATAAACAGGCATTCCTTAGGCATCTTTTGCCATGCCTATTGTTTTTTCACATGCAAACTCTGAAAACGAAGGAGTCACATATTTTGAAAAAAAAAGAGTGGCAAAAAAAAACAAATTAACCAAAAAATATATTTTTGCATATAAAATAGCGAGCCCAAAAAAAAGAGAGAAAAAAAAATTAGGACAAAATGGTGAAAACTAAAAACATAAAGGTTAGAAAATTAAACCATTGTAGCCAGGGAATAAAAAATGATATAACTTAAATGCACAACGCTCAAACGAGTTAAGATAATTTTTTGTCGCAATCCGCCTTTGTTTATTGAATGGCACGTCAAACATAGGATCGTTTGTCAAATTTATAGATCATCCTAGATCTGGCATGCCATTCAATCAACAAACCTGCAGTGCAAATAGACAAACAGCCTACAGTTGGTCCATTGATATGCGTCGTTACATGACACCTTTCACATATCCATATATATTGCGTGATATGAGTGACAATTTATACTCCCTTTTTTGTCGCAGGAGGATGGTCAAAGCAGAAAAAATAATGCCGTTCTCAGAAATATGTATTTGATCACCTGTTTAGCATAGTAAGTCGCTTCTCATGTATACCATTATCCTAGAATCTGCAAAACTGATAATTGTTAGCTGTTTATCGCTATGTGATTCTCTTATCAGCCTGCATTAAGTTTGTTGCACTATTTTTTTTTCCTTAATTCAGAAAGCCACTATCCGCCGTGCTATGAATGCCGATGAGTACTCACCAATCAAGGTGGCTCACATTGGTTCTGCCTCAGTCGCTAAGATTTTTTCACCAACCAAGATGCTCACATTGGGATGCCTCTTACACATGCTCCGCCTTATCACATAGCAAGGTGTTTGACTGCTGAGGTGAGTAATCTGTCTTCAAGATGTGTTCATACCAAGGACCACGGTTAATAATCATGTTATAATGACTCTTTTTGGTGTTTATTTATGACCAGCAGCCATCAAATTTTAGTATGATTTATTTTTCCACTCAATCTTTATTTAAAGAACCGAACATTTTCTAAGTTTTGAAAGATGGTCAATACTTTTACCGGCGAACTATGATACACATGCACAAGTTACAGATTCTTTTGTTCTCAACACATTATCCAAATAAAACACAGGTGACCCAACTATATCATTGCTTTTCTCCATTACACATGCATCAACAAAATTCTTAAGCCACAAATAGGCGCAACTTTTCCAAATAAAACACAGTTGGCTGAGCCATATAAGTACTTTTCTCCACCACATAAGAAAACACACACCTCCAAAATTGCTGCAGCACAAACAAATGTAACTTTTATTCATACTCAGCATAAGTTACAACCATACAACAAAAGATTAACAGCCCCCTGTTAATCTAAAACATAACACCATACCATAAAACATAAAGACCATGAAACAAGCATCACAGACACACAAAGGATGCTACCCTAATCATACATCTCCATTGTAAACACATGGCGCCTTTTCTCGATGCGCACTTCCCTAGCCAGATCAAGGACCTGAATCAGTGCAGCAAGAATCTGGTGGTCCATGTCCTATGCCTCCTCCAAGCATTCGACAGCATCACTCGCATCATCATCATCACTACTCAACCAGCGCCCCTCCTGCAACAACTCAGTCCTGGTCCCAAGTCGACGGCGAACATCATCGTATTTCTCTCCAAGAAGCATGATGAACCCCTCAGTTTCACCTGACTCCTGTAAAAACAGGAACTTAAAGGCATTGTGGACTTCATTGGAGCCACATGTTTCTTTTAGTTGATTCAAGTGAGGGGTGTTGGCCATTTTCTTGACAAATTTTTTAAAAAACTCAGAAGGTCCAAAGGTGGCTATGTGAAGCCACAAAAAGAACACCTTATATAGGCAGATAGATAAACTGTAGCAGTAACTTAGTGTAACCAAACTGGTACACTATACCATTACTTATCATTCCAATGAAATAGTGCCAAGCAACCCAGCACAGGACTTAGGTTAAGCCAAAAACATATTTAAACACTTCATGAACCAACCACTAATCTAAGATTTCCCACCAAAAATTGGGTCAGTGCACAATAACCTAAAAGAAATTGCAACATGAGTTTCAAAGAATGAAAATGGTTGCTCTCTTTCATTTCAATCTTTATATCCAAAGCACGCATCCTAACTTCTATTTTTCATTTTATGTGTAGAAATCGCTGCATTTAAGCGACCATTCACCTCGTATACCGATCTTCTATGCAGTGGAAAGCCTGCCTTCAGTAAACAACTTTATGTTGCATTCTAAAAATAAGACGCAGGAAGCTCTAAACTTCTTGCATTTCCAAATGGGGCTATGGTGAGTCCCTTTTATGTATAACCCGTGTGATTGTTGTCATTAATCACCGATGCATTTTATGCGCTTTTGCTATATGGCTATAACCGTAATTCATGAAATTGTGTCATGCTTGCTTACGTATTTCAATACATGTTTTGCTAATCACACCTATAATCTTTTGCATGTCATAACGAATCGACGTATGTTCTCACGCATTAAGAATAAGGTTGGTTCTTTTTGAATGGTACTTGATGCTTCATTTTTATAAGCCACTTACCTAAAATGAGCTTCTAAGAATAGTGTTGTCTATGTCGCAGCGCAGGAATTACTCTATCCCAGTTTCTCGCCATCACTTGACGAGTAAGTGGCATCATTTTACAAGTTAAATTGAACCAAAGCAGGGGGCCAGAGATATGCTAAAGTAGGCGCTGTTGCAATTTGCAGCACTAACAAATACGCAAGGTACTTACAAATTTATGCAACCATATTAATATTAGTGTACACTTAGATTTGTGGCTTCTGAGTTAAACCATTATATTTGTAAAATCTGATTTACAAATCTAGATTTGTCTTCAGGTTTTGGTTTCTTTGCGTCGCAGCTTTATACACCAACTGGTAATCATCTAGGAAAGTCCAACATTGCTGACATTGCAATCCAGGTAATCACTACCAGCATTCACATGTGGTGGCTATTTTTTTAATAAAGTAAAAATCTAGACTTCAATTGCTTTTTATTGAGGTATAGGTTTGCAATTGTGCATATTCCATCGTCAAAATATCCCGATGCGTAAAACGAAATCTAAAATCTATGATCTCTCTTTAAGCCCATGGAACAGACTATATACGGACTGCTTTAATCAATTATGCAGCTTTTGAAAGTTAGAAATTGGCTGCACATATTCCACTCATAAACCAGGTTTTCATTTAAAATTCCAGTTATAAAAAAACATTCAACAACATCATTTGCAATTTAGTGTGGGCTTAGATGTTGAGAAATGAAAACATTGTAATGGTTGGATGCTATTGTAATGGCTAAGCATTATTGTCATGCCACAATACTTACGGGGATGAAATAACATTATAATTTCTGCGACCAACATTTATATGTGGTGACTTTTTTTTTATGAAATCTAAAGCTTTGGTGCACTGCTTTTTCCTTCAAACATGACATGCACAGCTGTGCATATTCCATTATTAGTACCTGCTTATACAGAAAAATCAAATGAAACATGCATGTCCTGTACTTTAATGACATCAATAGTGTATGCATATGTATGCACTCCTTTTAATCAGGTGTGCAACTTTTTAAACATGCATATTAGCTGCACATGTTTGAATCATAAAGCGCATTGTCATTTGAAATTCTATCTATAAAAGCAGCTCCAAAAAACATTGATTCGCCAAACAGTAATTTAAACAAACCACGGCATGGATTCTGGGAGAAAAAAAGGTTTTTATTTTTTATCTGAATCCTGATATAAGGCAAACGCAACATTACCAGATGCACTTACTGTTTCATTTTTAAATATGCAGCTACCAAGGACATTTCAACCGCTGAATCAACCCCACCAGCCGCATACTTGTCGATGGAATGGAGCAGCTACTTTCCACCCGGTTATTATGGTTCAGGATCTAAAAAGGAAGACATTAGGAAGATCAAGGCTGCAAAAAAAATGCTCAACGAAATGCTGATGCCGTGGCCGAAACTGCAAACCATAATAATTCAAAAGGAAAAAAGGACAAGTTTATTGCCACTCAAATCTGAATTCTCTTAGTTGTTTCTCGATGTCTTAGATGCCTTTAAATAAAACTATGACAAGAAACTACATATCATATTGTAACTGTAACTTCCAAATGTTGTTTTGCATATCGTTCCGGATGTGCTTTATCCAACTGTTGTTCCGTTTCGTGGGCTGCAAAACTGCACTTAGACATTGTGTTTTGTACAATGATTAGCAGCTCTGTTTATGCCTTTCTGTAACACCCCGCCTTATCTGACCACAATATTGTCCGCTTTGCCCGTAAGCTCACGGCTTTGTTTTTGTGGCCTCATTTGAAGACTTCCCAGTCACCCAAGCTAGTACTACTCTCACATGAGCACGCTTAACTCGCCGGTCCTAAGAACTCCACCCGCAGAGACCACAAAGCGCGTTGTGTCATTATAAGGCGAATGTTATCTTATGAGCCCAAGATCTCTCCGTGCCACACCGATGTGGGATTTGCCTGGTGTCACAATCACCCCTTAGGGACTCATCGCCCTCGATGAGGTTTGCCCACCATCCCGAACGGCTCGGAGGTGGCTCGATACCACTTGTAACACCCCGCCTTATCTCGACCACAATATTGTCCGCTTTGCCGTAAGCTCAATGTCTTTGCTTTGTGACCTCATTTGACAACGTGTGCATGAACATAAACTCGACATATTTTGGCGGTGGGTTGTGAACACACAGTTGCAAGTTTTGTATGGGCGAACTTGAACCGAGCGGATTTACAATGCCTTTGCTTTTGTGGACTATACTTTATGACCAAAAACTTTGCCTTTGTTGCATGAACGCTCTTTAAAAGCTTTACTTGTTAACCAAACTCTATGAACTCACTCAACCATTGTGTTGACACTTTTAGCATGTTTTATCTCGTATCTAAGGCATTCACTTCATGGCATGCATGTGGGCTTATCATAGAGTCGCGGTGTCGACGCTGCCTCACCTACATTTTGCACTCAACTATCGCTTTGTTGTAACAAACTTATTTTGGTATCTTGGAAATCTATTGGGACCTATGTTTTGTAAACTCGATTATTTTACTCAATCAAACGATATTTTCAAAACGACACTTTAGGTCGCTCGATATAATCGTAACTTTGATGCTATGATCGTCATCCCCCAGAATTCCATTCATTGCAAAACAGTAATTGGGGTGTGACACTTTCTAGATGCAAGAGTTTGCACAAAAAACATTGTGCTCTTTAATGTGAATCTGAAACACAAATTATGGCGCGGTTGCATATGAAAAGCCTCTTATTCTGTGGTACACGAGCCATACATATTTAATTGTTTCATAAAATGATTTTAAAACAACATTATAGATTCCTGCTTTTTGCCGCGCGAATTTGTGAAGAAAACACATACTATTGATCCAATCTTTCCAACCTTTTTTAGGGGTTCTAAACCCATTCAAAGACACTTTTAAATAACATGTTTTTGGGGTCATATGAACAGCTGACATTCAAGGGCCTGACATTGTTATCTGTTAAATTAGCAGAGGGTTTAAGGGATGGGTAAAGCTTTAGGGTCAAGTAAATGGGCCTGGTGTGTTTAGGTGATGCCGTGAGCTTTGATCTTTCTTCCATAATGGTATCTTCCATTGTTGGAGTAACTGAAGAAGTAGAAAGTTCAAGGCTAATAATGATGGCGCGAAAAAGAAATAAATTTTAAATAATTTTTTTAAAAAGTGGAAATGGTGATTGGAACAGAAAGTCGTTACACCTTCACTCGGCTAAGAACGATTATATTTTATATAATGGTTCAAATTAAAAGAAATCGGTTCATAATGTTTTTTCTTCAGTAAAATTATACCTCTTAACATGAAAGGATGGGTAAGCACGATAAATGTTTTCAATGATATTTTAACTCTAAACCTACGAAAACACCCGCGGCAACGCGCGGGCTCGAAACCTCGTACAGTACAAAACCAAACAAAGCAAACCAATAAAAACTAACAACCAAAAAACCAAAAAAGCAAAGGGACAAAAGCATGATCTAAAGCTTAGGATCATACTACTAAAAACTTGCTATAAAACAAAGCAAACCAAAGCACAAAATAGAAACATTGGCCCACATTTTGAGATGAAAATAAAAGCCATAAGAGCGCTAGGTGTCACGACAAGGCTTACCCTCTTCGTCGTGCCACCTCAGCGGCATATCAGCATCCCACTTTTCCACAACTAACTACAACAAACCCCTTCATCACTCATAACAAACCTCAACCTCTTCATTTGGGCCCACCACTACCACTTTATTTTTTTTATTCAATTTTCCAAATATATATCTAACCACAACAAACCCCCCTTTACAATTTTCCAAATATATTTTTTTATTCAATTTTTCTTCACCATACAATACCACCACCACCATCTATAAAAAAACCCACCATATCTTCTTCTCCAAATATATATCTAACTCACACACACAAACACACGCTGCACACACACACACAACCCACCAACCATTTATAAAAATTGAAAAAAAAGGATTAATCTCACACTTGGGCCCACCTTTGTCAGCACGTTTGCTCGTTGTCACCACGAAAAGGTAACCGACGGCGCCCGACGGCGAGGGGGGTCGGTGTCACGGCGGGGGACGACGAGCTGCCACGGTGGACGGCGAGCCCCCACGGCATGCCCACACCGTGTGCTCTAATTGGTGACCAAACACTGTCTTTACAAAGTCAGTTGCAGCAGTCTCATGAAACATTAAATTGACATTATTGGCGACCAAACACTGCTATTACAAAGTCAATTGCAACAGCAACCCATTGAAGCACACTCACTTTTAAATTGAAGCAAATACTAAAGCACACTCACTTATGTAATTGTAGTGTACACTGAAGCATACTCACTTATGTAATTGCAGTGTACACTAGCACAGATAGTTGCAAATAGTAATTTGATTAACCCTAACATGCTACTTAGCCCTAACATATATGTTCTATTTCAATGTATCATACAATTAATTTGCATGAGGTAGAAAAATTGAATACTAATTTTTTTAACTTAACTATCATCATGAGGACCTACAAACAAAATACTATGTCGGCTATCAAGGATGATTAATAAAAATTCATAATATAATCTTTTTGAAAACAAGTACTCACCTTTTATCAATGTTTTGAAACCCGGGTCGACCCGGCCGGGTTAACCGGTTGGCCCGGTTCCGGACAAAAAACGGTCAAAACCGGGTTTTAAAAACGGGTCAACCGCTTAGACCGCCGGGTTTTAAGTGACCCGAGTCGACCGGGTTTCAAAACCCGGTCGGTTTAGTTTTATCATTTTTAAAACTTTTAGAACATTATGCGGTATCGCGATGCGATTTGCGGTATGCGATTTATAGTTGTTTGTAACATTATGTTTGGACAAAAGTAGTGTTTGGACAATTAGAAATGGATGTTTGGACATATGCGTAAAACCGGGTCTAACCGGGTTGACCCGGCGGTCGAACCGGTTGACCCGGTGACTTGGCCGGGTCGATCACAAACCCGGGTTTCAAAACATTGCCTTTTATCACAAGAAGCAATCATAATGGCATAAGATTCACAATAATATATAGTTATCAACCGCTGCGTAAGGCATCTTGAAGAAAATGGCGCAAGTATAATCACTTATAGGTGAGTTTTGACGCTCAAAATAAGTAAGGGTAAAATGGTCTTAAGATTATTTATATATGAGATCGGGTATTTGTGATATTTAAAAAATGGATTGGGTATATATGAAATTAAAGATATTTTTAAGGTGCTTTATGAAATTAACTCAAAAAGAATAAACTTTCAGCATTTTTTTTTAAATTAAATATCTTGCAAACCGTTAATTGTTGCACAAAATGAATCACCATTGCGACGATAATTAAATCATCTTTCTATATACGGGCGCTTCAATATACTTTCGACGAATTTTTTTTTCGATTTCTTTTTTTCAGTTATGTTTGGAAAAATCACATGTAATTTGTATTACAAATCACGCGATTTTTCGCACGAATCGAAAAGAAAATCGAAAAAAGTTCATCGAAAATATATCGAAGTCTGCTCATCGAAAGATAAAAAATACTGTCCGATGATGTATTTTTTTCACTTGACGATATCGTTTAACTGCTAAATATTTTATTCTAAAAAAAAGAAAAGAAAAATGAGGTTTTTTATTTTTATAGAAAAATAAATGAATAAGATTGATTCATTGAATTTTAGATTATTTTGGTTCTACAGTGATCTTTAAACCTAGGGAGAATTGCATATATATCCCTTCAAAGCTAAAAAATTACATATATATCCAAGCTAAACCAAAAATTACATATATATCCTCCCAAAACAATAAAAATAACATATATGTCCTAAAAAGTTATTTATATATAAATAAATTACAAAATTGACTAACAATTATCATTTAAATATGAATAGACAATTTTGACCTTACTTTTGTTCTCTTCTACCTTACAAAGACGTACACAGCTTCCTGAAAAATAAAAGTGACAGTCATTTTCAAAGTCAACTATCACCATTTTTTTCTTGATCCAACAATAAATTAATTCATTTATCAAAAAAGACAACACAAACCCACAAGGTTTTTTCCAGGTCTTGCCCAAATGAAAACTTAATCTGTATATCCTCTGTTTGGAAAATCATTTACTGTGGCTAGCGATACTCATCGAAGATACCCATCTGTCGGTGTTTCTTACCGTAGGTAAATACTGTAAGTGGCGGCGGTCGATGATGCGACAACTGGAGAACGGAACGACGGTATTTGATTGGTGGTGTCGTTGGTAGATAATAATGGTTGGCAATGGAACACCCAACTGAATAAAATTAATACGGTGGTGACGTTGTGAACATTTAATACGGCGGCGGTGGCATGTGGTCGCCATAGGTGGAATGTGTGTTTTGGGAGACCTCAAGAAACACTGAAACACTCAGCTGGATTAAATTGATAGTTTTTTTGTTAGATATTTAATAATAATTAAAATCATAAGTATATTATGTTTCACAAATCACACTACAAAAGTTACAAGTATGCAAATTTGTTCAAAGTGAATGTTCGGAGAAGATGGATAAAGCAAGGTCAAAATTGTCTATTCATATTTAAATGATAATTGTTAGTCAATTTTGTAATTTATTTATATATAAATAACTTTTTAGGACATATATGTTATTTTTATTGTTTTGGGAGGATATATATGTAATTTTTGGTTTAGCTTGGATATATATGTAATTTTTTGGCTTTTGAGGGATATATATGCAATTCTCCCTTAAACCCAACTTGGAAAAAAAATACCAAATTTACTAACTGAGCACACGTGTAAAAAAAATAGAAAAGTATGCAATAAAAAATTAGACTTGTGAGCTGTGATAGAAGTTTGGTTGTTATGAAGACACGACAAGATTCTGCATAACAAACAGAGAAACTAGTAGAAGAAGAAGAAGAAGAAGAAGATGCTCGGTGAAGAAGCCAAAGTGCTGCTAGGCTTTCTTCCTGATTCAACACCTTCATCTTCCCAGGTACTAATAATTTACACCCCTAATAATTTCATTTCTTTCTTTCTTTATTGATGATGTCAATTTTTATATAAAAAATGATCAGGTGAAAGAAGCGTACAAGAAAAAAGCATTAGAAACACACCCAGATCGTTTCCCTCTTTCTCAACGATCTCTCGCTGAATCCAATTTTAAACTGGTATGTCAGTTTTTTTTTTTTCTTCTTCAAGTTATTATATGATTTACTTCACTCCTCTTAACTGAGTTTGTAATTATCTTGTCACATTTTGAAATTTGAGCAGATTTCTGAAGCTTACACATGCTTACAATCTGGTAAATTTTATAATAACCTTGTCATTTTTTTAATAAACTTTACAAAGTTAAGTTAGCGTGAAATTGTTACGAATAATATTGATTGATTAAATGTGTTTACATGAGACCCAATATTTATACTAATGACTAGCCTAACACTTGAGCTTGAGCCTAAACCAATACAAATACAAATATAATTCTAACTGAAATAGCATCACATCAGCTATAAAACTGATTCTGATTATTTTGGAGGCGTTTGGCATTGTGTTTAAATGTCGAAGATTGTCATCGCTTTCTAGTGTTTGGTATAGTAATTAGTAACAAATAATCAGAATTTATCCAACGCCGAAAACAAATGATCTGCTTATGATTACAACTTCAGACATTGTAAGCACATTCAAACACTATCTCTTGCAGCTGTGTTGTTAGAGCTGCGACAACCCGTAAAATTCTGATAGCACATCCAAACACTATCGTTTCTAAAATTTATCAAAGTTTGCTCCCCTCGAGCAAAACTTTCTGGCTCCGCCCCTGTTTGCAGCTGTTTTGTTAGAGCTGCGACAACCCGTAAATTCTGATAGCGCAATTGCTTCCAAAACGTAATACTAAGCAACAACCAAATAAACTAGTTTTTAATTATTAGTTAAGGAATACCTGCAACAATTTAGGGCTATTTGACAGTCTGCCCATTTTGTTACAGACAATTATAGGTTTCAGATCATTTCATGTCACACAATCACTTTTAGAACGCGTTGTCAATCAGCCCTTAAAATGTTGCTGCATCGTTGAGTATTTGTTTGCTTATTAATGTGAGTTTATAGACATTAGGTAAAAAAAACAACCAAATAGAAATGGAAAATGTTGATATAGGTATAAGGTATAACAAGTGCTGACTCTTGAGTTAATACAAATAACAGGCACATATTCAACAAATGGCACATATTCGGGTGGTAAGATATGGTAGCCCGAGGTCAAATGGAGGAAGTAAAACCATGCATTGATTCGAATCCCATTCCTCTTTATTGTTCTAGGAACAGTTGCACTCGGTGGATCCAGTGCCACCAGGTGAGTGATTATACATTTGCTAATCTTTAAGTACTTCTCCTTAAGAAGCAAATTTTGATATGATGCGATTCTCTCTTATTTTCTTTGCTACCAGGGCTTACCGAAGGCAGAAAGAGGCATACCCCTCACATAACCCTTTTCTTCCTTGAGGTTATATACATTCGATCGGAAGACACTGGCAGGCAGGCATCATGAGGCTGTACCTCGCATTCGTTGGGTGTGATCAATAAATGTTTTTGTTGTTTGGATGCCAAGCCTATGCTTACTTGCTCTTTGTAAATGTCGCAGCTGACTAGGTATTTTGTTTTAAAATACTACACAGAAAGTCAGAAACTATATCTATATCTTCTTTAGTCTTGTACTGTATAAATAAGAACAAGTTATTGAAATGAATATAATGTGACAATGTGTCTAAATTGGGTGCATTGCTTGAGGTCATATTGTATGTTTTTGTGTAGCATTAGTACTAGTATTTGTTGTTGCTAATCATGATTATAAATTTGAATAGTGTTACCGACTATGTAACTTATTTCATTAAGATTGCCATATGTTGGGACTACTTTATTGGCCAACCATTATGTATCCTGTTCAGCTTATACAATCCATGTTGGACAAAGAATGTGCCCCTTAATTATATACAGATCATTAGTTTTTCACTTTACCTATTAGCAAAAGTAACAATCATTACACAAATTTTATAGACATTTTTGGTAAGCAACATGTTTTCAGGTAGATCTAAATGTAACCGGATACATATACATATAAGCTTTGGTGGCGTATAAAACACAATAGGTTATATGAGTATCTATTTAAAGAAATTAGGGGCAAATGGGTCAAACTAAAATCGAAAAATATGGCAAGAGTTTCTGCTTATATATCGCTTGCCATGAATTCCTGTTAGATTATGTTTGGTTAGTGATCTAACAAAGTTAAGGTTTGGGAAGATGATTTTGTAATCCTTGTTTTCTTTGCTAAGCTCTATCAACTTATCATCGTCATCTTCTTGTTCTTCTTCTATCTGTATATTCACAGATGGAAGAAGATACATATAGGTGAGAAATAACAATTAAAATGAGATCAGTGGGAAACAAAATTGGGATATTGGCATCATGTATAACCATAACCTTGTTGGTGGGTTGTGCTATTTTCATCATAGCCTCAATGCATAACAAAGATGTTGATGAGAAAAAGGATGTTAACAGCAAAAAGAACAGTACCACCTCTTCCGTCAAAGCTGTGACCATCGTTTGTCAGCCAACCGAATATAAAGATGTTTGCCATAAGACCCTTGAGCCCCTTGCTAACGATTCTAAAGCCACACTAAGAGATTTTATTTTGGCTTCCATTCGATCTGCCAAACTACATGTCGACAAAGTGTTGAAAGCCTCTTTTAATCAAAGTTTGGATAATGTTAATGCCCATGATCGGGACCGTATTGAAGAATGTAAAAAGTTGTTGTCTTTTGCCATGGAAGATATCGAGTCATCCATTGTTATGTTGGGGAATACTAATAACCGTACCCTTGGGGAGCATGTGAAGGACCTTCAAAACTGGCTAACCGCGGTTTATAGTTTTCAATCACAATGCAAACATGCTATCAACAACACGGATGAAAAATTCAAGTCCCCGATTCTGGAATTTATGCTTAATTCCACACAACTTACTGGTAACGCATTGGCTATTGCTTCTGGGCTCTCGGATATCATTAAGGATCTTAGCATTGACCGAATTACCCTTGGTCTCAATGATATCAACCTCCACCATTCAAGAAGGCTTCTAGATACTACCAATTATCCCACGTGGTTTCCCGCAGCAGATCGTAAACTCTTGTCCTCTGAGGAACAAATAAAACCTGATGTAATCGTTGCAAAAGATGGAAGCGGAAAATTCAAGACTATTGGAGAAGCATTGGTGGCGTACCGGACCCCACCACCACCTGGCAAAAACCGGTATATAATCTATGTAAAGGCTGGTGTGTATAACGAGCAAGTTGTTATACAACGACACCAAGATAATGTATTCATATATGGCGATGGCAATGCAACAATCGTCACGTGCGATAAAAGTGTAGTTAAACACAAACTCGATACACCTAATACAGCAACATTTGGTAATGAGCTTAGCCATTTCATTTCACTAAAGGTTTAGATTATATATTATGCAGTGCTTATGGGCTACTGAAATTTGGAAAAGACAGACTCATTTTTAATAGGCATATGAGCTTATCAACTTAATTTTATATACTTGGATACAAGTCTATAAGTAGTGTCCTTTGTAAGTAGTGTCCTTGTGAGGTCTCTCTTAAAATGAAGTTATCGGCTTTTCCAATTTCAACAAGCTCATAGGCCTTATAGATAATCTAAACTAAACGCCTTGCCACATAATGACTCGAACTTATAAACCTATATTATGGTGCAGCGGCAGAAGGTAAAGGATTCATGGCGAAATCAATGACATTCAGAAACACAGCGGGCCCTGAAGGCGAACAAGCAGTAGCACTAAGAGTACAATCAGAAGGTGCGGTGGTGTATCAATGTAGAATCGAAGGATACCAAGACACCCTTTTGTACCAAAACTATCGTCAATTTTATCGTGAGTGTGTTATCACGGGACTGTTGATTTCATATTTGGTGAGGGAACAACGGTGATCCAAAACAGTCAAATATTAGTAAGGAAACCATTACAGAATCAAAACATTTTAGTTATAGTAGCAGATGGTAACGAAATCATACATGATTGGTGGATTAGTGCTTCATAATTGTACAGTGAAGATGGACAATGATCTTGAAACGGATGTTGATAAGGGGAGATACGAGATATATTTGGGGCGGCCTTGGATGCCTGCAGCAAAGATGGCGGTTATTGAGTGTGATTTGGTGGCTTTTGAACCCGGAAGGGTATGTACCATGGCCACAGGCTCAAAATGAGAAAACTTGCAAGTTTTTGAGTATAAAAATAGAGGACCTGGTGCGAGTTTGGAGAATAGAGTGAATTGGAGTTCGTTAAGTATCATTAAAGACGATGTTCAGGCGCAACCGTATACCGTTGCTACTTTTATTGATGGTGAACCGTGGTTACAAAAGAGTGGTGCACCTTTCCGTCTTGGCTTAGTTGGATCATAGCTTTAAATCTTTGATTAATGACTAGTGGTTAATAGTGTGCTAGTTTTTAGAAGTTAATACAGTTGAAGTTATTGGTAGATGTATACTAATAGACTAGGTTTTTGTTTCTTTTCAAAATATCTTGTATTTGATGCAGTTATGGCTGTAGAAGAGATTTAGTTAAATTGTGTTCCATAAGGAATGTTTGCATATCAACTAAATGGTTTATGACTACAGTTTTACTTAAATTCAAAGAAATAAAGTTCTCAACAAGGTCAGGCGACGCTTCTCGGCTCTATATAGCTCCATTCTTCCGGAGGTGCTGATTCCCGATAGTATCTAGTTGGGTCAAAATCCATCTTGATTCCATTATAAGTCACACTCTAAGCATAAAAACTTGTGTTCACATTAAGAATCACTCTTATTACACTCAAAAGAATGACAGTGATAAAGTTTGAAACGATTTTACTAATAACAAGATCAAGTATCTCAGTGAGTTATCATGCTCTAAATAATTTTGCATTATCATAAGGCATAAATGAGCTTTCCATATTTTAAAGGGTTGAATCTGCATAATAAAGAACGCACTTTCAACTTTGTTCCATTTTAAGATACGACTTTTTTCGTCTCCACTTAACGTAACGTACTTTCGCGTTTTGTTCCATTTAAGACGTCAAAGACAAAGCACCGTTAAGAAATGAGTTTTACCGGTTAAATGACTACGTGGTTTTTTTAGCACATAAATGGTCGAGTTAACGCAACGACTTCGCGTTTTGGCTACTTTAAGACCTCAAAGACGGCCACCGATAAAAGTTATTTTTGTCCATTTTTACATTTTCATCTTCTTTACGATTTCTCCGCTTTTACGCCGTCCGCTTTTACGCTTTCGAATATTTTTACGCTTTCGGAGATTTTTACGTTTTTCGGTTTTTTACGTCATTCTGCTTTTTACGCTTTTTCTTTTTACGCCGTCGGGTTTTACGCTTTCCGAGATTTTTTCGCTTTGGTCTACTTTTAACGCTTTCGTCTATGGTTTTACGTTTTCTTCGCTTTTACGCCGTCCCTTTTTACGCTTTCATCTTTTTACGATTTCTCCGCTTTTAAGTTTTCGTTTTTCACGCCGAATATTTTTACGCCGTTCTTTTATGCAGCACGTTTACGTTTTTACATTTTTTCTTTTTTCTTCTTTTTTTCGTTTTGTCATGATAAGTTTTCATCCGTTTTTATGTTTTCGCCGACGAAAACGAAAAACGGATGAAACATAGAAAATGTATTTAAAACGTAAAAACGAAACGTAAAACGAAGAAAACGAAAACAAAGTAAAACGTAAAAAACTAGACGAAACGTAAAAAGTAACAAATGAAAAATGCATTTAAAACGAAAAATCGACGAAACGTAAAACCGCATAAAAACGAAAAAAAAAAAAAAAGCGAAAAAGTAAAAACGGAAAAATGTAAAAACAGATTTAAAACGTAAAAATCGAGAAAAAACGTAAAAACGAAAAAGTAAAAAGACGAAAAAGAAGTAGAAAACGAAAAAATGTAAAAAACAGACGAAAACGTAAAAATCGAGAAAAACGTAAAACCAAACGAAACATAAAAAAAAAAAAAAAGTAAAAATCGAAAAATAAAAAAATGAAAAAGAAGTAAAAACGAAAAACCAGACGAAAACATAAAAATCGACGAAAACGTAAAAACCGATCGAAAACGTAAAAACGAAAAAACGCGGTATGACTAAATTCGCGATACTCCACAAATCACAAGGGACCATTCATGTAATTAAATCAAACAAAGTAGGTTGTTTTCGCTCATTATCCCAGAATCAAACTCTGCACGTACTAAAGAAGACAAAACCCGAAAGACGTTACATTGTGGGACAAAAAAAACACACGACTAAAACGAAACAAAGTTGAAAGACGTCTTATCAGACGGACTAAACCCTATTTTAAAACTATGTGACATACAGATTTTAAAAAGCATTGCTTGAAGAGAATGCTACTTTGCTCACAGTATAAAGTCCGCAAAAATGAGTCTCGAAAAAAGCTTAAGTTTGTGCTTTACTAATAAGGAGTTCAAACTTTGACTCTAGAGGCTCAACTTAACAAGTTTTATTGAAGGGGTCAAACTTTTAACATATTTATTTTGAAAGAGCCAATTCACATTTTCATTAAACAATCGTGTTAATATTGCCTACCACTACAAAGTGTGAGGGCTATAAATATATTTGTGGAAAAAAATTTAAGATGGCCACAACCTCTCTCGATCCACGTTAACGAGCCGTTTGGTTCATAATTGCAGGATCTCGATTCTGATCTTAAAATTTTACGATACTGTAAAGCAAAAACGATATGGATTCTACATAGGACCTTTGCAAGCTTAAGATCTTATAGGATCTTGATCTTGACAATACGATTTTAAGATCTAATCCGATCCGATTTTACTTTTCTCGGATTACAAACTAAAAAAGCTGCAATTTTTATTTATTTATTTATTTTTTATTATTATTTTTTTAAAATTCAAAAAAACAAAATGTTAATCTTCTTAAACATTTCATATTATAATTTAAGACATAGTATTTTTGTGTTTATAATGTATAAGATTTGTATGATGTTACAAAATCTATTAAGAAATAACATTAGAGTAGGATCTTAAAATCCCGATTCAATTTTAGATCTTATAAAGACGAAAATGATCCTGGATAGAACCGTTCCCCCAGACTCTACTCGTTAACGCCTATGATTGGATATTTAGCAAAACACCCCTACAGTTTAGCAGGCTGCTCAAAACATAACATAAAGGTTTTGGGATGAAGCTAAACCCCAAAATCCATACTCTGTATGTAGTAGTTTCCTTTCCAAAGGAATTGATTCCAACCAGCTAAAATCTTATAATCAAATACTACACAAAGAAACCCTAATTAAACAAAAATGAGGAGAATTAATTTATGCAGAAATTTAATTCGGGCAGTCTCATCTCCATCCTTACTTAATCGAAACCTTCATCATTGTAATCGTCATCTTCTGCAATCTAACTACTCAACTGGTCTGTTCATATATTATACACTTTTTTTTTTTTTTTTTTTTTATTAAATAAATGATGTTTGTTTGTTTATGATTGATTTATTAATATTGGATGTTTAATTAATAGTGGTGGAGATGCAACCACAGTCATCAGCTGAACTGATTAAGATCATGGAGAATAGGTTGTCGGCTATCGAGCATAGAAATGCTTATCTTCAAAACGTTATTAATCAGGTAATAGCCCATCGAGTCTCGGCATTGCGTTTTTTTAAGTGGTTATTAGGATTTCGAGCTGGGAATTATCAGTTTCTAGTGTTTGTTTGCTATGGTATAATACATCTTAACAATTTCCCACTGCAGCTCGCGTTTTTAGAAGTTAGAACTAAAGGACTGATTAGTCGGTCAAAAGGTCGGAAACCATCGTTGCCCAAGAAAAAAAAGCACTAAATGACTGATTTTGTTATCTCATAACATGTAATTAGTTTCGAAATGCAATGCCAAACACCCTTCGAACTGTGTGTCGTAAATATTATAGTTACATGAGTTGTCCCTCATAGCATAGGCGAGCATCTCACATTTTGTTTAAATACGCGTGCTTTATTTGTTTACTTGTTATAAATAGGACATTCCTGACTTCTAAGATTAGCTGTATGATTCTAGTACATAGTGGGTCAGTAACTTTATATAGTTATTTTACAAATACTGGGTAGTAACTTGTGTTTTTGTTGAGTCTGTTTTTTCCATGTTATCCTAGTATCTACATTATTGCATTAGATTAGCGAATCATGGGTAGCTCAAGACTGTTTTAAGGTTTCATTCAAGGGTAGGGATAATGGTCCAAATATGGCTAAGACACAAGTTTTGGTTGTTTCTAGCTGATTTGTATTGGTTATTTAGTTTTTAGCTAGAGCTGTTATCGTTTTGTGGCATGTCACAAACAATTTAGTGGTCGTTCAAGTGTTTGATTGAGGTTAATGTGGTATTTCAGCCACATTCTATTGTACTTAACTTTTCCGTGATTAATATACTTTACTGGGGGAACCCTTTACCCCCAAAAAATGGCCAAGACACAATCACACACAGAAAATGTAACCAATTAGATATGCTTTCTTGTAATGTTCTCTTTATAAATGCTTATATGCTTTTGAGTTCATTATTTCAAATTTCCTTATAGTTTCCTTGTTATTGAGTTTATATACTAATATCATGTTTTATTCTATATTTGTCTCTCTTGAATAAAGACAGCCAGAAACCACACCAACCGAGTATTCAAGGGCAAACAAGGAGCTTCAGAACCTCAGTGCTAACATGGATCTCATAAGTAAGTTGAGGGCCATTGAAAAGGTGATTCCTTGTGCTTACGATTAACTGAAATTAAGCTTATGTTATTTATTTTGTCTTGAACGGCGATCTCACACACACACACACACACACACACACTCTCTATATATGGTTCTGTAGTAGTCAAACCAACTTTGTCACTTTTGTTTACCCATCGGGCGCAGCCCGCCCTTTCGGGTTTTCTTAGATACTGTATCTGTGTAGACTGTAGAGTATAGAAAGTGAACTTCTTTCGAATTAAGGCAAATCGTATAAGAAGTGCCTTACAGAACACCTTTTTGGACTATTTATAATTGGAAGGATCAGTTGTATTGTAGTAATAAGAAAGAGTTAGATAGAATTATAGAAATGAAACCGGACCAGCAGTTGTTAAGGCGCGGGTCAACCTCACTCTAAGTGAAGTGATATACACCGCGCAAGAACCTGCATTAGAATAGGAAAAGCCAGACATTCGTTTTTTCGGAGTGAAGTGGTATCCTTTGGGTATCATAATTAAGAAACTTTATAAATATTGGCAGCAGGTAACCTTTTATTGCACACCCATGAGGCCTTGATTTGATTTTGTACGATATTTGAATTTAGGTTAAACTATGCATCATTTGTCTATTATAAGTTAAGTTACGGGGATAATATATAAAAGACCATCTTCCAAGTATGCAAAAAATCCACCCAACATTCCATTTGGTGTCATTTGTATGAAATTTAGGATATAATTCATTTGTTTTAAAATTAGTAAAACTTTAATGAAAAGCACCTTAAAAGCCGAGGATTTTTTTTTTTTTTTTTTTTTTTTTTTGTTATAAAATTTAAAACAAAACCTTTTTATGCAGTATGACATGTGTCGTATTGTTAAAAATAAAACATTTGTCAGTATCAACTACCATAAGCAACCACCATGCCCTTATGGTTGGTTCTAGAATGGAGCTTATCAGTTTGAGAAAATATGGAGGGAGCTTGTGCGAAACACTTGTTTCAAATAAGGCAATATTTGATTCCGGAGATTGTTGTATTTCAGTTTCTTGTATCAGTGTTTATCCTGTGTAAATGTCATATCATGTTGCCCTTAAATCTCATAGGGATGATTTGACATTGACCGTGAACTTAAGACTGTGTAGTTTCAAAGGTTGCCTTTTCTGAAAACCTTTTTCATGCTAGCTTCTTCATATTTTCTTTCTCTGGTAAGTTCCTCACTAGAACCATTGCCATTAGTCCATGACATGCTTTTCAGATAGATGTTGATTAATGAGCATAGGTAATCGATAATAACATAAGGTAAAAGTTAGTGGCAGAGTAAGTATGAAGATTGTCTGATAAGGCAACATAAAAAAGTTGTGTTAAGCATGTAAAGATGCAAACACCAAGGCTACTGGGGCCAAGCTGCTTGAGAGAAATGATAAAATATGGGACAAAAGATCAAGGATAAAAAAATCACTTAACATTCCAGTAATGGGTCAAGACAGTGCTACTTTAAGTTGTAAGAGATTGGGAAAACATGTCTTGCTGCCAAATTCAGTCAACAGACGGATCACATGCCCACCAATGGTTTCATGATGTCCTTAAATAAGCTCCTCATTAGGACACCTTGCTAAGAAATTATCTGTGGTTTCTTATCGCATCATTGTCTGCTTTTCTTTGAAAAAGAACAACTACTTAAAGTAGTTATATTTTGCTACAAACTATATATGGAATTTCATAATTGGAATTTCATGTTGCCACCACTTTCAGCTTATTTGTAGTCATCCCCAAGGGTTAATGATCTCCAAGGTCTTTGTACATTGCAGAACTGTTCACTTTGGTCTTTGTACTATCTTTGTTGTTCATTTACATCACTATACTAACAAAACCGGGTATACAGTTCATTAGCAACTTGATTTTCATGCTAAACAGTTAAAATATGACGAGTTGAGCAAATATATAGTAAGTTTAGTAACTTGAATGTATAATTTTAACAGTTTAGTGAATATTAAATTAATAGGTTTACTGACCTAGACGAAAAAAATAAAACAGTACCCTAACAAAAACGAACTTTCCGCAATGTACAATGAGATCATTAACCCATCCATAATGTGTTGTTTCTGATGCCTGATCTTTGTTTGGCTGTAGGAAATTGAAAGTTTGAGATCACTGGTCACCGATTGCCAAGAAGATAAAGACATGCAGGCCATGGCAAATGAGGAACTGGATCAAGCCTTAAAAGAGGAACAAAATCTGCATAATCTGCTACTTAAGTCTTTACTGCCCAAAGACGATGCAGATGAAAGGGATTGCATTTTGGAAGTTAGAGCAGGTAACAGAAAAATCGATTATTACAGTTCTCCGAGCACAACGCTTAATCTTATAAAATAAATTGCTTACAATAATTTGTTTCAATTTTGCATCAGGAACCGGAGGGGAAGAGGCATCGTTGTTTGCGATGGACGTCTTTAAAATGTGATTATGGGTTTTTTATATTTATATCAGAATGTTTTTACTTGTTGTTTGACCTTTGATGCTTACACTACACCAGGTATGAGAGATATTCGCAGAAAAAGGGTTGGAGGTTTGAAGTGGTAGATATCACAGATTCAAATCTGAAAGGGTTCAAGGTCGGTTACATCATATTGGACTAGGGTTATATTCATGTGTACATTTCATATGTACGGTAACTGGTGCAGAACATCTAACGAGTACGAGTGGTATATTTTATTGGCAGGAAGCCAGTGCTGCTATATCTGGGGCAGATGTATATGGAAAACTTAAATTTGAGAGTGGAGTTCATAGAGTGCAGGTTTTACCATCTCAGTTAGTAAATTGGCTGCTAAATGGAGAAGTTATGTCTTTAACTGTTCTTATATAGATATCCTCTTTTAATTTGCAGCGAGTTCCCATCACAGAAAAATCTGGACGCGTTCACACAAGTGCTGTTTCTGTTGCTATTCTTCCCCAGGCAGATGAGGTGATGACTTTGCTGCAGCAATTATCATTTTGCTACATGCTAATCAATATATGACAAGACACTTGTGATTCATATTAATTGGGATGATTATGTTTTGCAGGTAGATGTTCATCTGCGGAATGAGGACTTGAGAATTGACACATACAGATCAGGTGGATCTGGTGGTCAGCATGCCAATACTACTAATAGTGCTGTTAGGATCACCCATATTCCATCCGGCCTCACAGTTGCTATACAAGATGAACGGTCACAACATATGGTAAATCATCTGTAAGAAGCTAACTACAGCTATTATATGTAACCTAGAAGTTCATTTTTCCTCCCTTTGGTTTAACAGAACAAGGCTAAAGTGTTGAAAGTATTGTGTGCAAGACTATATGAGATGGAAAGATTTCGAGCTCAAAACAGCAGATCAAAGCTACGAATGGAACAGGTATTATTATTAGACATGATTATAGTTTTGCGCAAATATTGGAATTGTTTGTTTAATAACTAAGTTTGACACCTTTTGAAACAGATTGGTAGTGGGGATAGATCTGAACGTATACGAACATACAACTTTCCACAAGGGCGAGTTACAGATCACAGGATCGGCTTCACCCATCATTCTATTAGCGATGTGATGCAGGGAGAGAGTTTAGACTACTTTATTGATGCCCTTCTTTTGCAGCAGGAGATGGATGCAATTGCAGACTTTACTTCCGGTCATTGAGTACTAACAAAGATTTTCTTACAGTTTTTAAGTGTACTGTAATTGCTACTTGATTATTAAACAAGAACAATAATAAGATTAAAATACAGTTTTCATCCATTTGTTAAAAGTTGAGGGTTTCTTCCTTATAGAAATCTTACTATAATTGTTGTCTGTAAAGAATTCAAATTGTACATGTTTGGTCCAATGCTGATGATACTTACAAATGACCAAACAGCTGGTCATCTTTGACAGCAAATTCCTTCTTAATTGCTTATTTTTTAAACTGAATCCATAACATTCAAAATCCATACTTAAGTTTGATAGACTATAAACCATAATCAAAATGATTATTGAAAATAGAAAAAGTAAAGTAACTCTCAATACCGTCTTCCACGGGTTATGGGTTCCATTATCGTCATCCACGGTAGGGGTGTCAAAAATCCTGACCCGGACCCGAACCCGTCTAAGGATAATCGGGTCGGGTTACTCGGGTCCAAAATCTAACTCGGGTCAATCGGGTCAACCCGATTAACGCGAATCTGAACTAGGGTTAGGTATCGGGTTCAAAATACTTTGCATTCGGGTTCGGGTTAACTCGACTAACCCAGTTTTTTTTTTTTTTTTTTTTTTTTTTTTTTCCAATCTTATATAAAGGCCCAAGTCAAATTAAATGGTAAACTTGGACCATTTATCATCCAATGTTTGGTGTCTACTATGTTGCATAGTCTACTGTGGTTACGATTTTGCATTGATTAATAATATGGATAATATGAATGACTTAATTATACGTAGCCAACTGATGTGGTTTTTAGTATTGTATGTTGTTTTAGTATTTGCCTATGGATGTTGCAAATTGCAATTTTGAAAACATGCAAGTCTACAAGACGACTTATATATTGTGTTTTACTCGTTAACAAATTTCATCCTGATAAAATCATTAAATTAGTTTCTTATTATTAACTCATCATCTTTTATAAGCATTACTACAAGAGTAAAAAGACTACTAGGACTTATAGTTAATATACAACATATGCAACAATAAAAAAACGTAATTTTAACTATTAAGTTTAAAAAACCAAATTATGTGATTTTGTAAATGGCTCAGACCCGAACCCGACTAGACCCGACCCGACTAGACCCGACCCGATTAGACCCCGAATGCGACTAACCCGAGTTCAAATAGAGTCGGGTTCGTGTATGTTATTTTTAGACTCGACCCGACTTGGACCCGACCCGTTTGACCCGAACCCGACCCGTTTGACCCGAACCCGACCAACCCGACCCGATTAACACCCCTAATCCACGGTGTATGGGGGAGGTTGAGATGTAGACACTATTACCCCTACCCCTACCTAAGGTAGAGAAGCTGCTTCCGGTTCTACTAAAGGTAGAAAAGGACATATCAAACCCTTGACCTTGAGGCAAGTGTGTTTACCACTAGATCCAAGCCTTGCTATTACATTTCACCTTAATTGAAGTCAAATTCAAAACTTAAACCATTTCACCTTCTTCATAAAGATAAAGATCAGGACCCACAATCATGTACAGGATTTAATTCATAAGTTGATGGCTAAATGAAGAAAATGATGAAAGAAGCTTGTTTAACTTGAAACAAATTGGTATGCACATGTCGAGTTTGGACCAATAACATGCAATCTAAAACTAAACAGGAACAATCTTTGTTTAGATCCTTTTTGGAAAGAAATCTTGAACTATTATCTAAACACATGGATCAAAATTATCTGGAACTTTAGTAATAGAACTTTCGATTTCGATATCTGTGTTAGACTATTTTCAACTTATCATGTGAGAAGTACAAACACAATCTCTAAGCAAAAAAACAAATCATTGAGTCAATTTGCACAAAGTCGAAGTACTGAAAATAAATGTCTAATCCTCATCACTTTCGTCACTATATGAAACAAGCCCACCGGTAACAACACCCTGATTAGCCCCCTCATTCAACCCCGAGGGTCTTTGTGTATCAGTGGTGCTAATATTAGCAGAATTATTTTTTCTTAAATCGCCACATTCTTCTGAGTTTGTCTTTGCTTGCTCCTCTGCCTTTGCTTTCTTTGCTTGAGGCTTTACTTTTATAACTACTCCTAATGGACGTGGGTGTGTTTTCTTCTTTGCGGGAAATTGTGGTTCCTACAACCCAGTTACACAAATACATATATGACTATCTAGTTGGTGCAGGACCCAGTATACAATTTTGTCAGAAAATGTAATGATCAAATCTAACCTGAACTTTAGGAACCACTGCCGGTATTTCTTGTAGCTCATATAGAGTGGCAGACTGTGCAGCTACTTGTTTCTGCGCGATACATCAGAAAATCATTATGTAGATATCAACCATTAGAAAGAATACACAGTATATTTGTGTTGTGTGAAAGATATATACATAATCAAGAGTTTCAAGGGCAGCACACATATTTTTTAGTTATAAACTTAAATGAATATATAGTAAACTTACTTGGAAACTACGCAACTGTTGGGCTTCATCATCAGCCACTTGCTGTTCATGTTGTCTTCTTGACTAGTCAAACAAATGAATCATCAATAATATTTCAAGTTGTGGAAAATGTATAAAGATTAAACTTGACATAAATATGTTTGTATATTGAAACCATCTGAAACCCGCACAAATTTCATTATTATTACAAAATAATATCAGAGCGCCAGAGAGGATAATCACCAGCTCCAGCGTATCAAGGAACTCGGTCTCATCTTCATCCAATGCTTTTGGAGGCCCTGTGATATATACAGAATCAAACACTGAATTATTCATGTATCTTTCCAAGCTATACACACTAAGGAATAAGGCCCGTAGTTATTTATGTCATTCTGTAACATATTATGTCTATCAACTGGTATATTTGCAAGTGTTTCCTAAAACACTGCTTCTTGAACTAATCTCTTAAAGAGAGATAAATTGTGCAGAAAAACTACTAGTACTTACTATGCTTGAACCGTTCATTGAACTCTGCATCTTTCTTGTCCTTATTGTCCTTTAAAATCTGCACAAAATAATTTAAACAAGTCAGATAAATTATTTGTGAATTAAAAAAGCAAGCTTGAAAATATTACAAATCGATGCAGAATTAATAACAGAGAAAGTCAGACAATTCAATCTGGATTCTTGGATTTTTCTAAAAATTTACAAATCCCATTTGAGTTCGGATGGGGATTTAAACATGAGCCGCACGCCCGCACATTGTATTGCATAAGTTTAATTGTATCAAATATACTATGAAAGCCAGATGCGAAACAAGGAACACACATAGCTTTTCTTGGACGGTATAGGCAAAGTTAAGCATGATGCCCCAACCTCACCGGAGGAATCTTAAAGAGTTAAAGTGAAACCCGTCAAGAACATATTGAAGTAACCAAATCCTACAATCCTATGTAGAGGTTACGCGACATATATAGCTTTCATCTTTCATTTCTATTGCCTACTTAATTTTCGGATCGTATAAAACAATTCACAACTTTTAGCACAGTCCGTCCCGTCATGCCCGAAAAAGCCCGTTCCTAGGCCTGGTATGAGTCCATCAGTTGTACTTCAATCCAAGATTAGATCGAACAGACCTAGGCCTTAAAGGCCAGTTATTAGATGAATGCTATTTGGCATGGGGAAACCAATGGATCATCGGACTCTCATCCGCTTTATGCAATATTGTAATAAAGGCATGATCACAAAAGTTCACAATCATGGAGAGACTACTTAGACCCTGCTTGTAACTCGTTAGCCTTGCTCGAAATGAGTTTACTATCAAATGAAAAACAACTAGGTGGTCTGTTGTTTGGCATCAAAACTAGGTGGTCTGTTGTGATATCCTTACTGTGGGTTGTTGTTGTTTTTTCATATACAATGATTCCGTTTCGCCAAATAACAAAGGAGATGGTAAACTTGGGAAAGGGAAGATTAAACAAAATGCCAAAAACAGTTTTGCCTTGCTGCACGACAGCTGTTACAGTGTTGCAGCAGGATTCATTAACGATTATAAGTTTTGAAATCTAATGTAAATGGCACAATCTTTTTCATATCATCACTAGTGCGCAAAAGATAAACATAGAGTATAGCCTTTACATATAGGTAAATGTGTTTAGGGTGTTTGGCATTGCGTTCTAAAAGTAACTATCCATACCGATACCGAATAATCAAAACCACACAATTATATAGTAGTATTTCGAAGAAGTTATAATTACTTATACTCGGATACTAATTATCCCCCAATTTCACCATAAACAATTAGCGCAACTTGAAAACACAATGAATTAGATAACCAGATACAAAATGTAATGCTACTGAATTCAAAACAAGTGAAGGTGAAGTAAGGTAACCTCGAACAGTGGGCGATCTCTCCCGGCAGTTCCATCCTCAAGCGTGGGTCCTCGAGTTTTCTTATTTTCCTCCAACTGTTAGACACAAATTAATTAAGGAAGTGTTCATTTAAAACACAATAACAATGCAACAATGACATAGTATTGTTTAAATTTACTTATTTTGAGGGAGTGTACTATTTATAAACTCTTATCAAAAAGGCAGTTTTATATAAACGCTCAAAAGCAAAATCCCAAACACTTCTATTAAATAAATATATACTGATTGATAGGTAGTAATAAAAGAGGGAAAGTAGGTTAATGAATGACCTGTGACTCCGATACAAAATTCATCAACCGGGGTATACCGTCGTCTGCCATCTCCGCTCGTTTGTTATGGCGGTCTACTTCCTCCTTTCGTCGATAATAGTCTCTTTTTTTGTATAAAGAAGATTTTTAGTCTATTTTTTATTTATATAAATACATACAAAAAGGAAATGTTAAGGGGCTTAATTGGTGAAAATTTTTTATGTTTTTCCGCTTTTAAATTTTTGCAGGTGAATGCTTTTTTTCTGCAGAAGAGTTGGTGTTTGAAAATCCGTTTAATGGAGATATTTTTTCTTTTTTAAAACTAAAACCATGACGGAGAGGCCATGCGATGGAAGGTGGACGGTATTTTAATTTTATGAAATGGGGTTATTATTTTAAACGAAAAAAGTGAAGAAGAATAATTATTTTAATTTTTTCTATTAAGAATTGGAAAATGATAAATTCTTATTTTGGAAAATTATTTAAAAAGTCACATTAAACGGGGCCGGTTTTTCGCAAAATTTTCCGGAAAAATGGAGATTTCTCCAACTAAACTACCCCAAGATATCCTTAATATTTAACTAAGAACCTAGCTTAACTCAGAAAAACACTTGTAATCTAAATTACTATAAGACAACCTAACTTAATAACCTAATAAAACATAAAATAAAAAATAAAAAAATTACATGTTTCATCCTTGTGGTTTACCTTAAAATCACATCCTCCGTCCCTATTCAATTTTATTTACACCATTCATACCTAATTTTCAAACTAATTGTGTCGATATTCTTTTATTTAGAAAATAGAGATCAACTGCATATATAGTTGTTTTATTACACGGATGGTCCTTGTTTTTCATAATATGGACTATCAATGAAAATAGTTTAAAAAATAGGGATAATCTATGTAACTAAAGTCGAATAGAGACAACAAGTGTGATTTTGAGTGAACTACATGGACGGAACATGTAATTTTTTTATAAGAAAAAGAAAAAATGTCATATAACACGGTTGTTAATTTTAGCGCAATGCCTTATAACTTGGGGTGGGGTGTGGAGTGGAGCCATAGGGCTCGTGTTATAGGGCACCAGCCAACTAGTGGCGGAGATAGGAGGGGGGGGGTGCAGTGCGCCGCTTGTAAAAAATTATAATATAGTTTTTTTTAAATATATATCTATTTTTATAATTTGCCTTCTTAACAAACCGATTTGTAATGAGTTTTTAAAAATTATCAAATTTGCTTAACTACGACTTTCGACTCGACCACTTCAAATTAACACTATAACGCTATGCACCTTATGGTCACAACAACTGCCGAGGTAACATCAAACTCCACTTTTTTCACTTAGAAAACGTATCTAATAATATTTTTTTTGAACAACAACTTTTATTAAAACTAGCAAAAAAGTAGAAAAAACCAATTACACAATAACTAGCATGGGATTTTGTAACCATCCTACCCAACTCATATTTGCTTTACATCTAACATTACACCACTGAAAAGTTAAAGAACTCAAGTCACAAATAAAATCGCATTAACTAAGTCTTTGTATTGCATCCATGTATTTCCTACACGGGTCGGGTGACCATTTTAAAAAGAGGTTAGAATGGAACTTGCATGAGTGTCAAACATCAGCATTGACCCATTGTCACTCTTGATAATGGGAGTATAGTTTTGCAACTGTTTACTATATCGTGAAAATCAAACTCAAGAGGATGAAATTCAAGAAAAAGAATTGAATACAAATAAGGATTACTAACTCGTTGAAGCTTTGTAAGCACTTCACGTAAGTTTCTTACACATTTACATAGCGGGGGCTTTTCTATTGCAATTATAATTTGTATTCCTTGTTACAGAAGTTGCAAATTGGAGGATAATTGTTAGGACAGTACAGGCTCAAGAACCTTTCTTGCATTTGAGGTTTCCGTCTTCTCCTGTAAGACTACATTATCTGCAATCTTAAGACCAGAGAGGGCATTATTCAGTGACTCGGTTTCGTCCTTCCTAATGGTATTATCTACTGATGACTTTTCACTTTCTTCCATGAGTTTATCCAACTCATCTTCGAGATCTTCATCAAATTCATCATATGACGAAATTGACCCTGAAAACCACACAATCCCATTTTAGCAACCAGATATTAGGCTGAGCTTAACATGTTATACTTGATATAGAATTATATGCGACAAAAACCAAGTGAGATGAGGAAGTACCTATGACTTTATCTACTTGCTTCTGTGAATCAATTGTCTCATCAAGTTCATCTAAACAGTGCTGCACTTCTTCTATGGTGATCATCTTATCCTTCATTGCCTTTGTGCCACTTTTAATAGCTTCAAAAACCTGCCATCACAAAATAACATATGAATACATGTGGCAAAATGGGTGGGATGGCAGTTTGGTTACGGGTCAAAAAGGGCACAGATCAGAATTGGTCAAGGGTCAGGTTGACACCCATTGTCAGGTCTTATTTCTTCATGAATGACTAATGAGTTAATATGATTACAAAATTTACATTCTCACTGATGATTTTTTAATGAACGATTTAGGTCATATGCACTAAAATTTTAGACTAATCACTTATTGACCCGTTCCCTTTTTTGGCTTAGACGTTTGAGTTAAAACACAAATCAAATTAACTTATTCGAGTCTTTTCAGATAAAAGAGATAAAAGATTGGACAGACCTCTTTCGAATCTTCAGCATCTGCTATGGCTCTGAGGACTTCCTCTACTCGCCTTAAAAGCACATCACACTTTTCCCTACTTTCTGAAGATAACTTAAGTTCCCGTGCATGCCTCAATGCCTTAGCTTTGTTCCCAGATTTTAGACAAGCTAGAGCCGACAATTTGGACCTACAGATCACACAATAACACACGATCTTCAAGATTTTAAAACATATTCAAATTTAGGCAACAGAGATCTGTAGATATATAAACGTTGTAAAACAATATGAACAGAGGTGATGAGAACTAAAGTTAATTAGTAGCATTTAGATGAATACTTTTTTATTCAGCTCATGTAATCAACTACTGAGTAAAGATTCATTCGTTCTAAGAAACTTTCAGCAAATTGAGCAAAAAAGAGCCTAACACTTACTTGTCATAACGTTGATCGATCATATCCATTTGTAGCTGAAGTTTCTCTGCTGTCCATGTCAACTGCAGAACATCATAATCTGAACTTGTAGTACCAGATACTGCTTTCGAAGAAAGAGAGACTTTCACACCCTGTCATTGCAAATAACAAAGAATAAGTAATTACAAGTTGAAGTACACTTAGAACCAATGCGTAGTTGACAACGGAACATATGGTCCAATTTGGTAATTGTACTTTTTTATGTTCTAGCTTGGTAGTTATAGTTAAGACAACGAGCTAGTTTAGCAATTCAAGTTTTTCTTTGCTGCAATTTGTTACATCTATTTGGTCATTATTTTCTACACTGTAATTACCAAACTAGCCTGTAAAAAGAAATTTAATGACCAGATTCACGCATAAAAACTATAACTATCGAACTAGAGTATTAGACCATCTCAAATAGTACATAGGTATTTCATGAAACTTTCCCAAGAAATAAACTACTCTGTTCAAATTGACCTGCAGCAGTACCTTCCGTCTAACAGCAAGGTACTTTGCTTTCCCACATTTAGACAAATGGCTCAAAATGATTGAAGCTTCTTTCGACCCTCCACAAATCGCTTGGAATTTGCTCATCGTGATGATGCATGAAGAAGTCCAGTGATCGTCAGATAAAAGTTTAACAACTTCAGCAGATTTATCCTACATTTCGAAACAGTTAGATATTATCGTCACATCATAATCAAGACGTGTTAAATTATTTAATGCATGACATATTGTACTAGTGATGTTTATAGCTTACCTCTAAGAGTGTCTTTACAATAAACTCGTCTTCTGAAGGAAATGGTGATTTGGATAACGGAAGCAGATATCTTACTTTGTGAAATAACTGACTCAGTTGACCACTTTTGGATCACCAAGATCGTTGATACTTAAAATATCACCAGCATTATACATTTCAAGCTGGGGAATGAAACAGAAAACCCTGGTCACGATATATACTACAGTACACCAGAAACAAAATAAATAGTGTTCCAGGCATTATATTTTTAAAAAGTAAGAGGGTGTTTGGGATTGCTTATGCTTATTTGCTTGCATTTAAGATCCATAAGTTCTTTAAGATAAAACTATCTATCCGCTTATTTTCGATCAGATAAGCACTTCAAAACAAGGATGCTGATTTTGTAAGCAAATAAGCAGATTAAGATAAGCAATCAATATGATTATTGCATTTTCAAGTCCTAAATAAGTAGTTGCTAGCGTTTACGTATACGGAACTAATCCTCATTATTTACGGGTCAAGTAATTAGTTTCGCATATTCGTCTACTAAGTAGTAACTGCAACCGAACTAAAAACTAATATCAGCCAATCACTTTCAAAACGCAACGCCGAAAACCGGGAGTAAAAAGAAACTAACCAAAACATGGTCAATGCATAAAGGGATCAACCCACCTTGATTAAACCACACATTTTTAACCTTCAAAAAAAAAAACACAACAACCAAACATTAATAAAATAATCCATAAAAAAAGGGTTTCATACAAAATGAAGATTAAGAATCGCACCACTGACCACAGAAGGGCGGATGATGAAGGTATTGAGATGTCGGGCAATTTTGATGATTAAGTCTTTCCAGAAATGGAAACGTGGTTCCCAATCAGACTTTTGACCGCTGAATGCTTTAAATCTTGCGTTTATCATTACCTCTGAATCCCAATCGGGGACTTGTTCAAGTATCAACTCTTTTACTTCTACTTCCATTTTTAGATAACAACTGCTGCAGATTTTTAGACTTGTTGAAGTGATGGAGAACACTTGTCCCTTGTGGATTTCTAACAAATTAAAAACCTATAAAATGGTAAAGATGAATTTTTATGGATTGTGGAAATATGATTTCACTAATTTTTGGTAGAAACGAGTATAAAAAATATGTCCCATGATTTGTAACTACAAAATGCTAAGGGATGTTTGTTTCGGCTTATATAGCTTATAGCTTATTTGGTCATCCATTGAAGCGAAACAAATAGCATAAACTGTATAATCTTGCTGGATATATTTTCGGGCAATTTTGATGATTTGGAAACGTGGTTCCCAATCAGACTTTTGACCGCTGAATGCTTTTCAAGTATCAACTCTTTACTTCTACTTCCATTTTTAGATAACAACTGCTGCAGATTTTTAGACTTGTTGAAGTGATGGAGAACACTTGTCCCTTGTGGATTTCTAACAAATTAAAACCTATAAAATGGTAAAGATGAATTTTTATGGATTGTGGAAATATGATTTCACTAATTTTGGTAGAAACGAGTATAAAAATATGTCCCATGATTTGTACTCAAGCTCACTTTTTGTGGGTTTTTTTTTTTTTTTTTTTTTTTTTATGTATAAGTTTATTATGATATAATGTTTTATATGCTAAAAAGTTGAAAATAAGTAAAAAAAAAATGAGCTTACTTAACTTGTCGCCAGAACCAAATAAAAGCATAAACCTTTATATGAATCGAAACAAACACCCCCTAAAACCACTAGAACTTCTTCCTACAAAACATCCCAGAGGATCCTCTGGGATCCTAACAAATGTCAGTATAGACTATAATATTATTATTTGTTTAGAAGGATTTATAGGATGAAATAGTAAAAGTTTGTAACAAAGCTCTTGTAAATAATCTCTCAAATTTTACTTTGTTCAAATGATGGGCAAATATAAAAAGTTACTCACTCTAATTTAGATCAATTTGAAATTTAAATATCTAACTTTAAAAAAAAAAAAAAAAAAAAAAAAAAATTAAAATAATGAAATGATTAATGAATGTGATATATCATTATTATTGAGCATTTAAAATTATGACTGATAACCTATTTCAAAAAGTCAAAAAATCTAACATTGCATGTAAAATTAAGTTCGAAAAAAAATAGTTTAGTACCTTAAATTTAAATCGACCTAAAGTAGAGTACCTTTTTATGCGATTTGCCCATTTTTTAAAGGTAAAATAATCATTTTACATGCACAAAATACACGCAAAGGTCGACATTTGAGAGCTTCGTATATTAATAGAAAAAAATGACTACACGGAACCACAAAAATTGACAAGTTATATGTATTTCCAAATCATTTGCCCATAATATATCGATTACTTTTTCTAATTTTCATTTGATATATCGTGATACTACTTGTTCCTACTTATATTTTTAGTAACATGATCTTGACAAATGTCATAATTGACGGTTTAGATGTAGATAGATAATAAGTTGAGAAAATACACATAATGCTCTTGTGTGGAAAAGAATAAGTATGCATATAATTTAAGAGGATATAGCAAAACTCATTTTTAAAGCATATTTAAGAAAATATGTTATTTTGGAGTTTGTTTATATGTGGAAATATGCAATAAGTTGTGTTGTTCCCCTAAAATATGGAAAATTTGAGGGCAATTCGACACACCAAGAATCTTGCTCATAATTTGAGATGATGGTTTAAACTTTCGAGATATGTTTGTTAAACTAGTGGTGACCATGATGAATACGTGTTTATTTAAGAAAAATATTTGAAATTAGCTGATTAGTGATTATAAAGTATAAAATGACATAAAAGTTAAATGTTAACGCTAAAAGGTTCTTCAAGTAGCGTTTTTAAAATAAAAGGATAAAAAAACAAAAAGCTAGACGCTAATTGCCAAACGAGCTTTCAATTTAGAACATTAAATGTTTAGCGTTAACCCTCTCAGATGCTCTTAAAAACTCCTTGACAAACAATACCATAAGCCTAACTTTTCCGCAAACAATAGCATATAACTAATGTAAAAAGCATAACTTGGTCAAACCGGGCACATACCCAAAACTGAATATTCAGTTTACTTAGTGCCAACTGCCAAGTACCCTGTTCAGATTTAGCAATTTTGTCCCGGCTTTTGCATACTTCTACTAAGATGTGGTTTCATCACTTTATGTCTATCCAGTTATCATACATGACCACAAACCTACACATTGCAACCAAATACAGTACCATCAATGCAATGATAATACCATCCGCATAGCATAATATTCTCGGTTCTTCAAAATGAACCAAGCTGCAACTGACCTCAGTTCCTTCAAATGAACCAAGGATCAAAAAGTAGTAATTATTCCTGAAATAAAGAACTTGAGCTCACAATTATTAAAAAAAAAAAAAAAAAAAAAAAAAAAAAAAAAAAAGAAAGTAACGAATGCAGGTAGTTAAACAAATCTGACATCGAGTGTTAATATCAAAGCATTGGCCACCATTTATTGAATGGCAAAATGGTCCTATTAAATACAATGAGTTACTTGGCTAATTCAACTTACAAAAAATAAAAAATAACAGATGAATCTTTTGTATCAAATTAACTATCTGTGATTTGACCGAGTATATATGCATCAAGGGCAATTATTAACCCACTCACCATGTTTACTTATTACACTAAAACAGAGCCGCGTAGTGATGAATAAAACTAAGCTCAACATATCTAATCATCAAACTGATAACTTTCATATACTTTTAGCAAAATGTCACGACAAGGAACCACAGCCCCGATCTTGATACAAGCCAGGAAAGCACCAGCAAGCTTACGATGTAGACTATAGACCTCATCAGGTGGTGGTGTCAATCTGTGTCTCAGCATCGTTCCACCAATGTTAGAAAGACTTTGAGTTATATTATTAGCACGGAAATCATAACCCCCAGGTTTTGCAAATGGTAACCCGACTACGAAAGCAGCCTGAACGTGTGCCTCCAACATTATCTCCGATTCCTCCCCTGTCAGGAAACCAAGCCTTTGTGACATCTCGATTACACCTTCCCGGTCACAATTTGCACAAGCAACAACCTGATTCAGAATTTTCACTATAATAATTAGTATACTTTCTAATTATTTATAACCTTATGTCTAAAGCGACTCCCATAAACCATGAAAGGAAAAGCTCAAATGAGAAAAGCTATAGTTGGCCATTACCGCCCATTGCTGCTATTTGGGTTATGTTATACCTGTAACAAATCAACGGGTAGGATAAAAAGTATAGCTTAGAAGCAAATGGGTCGAAAGAGTCAAAAGTGACCCAAAGTGTATTTTGATTGCATATAACCTGCTAGATCGTTTTATTCAAAAGAGAACTTATATTTACTGAAATTTTTTATTTTGTAATCATATTACACAGGCTAATCATTTATAGAAGTTAAATTTATGGGGAAAAAAGGTTCTGCTTCAACCCAACCCAGCCAACTCCGAAACATAATACAAGTATACAACTAAACGTTTTGACCAAAACATATGTTGACTCTTACCCAACCCACCCTTATGGCCACTAATAGCCAGGAACAACAATGAGAAAAACTCACCATCCTCAAGTAATTATCAACAAAACGCTTAGGGTAACTTCGAGCTGCACCAAAGTCGATGAGATTTATCGTTCGTGTAGACTCATTGTACAAAAAATTGCCCCAGTTAGGATCAGTCTGCATTGAATAAAGTAAAAGAACAATATGAGAAACAAATATAATTTAACAATGTGACCTTGCATCTATAGGAAATGAATACAAAGTGCAGAAAGGACATGCCTGCATGAATCTGAAGACAAATAGTTCCATTAGTGTAAGCTCAAGCAACTTTTTCCCCACATAACTACGGGTCTCTTGATCCAGAAGTGCAACCTTATCGATAGGAATCCCTGTAGGAAGAAGAAAAATAAATAACTTTTTGTATATTTTTGGACTCTAAAATAATGCATCTTTAAAAACATATTATAATGTTTTTACCATGAATAAGTTCACTTGTAAGAACTTTTTTACTTGATAGTTCATCTACTACTGATGGAACATAAAACCCGTCTACATTAGATAACAATTCTCGGAACTTTTTTTGATTTGATGATTCCAACTCGTAGTCACATTCACGTGATAACTCTTCTTTTGCCACCTGTAAACGGTTTAAGATTCAATCATAAGTTGATCTTCATATTATTCTAAAAATCATACACTTCATAGCATCGTTCGAGACATGTTGAAGTAGCATCATGGCATTAACATAATTTCTACTATTTAAATGTTTCTTTCTTCAATCTTACAACTTTACAAGTTTCTTTCTACAGGAACAAAAACATACAAATTTTACTTCATGAATTCCAAGATATTTTGATTTTCTATTCAAAGCTTTCCTAAAATGTGCTTTCTGATTCAAAAACTTGGTATTCATGTTTTACATATACTTTGCTATCCAGATACAATATTAACATTTAAAAGTTATAACTCAATCTACAAGCATAAAATGGTTTATTAACTTTTTCATAAATAAGAAAAATAAAACAAATCAATCACTCTATCATTTATGAAGATGCTTCAAGATTACAAACTTCAAAGGAATATAGTAAATACTTGCAACTTCTGCAGGACCAAACATATGAATAAATAGCGATTGAGAATTGATTCATTATAAATGTACTAGATGTCTAGATTATAACCTTTTTTATGTATTCGGCATTTTGCCCATATTCATTTTGTTTACATGTTTTAGCTTCTTACACTATTATAGATAACTCAGGGTGTTATTAAAATTCTTCATGTTTTAGATCACAAAAAGGTCCCGATAACAAACTTACCTTCATAGCTTTATCAAGATACAAACCCTCCGGAATCAGATTTGTATAATCCAGCAGCAGTTTTACGTTCTCAATATCACTCTCAATGCTATCCGCAACACCAGGATATTGTATTTTCATTGCCACTTGAAAATCATCCTTAGTGACAGCTTGGTGCACCTAAATCATTTCAAGCTATAAACACCAAAACTTGGGAACTTTATATAATAATGCATGTGTAACAGAATGAACGCGAATGATAGCAAATAAGATCTCAAAGACTCAAACTACGGGAAAAAAAAATCTTGTAACCAACATAACATTTAGAGCCTCTCAGTTGTCTAAGTTGATTAAGGATCCTAACAGAGCTGGTGACCAATTGATAAGTAAAAACAAGCCGAAATATTGAAAGAGTCCCTTAGATGTCGATGACAAGTGACTCTGTGCTTCAGTGTACTAGCATGTGTCCTAGATAAGTATGAACAAATAAATCAAATTTGACTATAAAATCACCTGGCCTATACTTGCAGCAGCGAGTGGTTCATAATCAAAGCTTTTCAACTTCGACGACCAGTCGGGGCCCAATTCAGCGCTCAAAACTTGATTGAGCTGGCTTCTTGGCATAACATCAGCACCTTGGCGCACAATATCCAGAGCAGCCAAGATCTACAAGAGATAAGAAATTAACAAATCAGAAAGAAAAAAAATAATAATAATAAAAAAAAAAAAAAAAAAAAAAAAAAATCAGAATTAGAGTCACTTCAGATGAGTTAAACTATTGCGTTCCCCTACTTTTGCTCAAAATTTTACCCATTCACCGCATGTTTATTGTTGTGTTGTTTATCAAGTTGAAAGATACAAAAGAAACGTACCGGAGCAGGGACAAGAGATTCGTCTTGGATACTCAACATCTGTCCTATTTTTAGTGCTGCTCCACGCATCCTACACAGTGCAAGAGCCAGACGTTCTGCATTTTTATCAGATAAAAACGGCGAAAGAGCAGACTGCTTTCCTTGCGATTGACTCGGACCAAAGACAAGCCTCCTAGCAGATTCCTGTACAGTTCCCCAGGCGAGCCCAGCACCTAGGCCAGCAAACCTTAACAACTAAAGTTAGCAATCTAACCACAAGTCGGCTGGATCTTAATAATGGGAAGCATATCACACTGAACTTATATATGACATCTAAGTTTCAATTGTTAACCATTCAATTACAAAAGAAAGCAAAACCATTCCAAACATTGCAGGACATGTCATTAAAGAAAGCACAAAATACTATAGGATGAATACAAATAAGTAGTTATGTACTGTAGTAGTACAAAGCTCTAGGTAGTGACATCAGCAGCTTGGTGAATGGAAGAACTTTTGTTGTATACCACAAAACAATGAACTAAACAAAGAAATTAGAAGACAACATTATCAGCCCTATTCAACATATGCAAAAAAATCCACCAAGATGAACAAGAATGGCAATCCTAACACCAATATGCTAATCTCCAAAGTCATTATTTATTTATTTCACAGCTGCAAGTGGCTCGTCAGTCCTCCATTAATCCTTATAGATGAGATGAAAGAACAAGGGAAGTGTTTCGAGTAATAGACATGGCATTATTTAAATATTTTAACAGCAGCAATCATAAGATGCTGAAATTCCCTACTTTACACGCAATAATCAGCTGTCTAAAGTCCGTCACATAAGAAGACACGAACGTTATACCTTGTAATAGCAATGCAACTAAGATCCATACCTCCACATTTATGGTCCATTTTTGGCATGACATAAAGGCAAATCATTTCATCAGTATCAAATAGCGGTTGTATTAGCAACACGATCACTAAGGTTCATATGGTGTAGTAAACATAAAGGAGTTCTGTAAAGGCTCAAAGGAGGTTATACCTAAATACTGAGAGAGCGTTTACAAAGTGATTATCTACGGCTTCAAGGATTATAGTGTTAGAATGTACTTGTACAATTTGTAACACCTACTCTAAACTAAACCAATTACCCAAATGCGATCACTTAGCCCCTAAAAATCACTTTCTCAACACAAAGTCAAGTACGTCCTAATTTTAACATTATAAGATATAGCTTAACAAACAAGCTTAACTCACCCAATAGCTCTCGAGAACGGAGTAGACGGAACCTTCCTCTCCCTCCGTATCCTCTGCTTCGTCACTACAGGCGTCACATTCACATTCTCCTTCACATTTACACCTTTCACCTCTTCAACTGCCGCCACGTCACCACCACCACCCGCCACGTCAGCAACCGCACCAACACTCTCATTAACAGGTATAGGTAACGGTTTATCATTATCAACTGAAGAAGAAGAAGAAGAAGAAGCTACCGTCGTATTATCATCAAAATAAACAACACTACTACTGTTACTGTTACTATTTTCGTCGCTAACTGCATTAGGTTTTGAAGGAGTGAAATTAGTAGTCTGGCCTTTGGTTAGACCGGATATATCGGTGACTGATAATACGGCTTGACGGATTAGCGACTGGACGTTTGGATCGCTCCGTCGTATGGCTTCTTTGGCTACTAGTGACAGTCCGTTTAACAGTTTTCCGATGTCTTTTGGTTTTAGCGACGACATTTGTGACGGTGTGGGAGGCGTTGGTGACGAATATTGAGGGGAAATGAGCGTCGTGTAGGGATATTGGCCAAGGATCGGTAGAGTGTTGCGCAAACTTGGTTTTTATGTTCCGTAATTGAATCTTGGGGTTTTACTACTTTTAAGCAATGTTTTGAAACCTGGGTTTGTGATCGACCCGGCCAAGACACCGGTTCAACCGCCGGGTCAACCCGGTTAGACCCGGTTTTATGCGTATATCCAAAGATCTATTTTTAATTGTCCAAACCAAGGTTGTCAGGATCGGGATCCTACCTAGGATCGTTTTTGGCTTTGCAAGATCGTGATCGTAGGATCGGATCGGGATCGTAAGTGTAGGATCGTATAGGGGCTGTAGTTCTGTATATATATCTCGGCATAAGTCTACACTTAGTCAATTTGTATACTATATAAGTATATAACGTTAAAAAATAAAAAGAAGGCCCATACTTTAAAGTTTACTTCGTGGTGAATAATAAATAAACCAGTTTTAAGTTTTTTGTTTATCCTGTTTGAAATGTACATCATAAGACTTAATATAAATTAATTAATCATATGTGTGTTGGTAAAAATAGCATGTAGTTGTCGTGAAAATATTGTTAGTCATTATCGTAATAATTTTGTACTTAATTTAGCCAATGCTAACACTAATTTCTTACAACGCGATCGTCACTTTAAACCGAATGGTCATTTGTAAAAACAATGAATTAGTGATTGTGATTGGGCTTTTGGATCAAATATGGGGCTTAAATGCTTCACATAGAAGAAAAAAGTCCAAAAATGGGTTAGCAACAGGATCGGATCGTAAGCGATCCCACGATCCCACGATCCGATCCTACGATCCCGAACGATCCTACGATTTACGATCCCATTACGATCCCGATCGTTTTTAAGTGTAGGATCGTGGGATCGTGCGATCTCACGATCGGGATCGCGATCCCGACAACCCCGGTCCAAACATAATGTCCAAACACTGGTTTTGCGGTGAAAAAAAAACAAAGAATCATTTTTCATGCTCTAAACAACAAATCAAAGGTGGACGAGGATATAAACGCGCATATTTTTCTAAACAACCATAAATGCTACGGATTACATGTTTCATACTTCAAAAGGCATAAATCCTACGAGATTACAAGTTTCATACTTTAAAGGCATACATCCTACGAGATTACAAGTTTATTTTTAAGGTTTAATATATTGTTGCCTTCAAAAAAAAAAAAAAAAAAAAAAACCGGGTCACTTAAAACCCACGGGTCTAAACAGTTGACCGTTTTTAAAACCCGGTTTTTGACCCGTTTTGTCCGGAACCGGTCCAACGGTTAACCCGGCGGTCGACCGGGTTTCAAAACATTGCTTTTAAGTCATGGTTTTGACTTTTATTAGTGTTTTGAGATGTCATGGCTGACTTTTATTTGGTTGGTTAGTGGGTATTGGTACATACATTACGCAACACTGTAATGCACAATATACAAAACAGTAATGCACAATTGTGATGTATGTATAAAAAAAAATGATGTGAGTATCAACACCCTATTACAAACAAGGTTTTTAACCGAATCAGCAAGGGTTTCTTGCTAAAGAGAAAATGACAAAAGGAGCGACTGATTTAAGGCTTAGTATCTTCGGTTTCATCTTATAGGCTGACTTGCACTTGCATCACTCTAATAGGATTCCTTGTCATATCGTACAAATAAGGCATTAGAGAGCTCTTTTTCTTCCTTTATTCGCCGCAGGAAGAAATTCCAACTATGTTGCCTTCTAACGATAGGATTGGCAAGCGAACCGGATCTCATACGATTTTGATTTTCTTTGGTGTTTTTGGTATAACACCACGAAACCGGCTAAGCGTTTTATTACAAGAATGCCATTTGAATGGTTGACCATGACTTCTATAAGTTCAAAGGACTTACGGATTGGTTAGTCAAACCCGATAGGCAAAAATATAAGTGATAAAGTTATGTAGCGGTTATAGAAAATATGACATGTCACATTTATAAGAAAAAGGTACTTAAGGGACCTAAGTTGCCAAGTGATAAACATGTTATAAAGTATGGTGTGGCCAAAATAGAAGGAATGAGACTTGAAGGACCTAATGTGCCAATTAGGCAAACATGCCACCTACATATGTTTGGATCCTTCTCCTTGTATCAATAGATTTTCCAGAAATTTAGGTGTGTATGTGTGTCGTGAAGTGAAAAAGGAGGGAAAATACAAGATGGTTTTGATGATCAAATTGACGAGGTTTAAGAGTTCCAATCCAAGATTAATGTACCTAGCAATGATCTTTGCAAGTAAGTAACCTCTAATTAGTGTTTAATTGATGATTGGAAGGTTAGGGTTTATGAACCCTAATTGGGGGAATTGGGTAAATGATGTTTATAAGCTAAATTAAGAAGTTATGATGAATATGGGTTAATTATTATTGAAGTTAAGTTAATAAGTTAGTGGGATTAATTATCATATAATCATCATATGATTATGTGATAATTAGTAATGGTTAAAAAGGGGTTATGGTTATTATGGCCATGACATAGTTGATTAATTATGTGTTTATGTCTATAGTGGTGTTGGCTTAAATGTCAAGTATGGAGAAGATGATGTACTTGATTTCACTAGCTTGGAATTAAGGTAAGTAAACCGGTTATAAGTTAATGTTATATGGATTTCAATGCATTATGTGTTATGTAATGTTTATGTTAAGGACATGGTATGACTTAAATGTTTGTGCATATGTGATATTGGGTAGTAAGGCTAGTTTGGCATAACTAGCAAATGAATGTTAGAATAGGAGGGCTTGACTAGGAAGTAAGTGGTGAAGCTTAGTGATTGATTAAGGTATGTCTTATGTTCAAATGTTGTAATGGATGAATGGTAATAATGTGTATTGTGTGATTGATGTATAATGTTAAGTTATATCCGTTTTGCTTACTAAGCCTCGTGCTTACGGTTTAAGTGTTTAATGTTTTGTAGGTTGTGTATTGATGCTTGACTTGGACTAAGGTCTAAGGTTGGATTATGCGGAAGTTATAAGATGGTAAGAAGGTAGAGCTTAGGTAGATACCAAGCTCGTTTCAATGTTGTACCCCTGAGAGTCGTTAATGGTTTCGTAAACGTGTTGTCAAGTGTCAAAGCTTATGTCATGATTGTTATAGTATTTTGGTTGTCAAGTTGTATGTTATAGTAATGGGTTAAAGTTTAATATGCAAATGGGTCAAAACGGGTGTTTGGCATAACACCTATTACCTTGTAAAGTACATTTTCATGGATCTTTGAGACCACGAGTGTTATGAAAATGGAGAGTTATGTATGTAAATGATTTTTGGAAGTTTTCATGTGATGTCGTGTTCGGGAAGTTAGTTTTCCGGAATTTGAAAAGTTCTTCCACGAGCATAGATCTTAAGATCTATGCTGAATCCATAAATTTTAAGTTCAAGAGTTTTTGATGAGCATAGATCTTAAGATCTATGCTCAGATTATAAAGTTGATTTCAAAGAGTTTCTTTCTGAGCATAGATCTTAAGATCTATGCTCATATAAAGTTGATTTCAAAGACTTCTTTCCCGAGCATAGATTTTAAGATCGATAATTTTGATGTTTGGCGATTTTGTCATTTTGTTTATTTTGTAGAAAATAAACCGTAAGTCGTTAGAGGTCGTGCCACCCATCGTTTGAAGGTAATTGAGTCTAGTTTCATGTAAAAATACTTTCAAGGGTCGGTTTGTTACATAATTAAATCAGTTTAATGATTTGTAACATTAAGTCAAGTCATTTCCGCGTTAAAGTTTTTAAATTTGAGTATTTATGACGTGTCGTTCACGGGGTGTTACAACTTGGTATCAGAGCTTCGGTTTAAGTGATATAGGTTTCCATTTAGGTTGCCTAGACTTAAACCACTATTAGAATGCGTTGAATGTAAGAATAAGTAATGTGTGGAAGTAAATGTTTAAGTTTGAAGCGAATTATGAGATAGGTTTTATGAACCTAAGTAGAGAATAATGCATGTGTTTTATAATGTTAATGTATATGTGATATAAGTCCGTGGAGGACTTGAAATGTTTAAGTGATTTGAATCACCGTGCACCTTGGTTAGTGCAGGTAATCGCTTTGTGATTCTAAGAACGTGTTTTAAAGAGTAATGGTAATGGAATGTCATTAAAATGGTAAGTGGTAATAGGGACGGGATAAAAGAGAAATAAAGTACTTGATGTTTAAAGTATAGAAGCGTAGTAATGATAAGTGAGCTAAAGTATAATGTGCGAAAGCAAGATAAGAATTGACACATTATTGTTAAGTGTCTATTAATTCGAGATGTATAAAATGAGACTAAGAAATGACAACGAGCAACGATGAGATAAAAACGGAATAGCTAATGAGCTAATGATTAAAGAAGAGACGAGTTGAGAATGTAAGTAAGAACGTAATGACATGTCTTGTAGTTAAACGTGATAAGTATGTATAAAGTTAAGACAATGACTTTGAATTATTATATCGTGGCTAATGTGTTCCATTAACGGCGATCATTTAAAATGAAATTCTCGATTGGTAAAACATGCATAAGATAAGTAAGAAGGAGAAACGAATAACGCTAAGGAATGTATTATTGAACTAACCTATGTAAGGTTAGATGTGGAAGAAGAGTCGTGTGGACTAACAGGGTAAGGAATGAAGATGATGTAAATGGTCAACAAGAGTTGACAAGTAAATAAGAAAGTAAGATATGTAAACACATAAAATGTGTAAATATGATAAGCAAGTGTCATTTCCTAATGATGCTTTCTTAAAACTAAATAACAGGAATGGAAATGTGAATGTGTGTTAAAATGATAATGACTTGGATCCAATGTTAAATGTGAAAGGTTAAAGGTAACTATCATATAACCAATGAGTTAATGCTAGATAATAATGTTAATGATGGTATCCTTCGGGATGACCAAGTTAATGGTGGTATCTTTCGAGATTACCAAGTGAATAATGTTAATGATGGTATCCTTCGGGATGACCAAGTTAATGGTGGTATCCTTCGGGATGACCAAGCTAATGATGTTAATGATGGTATCCTTCAGGATGACCAAGCTAATGATGTGAATGGTGGTATCCTTCGGGATGACCAAGTTAATGATGTTAATGGTGGTATCCTTCGTGATGACCAAGCTAATGATGTTAATAAAGGTATAGATCCAATTCTGAAAAAGTTAAAAAGGTAATTTAAAGTGTTAAAAAGAGCTAAAAGAAAGAAAAGTTAAAATGTGTAATGAATAGGTACGAGTGTTGTGTTGGAAGCGTGTAAGTAGGACGACTTATGATTTCCTTAGTTAAATGGACTGGGACGCCTTTTCATTTAATTAAAGAAATTGTGAATCGTTGAACCATGAGTTTATGTTTCTTGATTTACATGGATTGGGACGCCTTTCCATGTAAATGAAGAAGTGTAAATGAGTGGGCTTATGTGTTCCCAACATGGCATGAGTAAGGTAGAAGGGGTAGAAAACGGATGCCTATAATTAATTTAAAGTCTTAAGAACTAAGATAAACGATATATAATTAGAATGCAACTTTTAATTGAGACATTAAGTGAAACCAACCATTAGGTGTCTACAGTATAACTCGAAAAGATTAAGAAGGTAATGATGTTATAGCATGCCTTGAGGCGTGGTTCAAATGTGAGTAATGATGGAAATAGATGCTAATTAATATTAGCATTCTTATGAGTGAATGTGAAGGTATAAGTTAAAATTTGAATTTTGAAGTCAAAACGTTGAAACTTCTTATGAGACTCATAGTCTTTGACAAGAAATTTATTGTAAGAAATAGAGAAATTGAGACAATGTAATGTAAACGTTAACGAAGTAAGGGAATGACAAATGTAAGATGGGTTGATAATAGTTAATGATAAGTTATGAAAGTCAAAGTAATCCAATATTTCCCTAAGTAACCCTTAACACTTAGCGAAAATCCTTAAAAATGAAATAACGAAGATGAGGAATTATAGCAAAATTTTAAAGCGAAGAGTAGAATGAATATGGTAGAAATGAAAATGCTAAGTTGTATATGTTAACGTTTGACTTATGTAAAGTCAAAACGGCGTAAATTTCCTCAAGTGACACATAGTCCTTGATTTAAAAGTTAAGTGTAGTAAGTAAGAATGCAGTGTGATGGGAATGGGGTTGGAAAAATGATACAATGATTATAGTAAATGCGTCATGTTTGACATAATGACCTTAGTAAGAGTCATACGCTCTTAGAAAGTTAAATGAGAAGTAGAGTGGATTAAGGATTTTGATCTGTATTACTTAATGTTGCAAGATCACATAGATCATTGCAACGGAATGTACGGATGATAAATGTACTTAATGCTAAGAATGGGGGCAAGAAGTGATCAAGTCAATGGTAGTTTAAATGAAAGATTTTGGGGACGAAATCTAAATAAGAGGGTAGAATTATAACACCCTGAAACCGGGCTAAGCGTTTTATTACAAGAATGCCATTTGAATGGTTGACCATGACTTCTATAAGTTCAAAGGACTTACGGGATTGGTTAGTCAAACCCGATAGGCAAAAATATAAGTGATAAAGTTATGTAAACGGTTATAGAAAATATGACATGTCACATTTATAAGAAAAAGGTACTTAAGGGACCTAAGTTGCCAAGTGATAAACATGTTATAAAGTATGGTGTGGCCAAAATAGAAGGAATGAGACTTGAAGGACCTAATGTGCCAATTAGGCAAACATGCCACCTACATATGTTTGGATCCTTCTCCTTGTATCAATAGATTTTCCAGAAATTTAGGTGTGTATGTGTGTGTCGTGAAGTGAAAAGGAGGAAAATACAAGATGGTTTGATGATCAAATTGATGAGGTTTAAGAGTTCCAATCCAAGATTAATGTACCTAGCAATGATCTTTGCAAGTAAGTAACCTCTAATTAGTGTTTAATTGATGATTGGAAGGTTAGGGTTTATGAACCCTAATTGGGGGAATTGGGTAAATGATGTTTGTAAGCTAAATTAAGAAGTTATGATGAATATGGGTTAATTATTATTGAAGTTAAGTTAATAAGTTAGTGGGATTAATTATCATATAATCATCATATGATTATGTGATAATTAGTAATGGTTAAAAAGGGGTTATGGTTATTATGGCCATGACATAGTTGATTAATTATGTGTTTATGTCTATAGTGGTGTTGGCTTAAATGTCAAGTATGGAGAAGATGATGTACTTGATTTCACTAGCTTGGAATTACGGTAAGTAAACCGGTTATAAGTTAATGTTATATGGATTTCAATGCATTATGTGCTATGTAATGTTTATGTTAAGGACATGGTATGACTTAAATGTTTGTGCATATGTGATATTGGGTAGTAAGGCTAGTTTGACATAACTAGCAAATGAATGTTAGAATATGAGGGCTTGACTAGGAAGTAAGTGGTGAAGCTTAGTGATTAATTAAGGTATGTCTTATGTTCAAATGTTGTAATGGATGAATGGTAATAATGTGTATTGTGTGATTGATGTATAATGTTAAGTTATATCCGTTTTGCTTACTAAGCCTCGTGCTTACGGTTTAAGTGTTTAATGTTTTGTAGGTTGTGTATTGATGCTTGACTTGGACTAAGGTCTAAGGTTGGATTATGCGGAAGTTAGAAGATGGTAAGAAGGTAGAGCTTAGGTAGATACCAAGCTCGTTTCAATGTTGTACCCCCGAGAGTCGTTAATGGTTTTGTAAACGTGTTGTCAAGTGTCAAAGCTTATGTCATGATTGTTATAGTATTTTGGTTGTCAAGTTGTATGTTATAGTAATGGGTTAAAGTTTAATATGCAAATGGGTCAAAACGGGTGTTTGGCATAACACCCGTTACCTTGTAAAGTACATTTTCGTGGATCTTTGAGACCACGAGTGTTATGAAAATGGAGAGTTATGTATGTAAATGATTTTTGGAAGTTTTCATGTGATGTCGTGTTCGGGAAGTTAGTTTTCCGGAATTTTTGCAAAAGTTCTTCCCTGAGCATAGATCTTAAGATCTTAAGATCTATGTTTTCTTTGATGAGCATAGATCTTAAGATCTATGCTCAATATAAAGTTAATTTCAAGGAGTTTCTTTCCGAGCATAGATCTTAAGATCTATGCTCGGAAAGTTGATTTCAAAGAGTTTCTTTCTGAGCATAGATCTTAAGATCTATGCTCGACTATAATTTTGATGTTGGCGATTTTTGTCGTTTTGTTTATTTTGTAGAAAATAAACCGTAAGTCGTTAGAGGTCGTGCCACCCGTCGTTTGAAGGTAATTGAGTCTAGTTTCATGTAAAATACTTTCAAGGGTCGGTTTGTTAAATCAGTTTAATGATTTGTAACATTAAGTAAATCGTTAAAGTTTTTAAATTTGAGTTTAATGGGTGTTACAACTTGTATCGAGCTTGGTTTAAGTGATATAGGTCATTTAGGTTGCCTAGACTTTAAGTCAAGTCGAATTATGAGATTTCTAAGTAGAGAATAATGCGTTAAATGTTTTGATATAAGTCCGTTTGATGTTTAGTGATTTTCATGTCGTTGTCGTTCACTTTTGGGTGTAAATATCATCAGAACGAAGATAGGATTCAAAAAAGAAGATGAAGTTACAATAAATGACCGCTATTAGATTATATGGTATCATTCTACATTTTTGTCTAATAAACTTCTTACTCATATAAAAAAAATAACACGTATATTCCAGTTATTATCTCTCCTTATCTAAATTGTTAACTTTTTAATTTATCAAAATTTTGTAAGTAAAAAAATAAGTAAGAATGTCTAAGTAGAAATAAATATCGTTTCTTTTTCCAAATATAACTAGAATAGTTTTAACGATTAAGATAACACGTATTTCTACTACTTATAAATAGTGTATGTGTTTTCTTGAAGGGTTAATGGTATCTAATAGCAACGTATTTATTTATTCGTTCGTATATCATATACGAACCAAAAAAAATACTACAATACCCATCCAACTTTCAAATTTTGTTTCATTATCATACGTTTTTGTCTGTTTTATGCGTTTTACTTATGTTTTCGCACGTTTTTTTTTTCCGTTTTAATACGTTTTCGTTTGTTTCTAAATGTTTTCGTCCGTTTTTTTTACTTTTTCATAAGTTTTTCCGTTTTTATACTTTTTTATCCGTTTATATACGTTTTCGTACCTTTTAATAGTTTTCGTCCATTTTTATACGTTTTCAAACCATTTTATATGTTTTCATATGCTTTTTATCCATTTTATACGCATTCTTACGTTTTTATCCATTGTGTTCGTTTTTATACGTTTTCGCCCGTTTTTATACTCTCTTTTATGTTTTTATCCATTTTTATACGTTTTTGTCTGTAAGAAAACGTATAAAATGTATAAAAACGGATGAAAATTATGAAACGGATGAAACTAGATAAAAACGTATAAAACCGGACTAAAACGTAAAACGGCTAAAAACATAAGAAAAATGGACCGAAAACATATAGAAGCGACGAAAACGATAAACGGATAAAACGTAAAAAACGATATAAAATGGACGAAAACGATAAAAAAAGAAAGCGTAAAAACGAATATAAACGTATGAAAATAGATAAAAGCGATGTGAAAACATGGCATGTTGTATAGGAGTTTCTTGAAAACATAGACGAGAAACACATTTCTCAATTACTGTATTCACTCTATGGTGGAACAATGCATGCGTTTGTATGAAATATTTCAAGAGTAGTTTTCAAACAAACTTGAATGCATATTGGCACTTAGCCGTTATTGCTTTTTTAGTTTTTTTTTTTCTAAATGCAACGATGTGATGATTGGTTATGTTGATACATTGTAGTGGGTTGATTTGATTTTATGATTTTATGGCTTGTGCTTCAACAAAGAACTTGAATTTTGATGATTTTGAAATGAAAAGAGTAGGTAGCAAGTAAAATCTTTAATATGAAAAGAAGAAACTAATGAGCGTACGAGTTCCAAAACTAAGAATAGTTAAACATAATAAATATGATATGTAAGTTCATAAATATTTCTAACATCAAAACGAATTGAGATCCTTATGTTCAAAAGGTCATGTTGACCATATATAGAAGCAACAGTTAGAAGCAAGATAACTTATTACCAACATGACATCTCATGTTCACTTTGAACATGAGGATATCTTTCCCATCAAAAGATTGTCTAGTCATCATAAGATAATAACATAACATACCAACTGGATAGATATCAAATATATCGACCTTGGTAGTTCCACTTGACTTCCAGTTCCAAAGAGCAATCTCCCGTCCCACTAATAGAACCATAGCTGCAATCACCGCGTTGTGGCTTAAATTTGCAAGTGTCATTCATGATCACTTCCCTAGAATAATAATCTTCCAAGTATGCTTTGATTATTAGAGATCCTTTTGTTGGAACAGCCAACACAGATTGTACCAGCGGAATTTGGCTAGCCTTGAGAGTATAGGAAGACTTAGGTAGGAAGAGTAATGAATAGAAGCAATCTTTATTTATATATTCAGACTCGGACTGAGATTCTTCAAGAAAGTCGTCACCATAGTATGCAAGTATATAGCCACTAACTTCAAGACAAAGAGCATCCGATTTTGTTGCAAACTTGACCTCGAGTGCAGTGTCCACCGCATCTTTTAATAGGATGTAATACATGCTTGTACATCCATCCTCAACATTAACGGAAAGACAACCACACGCACCATCAGATTTCTTGTCCCAAAAATCTGAGAGGTCTATTGCTTTTCTGTCATTACAAACCTGATGACACTCGTTCTTCATAGTGACATAGAGTTCCATATAAAGCTCAATGAAGGAAGAGAATGATGTAAAGGGAATTGAATGACCAGAAGTGGAATGGCCAAGGTAAACAAGCTTCCCATTGATAATGTTTATGGGTTCATGGCAATCATACTTAAATAGAGGAACATGAGCGAAGTCGGGCTCAAAAAAGTGAGACCCGCCATCTGATAGGAGCCCAAGCTTATCTGATGCTGAGATGAGCCCAAAAAGCTTGCCTTCTTCAACAAACGCAAATGATGTTAGAGGTCTAGTACGAAAAGAAAGTAGCTCAAACCGGCAATTTCTGTATGGATACCTGAAGAAAATCAAAACAGCATCCACAAATTAAAACCAAAAGTTGCAACTATAATAGTAACTACATTGTGTTGATCAGTAAACAAAAATCTTGCAATAGAGGTGGAGAGGGAACTGCTTGGATTTAAACAGTGGTACACCACTAAGTTATGCTAAGTCCTTGTCATGTATACAGTAGACATGAAAAACATTTGTGCAAGAAAGCGATTATAAATGCGCGAAACATCTTGAATTAATCTCTAAGCAATACCTTTTCAGAACATAATCTCTATTCCCTCAAATTATATTTCTTTATCCAAGCATTATTATGTAACAGTCGTATTATGTGTCAATAACAATTCTACTACATCACCTCTTCTGAAAAATACAATAATTAATCATCCTACATAAACCTCACCTTTCGCAACAACTAATTAATGTTGATTCAGTTCTAACTCAATACATCCAGATCCAAACCCCATAGCAAAGATAAAATTCCCTATATATACGTATATTCAACAACACACGATGGGCAACAATTTGATAAAAAAACAAACTTTTTGATTTATTCAAAAATAGAGATTCTATTTTTATTTTGGAAAAACACACAAACTACAGAATTCACTCACCCACCCCACCAGCCATAATAGAAATTCTTATTTTGCACACAGAGGCGTTAAAAGATGGTTTATAATATCTAACATTATAGAAATCCAAATTTATATATAAAAATCTCAATTCTGAATGTCGGAGACCCAAACAAAACTATCTTTTAATAACTCAACGATTCATATGTAAATGTGCGGTGGAAAGTCACTAAAAGATGGTTTTTTAGCCAGTTTGGGTCATTTAATAGCCAAAAAACCATAAAACTAATCTCTCAAAACTGATTAAAAACTGATAAGTAATTTTGATTTTATTTTATATGTGATATTACAGTTACATACTAATGACCCAACCTTTAATGGAAAAGTACAATAGTCTAAACAAACAGCCATATAATTGACTTACATTGCATGAAATGAAATAAACTTCATATAGCAAATATCAATTATTTTTAATATGAAAACTGGTAGTTACCTAGCATTTGCATCCATTGGTCGTTCCACAGCAGGAAATAGTAATCTCGAAGGCAGTTGGGTCATTGATAACGCAAACAATGAGGATGTCTACACATAAAAGAAGTTAAAAACTGGTTATAAAATGTGGAATTGTGACTAACATTGACCGTAATAATTTTACTTGGGTTATTTAAACTTGACTTGGGTTTGAAAATCCTTTTATACTTTAATTCTTCATAGTGAATTATTTAAACATGAATCGATTCAACAATATGTAAGTTAAAGAGTTTTATAGTTGCATAATACAAACCAATTTATATTAAAGAACCTAAACCCAAAAACATGAATAAATCTCAGATACTCCCTTTCAAACAAAGGAGTAAAACAATCCATGGTTTATAAGCAAAAGGTAGTCCCATATAAGAATCCGGGAACAAACCCGACTAGAGAAACCAAATTAAAAGAAAAAAATATACTAGATAATTCATACCGCGTGATCCCAAGAAGATGAAAGCATTTTTCCATAACCAAAGAAGTTGCCTCATACAGCAATAATGTGCTTGGCGCCGCAACAGACCCATCCTGCCAAAACTTATAAAGTTACGCTAAATCCCAACAAAAATAATCATATGCCTTTCTAAAATTAAATTAGTTTCTTAGAAAATTGGCTCGATTTAAGAGAGCCTGAGAATAGATTCGATAAAACATTGGTAAGTAGATATTATGCTCTCTTCAGTAGACCTGCTAACTTAGCAATATTTTAATGACACATTTACCTTTTTGAAAATCAAATACTTTTCATAAAAGTTAACCTTTGATTTAATAGAATCAGAAATTAAATTCAATATTGTATGTAAGTAAATATACCTTGCAGACACAGGAATGGTAAAGGTTAAATTTCTTAGCTAAATCATAAAGATATTCGCACAGGATGTGTGGCAAGACGGATAAACATGACTCTTCGAGAGCCTGGAAAAGAAAGTTAAAGTATTAATACGATAATATAATTTACACAATCATATTAACAAGATTATGAGAATCTATAAAAATCAAACTTTTCACTTCATTTTTTTCGTCTACGTTTGTGAAATATCTTCATTTAGGCAAGCAAATAATTATTTTATATTCAACCCAAATGTTTGTGCCAAGTTAGAAACTGAACTGGGTTTTTTAATTGGTATACAGTTTACTTATATGTTTCATTATTCTCAATTTTACTTATTCTAGTAAGCTACACATCGTGTTGTATTGTTGCTTACCTATAAGCATGGGACTAGATAACTTATATTAACCATACATTAAAGAGCATATTAAAAGAAACTACAATGTTTTAGAAAAACCTAGGGAAATAAAACCAAGTATTCACTTCAACTAGGGTCATGTATGTTGAAAGTAGTAAAAGTTCATTACGAGATTGTCTTACCTCAGTAAAATCGAGTAAATGCAATCCCAACATACGCTGCTCATCTTCCTCCCATCCTTCATCTTTCTCCAATATTAACTCTAAAGCCTGTCGCAAACATATATATCGGTTCTTAGTATTCAAGAAGAAAGCAATAACTTGAGTCCGAGATGAAAAACTTGTAACATTGAAAGGAAGCAAAATTCTGACCTTTAACTCACTTATGTCTTTGTGATAATAATCGGTAATTCTCACAATTTCAGCTTGTGTATTTAGCAAATATAGGAAAGTATTTCCCTATTTATCAATGAATTTGAGGAGATGATGAGAATACAATATAGAATAGCATGACATTACTAGTAATTCAAGAACACCATAAAAATACCTCTTCATTAAGCATCTCAATATCAAATGTGCAAACAGCCAACCGATGCTTCGTCAAGGATGTATACCTGTTAAGAACACAAAACGCAAAGCATTGAATATGAATAAGTACCAAAATTGACCTAAAAGTAGGGTATCTTATTTTATGAGACGGCAGAAATAGCAAGTGTGAACATTATTGCTAAATTCAATATATATATAATATAAAAGATTTAGGAAGTAAAATTCTGAATACAGAAAGTTCATAGAAAGTAACATTATTACTTGGATAATGAATGATGATAGGATAAGTACAATAAGGGATAAAAATCATGATAAAAGCATGAGAATCTCACCTGAAGACACAATCTAAAACTACTTCAGCGGTATACCCAAGCAACTTAGCAGCCTCTCCTGATAAGAAATTAAAAATAAAGTGGAATTTAGCCATTTTAAAATCAATCTCGTTGTAATATTTAATGTACTGATGATATGGGACATGTTTTATCTCTAATGGGTCAAGAAAACTAGAATCGAAACAGGTCAAACAAAATGAAAGCTTGACAGCTTTATGAAAGGGTTGTTGAATGATTTTTATAACAAATTAATTTTGGTATCACATTATTAATTCACGAAAATAAATAATGAACAAATGAACAATATCTGGTATACCTTGTTCCACCGCCACACAACGAGTTTTAGCTTTGTCTAACAAATTATCATCCAGTACAGAAGTGCAAGCTCGATATCCTGCATAACTTGTTCTAGGGGGTTGGTGCCTATCACTTGGGACCATCCACCCTTCATGTTTAGCAGCCTGGAAAAAATAATGGGTACTGAATTTCTCATCTTTATTTTAAACGCGTAATCAGTTAAGTTATATGCTGCTGTGTAAAGGTTACTTACAGCGAAGCACATTTCAATATACACCTGTTGCCGTACAGGAGTCAAATATATTATCCAATCTGCTTCTTGCTCGCAAAGTCCATTCCTACATATGACAGATGATTTGAAAGCCATTGTTTATAAAACATTGGTGAAACGTAAGAGTTTTTACAATAAGCATTTTCAATAAACTTAGCAAGTAAAGTACCACAAAGCAAAGATATCTTTATAAGCATTTTCGAAATCTCTTTTCGGAAGAATAAAAGGCACTTTTCCTTTTATCAGCACATATCCTTCTATTTCTTCATACGGAAACCATCTATCCAATACTTGAGCAAATATATCATCCCACTGAAATAAATGGAATTATATTAAACTCAAAAACTGCAAAATATGCCTATTTAATATCAAACATGCAATGTGGAAAATGTAATTTCATATAAAATATATATATAGACGTAAATATAGAAAGATTTAATACAACAAAGATTCAAACGATGACCGGTAATACTATACGTACTCTTTTTTCAGAAAATGTGGGCAAGATCGAACGATGGCCGGTGGTCACATCCACTTTTGAATACTCTAAAATGCTCATTAGAGTGTATCTGATAGAGCATCTTCGAAACAAATCCTCATGCCTTTCCTCATCCAATGAGGGATAGTCTAGTATTACCCTTTTCACATGAAGTTTTGGTGCCCATGTTTCTATACCATCTTTTAGCATCTTATGAATGCACTGCAAGGATTTATAAAGAATCTAAGTAAAAGCTTTATTACATGGTTTCAACGAGTTGGAAAAAAATAAAAATAAAATAAAATAAAATAAAAATAAAAATAAAAAAAATAAAAAATAAAAAAAACCTTAGCAATCCATTTCCCTGATAGCTTTATAGTTACAACGCCAAGTTCATTTATAGAGGGTGTTTCCTTTATCATGTCTGATTCCAGATATAGTGCCTTGATTTTCTGTAATAATAAAATACCACAGGAAACATATAATTACAGTTAAAGAAACTCAAGTATATTCAAAAACCATGATTGACAAAAAATAAACATCACCTCCCCAACAAATACTGGTCCTTTTCTTTTTACTTGTAATGGTATTCCAGGGCAATTTAATAATTTGGTCCATATCCAGAAGGCATTTCGGCTGCCAATATTCAAAGAAAAAATTAAATGTATATGTTACGTACCAAAAAAAAGTAAAAACGCACAAATACCATAAGCAACATATACCATTCATAAAGACCATGCTTCCCTTTAAAAGTATATATTGTATGCTCTTGTTTTAAGTCAGCGTAACTATTTCCATCTCCAAGGTCACTATGTTTCAGTGCACGTAGCTTTATATAGCTTTGAATATCTTCCAGTGCAGTTTCAAGTGGCTTTAAGATTTCTTCTTGAAGGCTCCATCTATTACGTTCCTGTATTACAAAAACAATGCCATCAACTTACTGTGTGAGTGTACATTTAAAAAAGAAAATAAAAAAAAGAGACATGATAACGTGTAGGTTAATAATAAACTTACATCAGGAGAAGTATCATCTGCGGTTGTTGTACGATGTGCCCACTTTAATCTCTTAAGTTCCTGTATTACAAAATGAGTGCCATCAGCTTAACTGTGTAATATCATATTTTTAATACAAACTAATAGACTTACATCAGGAGCTTCCCTTGGTGATATAGAAAGTTGCCAGTCTAAGAATCTATCATCTTCCTGTATTACAAAATACGTGCCATCATCTTAACTGTGTACATTTATATGTAAAAGAAAAACGTGGTATTGTGTACATTAATGATAGACTTACGTCAGGATCAGGAACATCTACAATTGGTGTATATAAAAATTCTGCATAGTCTAACCATCTCTCCCATTCCTGTATTACAAAACCAGTGCTGCCATCAGCCTAACTGCATAAATTCATATTAAAAAACATGATAATGCGTATGTTAATAATAGACTCACCTCAGGATTTGCCCTATTTTCTTCCGTAGAATATAACCACTTTCTAAATTTCTCACGTTCCTGTATTACAAAACAAGTGCTATCATCTTAACTGTGAGTGTGTATGTATATATATAAACAAGATATTGTGTACAAAACTTACTTCAGAAGTTGATGTGACACGTATCCACTCCTGTATTACAAAACCAGTGCCATGTTTAAGTAAATTGATATATAGAAAAAAAATGGTAATCTGGAACATTGACAATAGACTTACAAATTCTTCTGGTATTTGTGTTGTAAGTGACATGTTTGTCGATGCAGAATGTGGCATTGTTGGTGTAGAAAGTAATAAAGGCTTAGCAATATCTTGTCCACTATGTTCATGTGGTAAACTCTGCAAGGCCATATTCTCCAAGGGTCTCAGGATTAAACCATCCAAATCGCGGCTCTCGTTTTCAGTTACTAGTTGTCTAATATTAGTTGGTGTAGAAGCTTTCATTATCACTGTATCGGTTATTTCAAGGGTCAGTTCCTTGTGTTCCTCCTGTATTACAAAATACAATGCCATCATTGTAATTTTTAAATGAATAAAAAAAAATGAATATGTGTAATATTGACGACCATCGTGAGGACCATATCGATGGTGAAGACAATAAGGTTTCGACATCTATAACAAACACGTAAAGAACTAACGTTACCAAAATAATACTGCAATAATAATTTCTTATTTTATACTGTAGTTTTTATCCAAAGTAAATCAGCAATACCCACCCTCCTATAATCCTATGCTACAAGTTAAACAGCAACAGTCATTAAATTGAATATCTTGTATAAATTATGTTAGTCAGTTTATTAACTAGGAAAAAAAAAAAAAAAAAAAAAGTTCTACAAACATTATCAGTTACCATCGACTAGATTAAAACGAGGTTTCTTACCGATAAATAAATTAGAAGATGAGTTCAGTAACACATGTGAATAATGAACGAGCTCTCAGAATTTCAGAATTAGCATGCATCGGACCAAGTTTTATAGGTTAACCCTAGAGCCCATTTAGGACAATCGGGCTGGATCAGGGCTTTGTTAAATAAACTAAGCCCAAAGTAGTTAACACTCGACTTAGCTCCTATTTTAACTTGTGGTCATGTGGTGGCCAAATTGCATGTGTATTCGTGTTTGTGGGTGGTGTTTGTTTTTGCACCTCTTTATCTCGAACCATTCAGACGCGTCGAGACATTTTGGTCGTTCGTGCAGACTGAGAGAGGGTGTCCGAATCTTCTTTTGCTCACGACAAAAAACCAAAAAAAATTAGTACGAACAAGCAAATGTGCGGTTCATGAGTTTTTTTTCCTGTTCAGATGCGGTCAGATTCAAACATTACGCTTCAAATTCAAATTTAAATGTACGGTTTAGATTCAAATTCAGATTTAGAGCCTCTTAAAAAACAAACGACACCTTAATGTCTGATTTGGCTATTGCTCCTATTTTGACTTGTTGAATTCTTATGGAGTTATGGTGCGTTTTTGCTTGTGTACTTGTGACTTTTTGACGTTATAAGTCGGCGTATTTTGTTTTGTTTTAATAATGTTCTACTTCCTAAAGAAAAAACACCCCTATTTGGACTTTTGAACTAAGGATGTTTGATACGCATGAATAGAATAGAAAGCTGAGAAAGGAAAAAGATGCTGACTCTCATTTTGTTTGACATAAGAATGAAAACAGAGAATTAAATTACCATTTTCATTCTCCCATTTTGTTTCTTTAAAAAAAAGGAGAAATGTGGAGAATGAGAATTTTAGAAGGGCTCTTTCTCTCTATCCATTCTCTAGTGAATGGAAAAATCACGAACAAAAATTCAACTATTTTATTTTATTCATGTTTTTTTTTTTTTTTTTTTTTTTTTAATTCGCTTTTTAGTTCACTTTTTTAATTCTCGTTTTTCTTCGCTTCATTCGTTTAAATCTGCTTTTATACGCTTTCATCATCTTCGTTCATTTTCATCCGCTTTCATCGTCTTCACCCGTTTTCATACGTTCTAAATCGCCTTTTCATACGTTTCGTCCGTTTTCGTTCGTTTCATACGTTTCGTCCGTTTTATTAGTTTTCTTTCATTTCTGTCCATTTCATACGTTTTCGTCCGTTTTCGGGGCGTGTTTTACGCTTTCATAAAAAATGTGAATAAAAAGAAAGACAAAAAGAAAAAACATGGACTTAGGTTTATCTATTAAATTTAAATTAATCCCCACCATTAGATCAAACTAGATGGATGGTGAGGATTTGTCTTAGTAGATCAAAATAAGAGTAAGCATTTAAATTTTTCTCTACTGTAACATGTAAAAACCCTATAGGAGAAAATTATACAAATATTGATGTGTATATACTAGTGTTTGTAAATCGTGTTTTAATTGCTTATCGCTCTACGTGTATATACTAGTTCGATCATGAATATTATCTACAAGATCCATCTTTTTATTAGTTGTGTTTAGTGCAATGTGTAAGTTGTAGAAATATGTTTTTTTTTCATTTTTGTTTCATCGTAGAGATAATATAATATATTTTTATATGACAAAAAAACCTGAATTATGTTTGCATAATTGTAATTATGTGATCTGATAGCTTCAAATAATCAACGTAACTAAAAAACCTGAAAATATATATATTCATTTTTTTATGTACCAAACAAAGGAATTGATTCTTTAATCGATTCTGACATTCTATTATCTATTTTTGTCAAACACTAGAATCCATTCTTATAAGTTCATTGTATATTAACCACGTAAATTTGTAAATTGTTTGTATGTTTAGTTTGGCAACAAAAGGAATGCTGTTGTATTTTATATTCTTCATTTGATACTTACAATCAAATATAAGATTACACTTGGTGTTATAACACTTTTTTTCGACGTCATTTTGATTCAATTTGATGTTAATCAACAAGTTTGCACCAACCAAATACTTGTGTTCAAATAGCATCTCAAGTTGTGTGAGAAGTTCACTAACCAAATGATTGTCTTACGGTTCGCTACCATTCAAAAGAAAAAGAAAACGACAAGTTTGCAATTGGTGATTGTGTCTAAGTATCTAAGACATGGATATTTTAAGAGTGTGGGTCTTTATGATAATACGAGACAGATTTTCAACTAATAACAAAAGTTTATGTTTCAACTGTTCAAGTTTTATTAAACACATGTATGAAATGAAAAAAATTTAATGTAGATTTAATATTATCTAAAGATTCAACGAAACAATATTGGTCATTCACTTTTTTGATAAAAAATAAAATAAAATAAACTTTCACATTTAAAATATCTCTATATTATATATAGCGAGGCGTTACACGTAGATAATCTTGGCGAAACGCCACCTCATCGCTTCAAGTAATTCATTATCGGTAGTATCATTAAATTGTTGCCATGTAAGCATTTTTAAAATTTATATTTTTTTTTAATCCACCGAAGCACTAATTTTAAATTTCGGATTTTTAATATTTATTAATGTCACGTCATTATTCCAATATAATGACACCTAAGCATAATTTTTATCATTAATAAAATCCGGATTTAATTTTTTAAAAAATACATTATGCTGGATTCGAACATGGGTCTTTACATCCACAAGCAAGTGTTTTCAACCAGTGGATCAGACAGGTTTTTGTGTTAGACATTTGGAAACAATAATGACATTGGGTTAAATTCGTATCCACATAATAATAAACAAGCTAAACTATTTATACAAATCGAATTATCATTCAACCCCAAAACCCTAAAACAAAATCAAAACGATCATATATCTTTTCCTCAGCCATATCCTCTACTGATCGTGACTTTTTTTGTTGTGTATGGTGTTTAGAAGAAGTTAAGAATGCAAGGTATACATCTCCGCTCAATAATATTCAGCCTAAGTATGTCTTTTAGTTTTTTTCTTTGATATTTCACTCATAAACTTGCATCAATGTATCATATAATGGTTTTGTAGTCATGTTAAGTAATTTTTTATGCTATTATGAACAAAAAAATCAAAACCCTAACCCACAACATATTATGGTCGACAATCTCTGCTCCCATCCTTTCATCTATGGTCGATGTTCTTTTCCAAAACCCTATTTTTTATGTAATCATTAATAATTATGTTGGTATTGGTGTATAGGTTTAGCTTCTACTTTCTATTTTGGATACTCTTCATGCTTCTATTCTTATGTGACCTTGTTTGTGCTATATTAATTGTTGTAGCAAAAGCTGGCTCAGATGCTCTCCCGATTAACCAAGAATGTTGAAGAATTAAAACTTGCAGTGTATATGTGAAACCAAGGTGTGGCTTCTGTGTTGACATTAGAACTATAATGGCCTTATGCTTAACATTAACTCAATGTGATATTTGTCAAAAAAAATTTCAGTGACAACCAATATTCTTAAAATCCCTTCTCCAAGACCCGATCATTCAACTATTCTGGAATAGCAATAGTATTCTTCACTTAAGGTATAGTTACTCAGTTGGATAACTTTAGTCTAATTTATATATGATAGGCGTGGCTGGCAATATGTTTCCAAACTCATCTGATTGTAGTTCATTCAACGGCCCATATACACAACAACAAACGACATCAGGAGGCAAATGTTGAAGTCGCCCCTTCTAACCAGCTGGACAACAATGTTTCTTCTATAGATGCTGAAAAGGATGTTGACGTAGGCATAGAAATTGCAGAAGAGAAGGACATCACAGAAGCGCCTAATTGGTGGTCATAATGATGTAAGCAACCAACTATTAATAAAGGGGTGTTTGGGTTTGTGTTTGCAAAATAAGCTTTTGACTAAATAAATGATGGTGTATGTGTATACAGGTTTTGGAATTAGCTGGAAAGTCAGCAAGAGACAAGAAGACGAGAACTATCCCAAGGCATGTTCTATTGGCAAATGATGACGAGGTTGGAAAGTTGTTATCCGGAGTGGTAATAATTTGACAGCGATATTGGTTTTCATATTGATTATAATTGTTTATTTATTTATATAAAGATCGATACTGGAGGGTGGAAAAGATACGAGCCGAGTAACCAATTCAAGAGAATGAGCCTGTAATGAGTAAATTTTTTGGTGATATAGAAAAACTTGGTGAGCTTTTATTTTGTGTTTCTTATAGTGCAAATGTTGTATGCTTTTGCTAATTTCCTAATAGATGGGTCGGTTTGGATTTTTTTTCCATGGTGTTGGATCTTATGCGCAGGGGTGAACACGAGCAGTTTGAGGTTAGCTTTCAACTTTTTAAAATATTTGAAGTTTCAATTCTGAGTATTTTGTTAATGGGGTTGACTTTCAACAAATTAAAATATTATGGCGGGATCTTATGCTCTTGGATCAGTTGTTATTCTTTGGGATTGTGGATATTCAGGATAGCATGGGGATATGAGGCTTGATATCATAACTTTAATATTACCAACACACTACAATCTCCTTATTTTCACAAATGGCACACGAATTCCGGGATAGTTTTCAGGCAAGTTTACGCTCAATTCCGGCGTTGTTACTCCCTCAAAAACTTTTTATTGAGAACTAGAGGGCGAATCCTTATGTAGATAAACCATGTTATACAAGAGGCCTTGACATGGCGGCTTTAATTTAAAATTCTACTACAGCTTATTCTTCGCTTTCAATTTGTCATCATATATGAGAATCTCTCTTTTCTATCATATATAATGTATTACGTGTGTGACTAAAGTAAATTTGCAAATCATATGAGTTTGATGCATCGGGTATGAAATTATTCTTCTAAAACATTAGTTGATCCTTGACTAAATTTAACATCAAGTGATAACCCTAAATAAGTAGCCACAATTTACAAAACCTTTTTCTCGAAAAGTTTTTGCTGCTCACTAGGCCTTTGATTGGTCTTTTGTTTACTTGAGATTTGTGGCTAAAATTTTAACATATTATATTTAAGATGTTTTCATTTGTTATCAGAACAGCCTTTCAGTTTTCCTAAACATATTATATCCTGCAGGTGGTGCGACTTGAACATGTACCACTTGAAAATGCTTTCAAAGCAGCCAACATGAGCCACAAGAGAGGTAATGAAGCACCTACTGATATGAATTTGATAATAAGGGATATAGGATTGATTGATTTCCTGTAATGATCAACATACTACGTATAATGCACTTTCAACGCTTATACAATGTATGTTTATGTAGGTTGCAGCAGTATCACGAGGTGCACAGTGAGACCTTAATATATATCGTCTTTTAGCTAGACTTTGAGACTATTGAGTTAAAAGATATTTTTCCCTTCTGAAATGAGGTATGGAGTTTCTATTATTTATTGTATACTCTTTACAAGCATTAAAAAATTTATTTTCCCACCTCCATATTCTTTGCTGAAGTAGCTGAATCAAAACCCATGGGATATCCCATCTTTTGACTCAGTCTATCAGGGTACTGATAATGAGGTTTATTACAACAGTAATTCTTCTGGAAATGGAAGCTCGATTGATTATGTTAAAGGTCTTAAGAGTATGGTTTTGTCAAGACCTTTGAAGGTGTAAACAATGATTTTATGAGAAGAGTTATTGTGATGTGATTTTAGCATTTAAGGACACAGAGAAGAGCGAGGTTCGAGAAGAAATTGTGTTGTGTGGTAAAATAGATTAGAAGTGATGGCAATGAGGGAAGGTGGTGAAAATGGTGAAAATGTGTTAGGATCATATTATTGAGCTTAGAAAACATATTGTTCAGGCTGCCAAGAAAGAGGCTTAACCCGTCCATGGGTCATTGGCGGGGGTCTTAGCAAACCCATATGACCAGGTGTATTATAATTCCGGGTTTAGGCCGAATTGGGGCAAAAAAAAAGGGACCAGGGAGTAGTATCTCAAACAAGTACAATGAGCCTACCAAAATTATTTGGGAGGAGAAAAAGATTAAGGAAATGAGTTCAGCTGACAAAGATAAGGTCAAATTAGGCAAAGAAGAAGGAAATATGTATGCAATCTCCTCAAAGTGAGTTCAATTTCCCATTGGAAGCATTTACTCTTCAGGCAAAGTAGCAACTCATTGTTAATAGCAAAAAAAGGTTGATCAATAAAAATTTGTTTTTATTTTTGTTTAGGAATCCGAGGATTCAGCCGTTAAGTATATCTCAATTGAAGAGTACAAGAACTTAGTTGCTAATGGAGACCCTCTTTATGCACCCTATAATGTTGATGGACGTATGGTCAACTATTTGATATAATCACGAAAAGGTACATCCTGACCATATATATAAGCACTATTATGTCATCCTTTATTTCACTTTAGTGAATCGTGAACCGTTTCAAATCATAAGGTACACTTATTGTATATCCATATAAAGTAGATGTCTCAACTTTTATAGGTACCGAGAAAACGCGGAAACAAAGAGTTTGCTTCTGCAACAAAGCTTGCTCATTATGCTCCGATCTCACTTACAGCATAGGTTTTCTTTTCCCACTTATATCTGTTAACAATAACTGTTAAAAGATATAAAGGAATTTAACTAAACGTTCTATGACAGTTGACCGGTCTGTTAGAGGAGGACAAGGAAGTTCTGGCCATTCAAACCGCGAAAATAATGGATGATATTTTTTACAAGCAAGTATATTTAATGAACTTCTAGAAACATATGGATTAATATTGTTTTAAAGTTTTATATGCTTGTGATTACTTTACTGAATGATGATTTCTATTCTTTTCCCCCATTGAATTAGGTTTGGTACAACAACGCATCTTTAAGGGGATGGTTAAATGAACATTACCAATTTTATGTAGACAAGTAAAAGCTTATTTGATCAAAAGCCTGAAGAACCAGTACTACAAGTGTCCACCTCGACCAGCAGCATACCACCACTATCAGCTGCAACACCTCACATCTCTCACTTTGATGATACAGATAGTTCCGAAACTATGGAAACAGGTCCTGGAGGCGTGAATAAACTTAGTCAAGGGCATCAGTCCTATCACGGATTTTGTGACTCATACCCGCCATCTTAGCAATGGCACCAGCATTGTTACTGAATATATTTCCATGACGATTATGATTTCGATTAGCTTATTTCTTATCTTATGGGTTTAGATATAGGTATCTAATGCGTCACATATATACAAACCTTGAACTGACTTCCTTTTTGCCGAAAATGCTATGAAACTATATGATATCACAGTATGCATCTGCTGAAACACTTCTTATTGGCTATATACATTGAATGAATGTTTCCATTTGTTTGTCCATATTAAAGGTGATTACGGTTGCTTAGATTATTCTTATTAGGCGAAATTGGAAGTGTCAGCATTTAGCCTTTGTGAATCCTAAGAAGCTATGCTGAATTTTACTCCTATGTGAACCTATATCATTTGTGCTTCTTAATGTTATCCACTCATTTTCTTTGCTTCAGCAATAATGCGTTTGTGTGTCTTCAGTTTGTGGCATTCCAGATTTGAAAATATTTTGGGAAATTGTGGTTCCTTGATTTGATCAGACCGAGTTTCAAGTCAGCCAGGTACACATTTTTAAATCTTTAGATGTTTTATAAAAGCGTACGTTTGCATTTTGTTGTGGTTCACTCTTCGTATATGTTTTATAAAAGCGTGTGTGTTGGTCCTTCAAGTCGATAAATATACTCCGTATAGAGGTGGTAAGAGGGGCATGTTATTCAATGTGTAATTGGGCTATTCCTTTTTTGGGTAAAAATGACCCGTACTAGGTCATTACAATGAACCGACTGAATAGCGATATGAAATATAAACTCAATTAGGATCATTTATGTTAAATTAAAACATGTATGAAGCTGTGATCGGGCCGCGCACAATCACTTTTGGTAAACCTGACGTTGAGCTTGGCCAATGAAGGGTATCTGCTTAATGACTGAGTTTGGATCAAATGCCTAAAGGTTAGTCAAATAAGCAAGCAACACAAGCTAAAACATAAAAATGATAGCAGATGTTTTTATTTTTGGTTAATTGTTTTGATGTTTGGATATATTACTGGAAAATCATAATATGAAATCGAGGTATAAAGTGCTATGCTCATTACAATGCCTACGACACATATTCATAACTATACATTGAACTATGCTCATTACAATGCTAAATTTCTAAGGTCATGCGGTGCAACCATGCATTTAGTTACTAATGTATTAACCATCAGGATTAACTTTTTTGTGCGACTTTAAGTTAGCAGATTTTGCATTGCCATCCAACTTTAAACTCTAAAAGCGCATCCAAACGCCCCTTATTATATAATAATGTATTGGTTTTTGGTTAAATTGATTGCAATGGGTCTAAAGTCAGGGCTAAAATGGGTGCGTTTGAGTGCTGAAATAGGCCATGAAGTGGGTGCGTTTAGGGGCTGAAATGGATGTGTTAGGGTGATGAAACGAACCTGAATTGGGTAGACACAGGGATGTCTCGCTACCTAGATGATACGTGTACATATACAGTCTTTAGTTGTCGGTGGTTACAACAGTGTTTGCGTATGTAACATTTAAAAGCCTGATAGCTTGGTGCTTATTTCTTCCATTTTTTTGCAGTTGAATTGCGCTGACTTACAAAATTGTCTTCATGCCTATTAATTTGGGAGTCGTGTTGAGCAATATTTCGGTCGACTTGGTTCCTCTAAGACGTGCTCGGGACAGGGCCATTCGATGATTCGAACAATTTTGTTGTTATGGCTGTGATCAAAAGCGAGTTTGAATCAGAGGCAGATGTTTATGAAAGTGGTCCTAATTTTTCTGTGCAAAAAGACTTTTGGCAGGTATGGTCTTCGTTTGTAGCAATTTAACACCAAAGAAAGTTGATATTTTTCATATATGTACGATAACCATACACCACTTTCTAATAGCTATGTGCGCTAGATAAATGGTGTGGATCACCTATTTATGTAAAAACTTCCAACTGCTTAAATGCATATTTATGTCAATATAATGGTGTGTCTCTCAACTTCTTAAGTGATCAAAAGTTATGGTGAAATATATTTTTTACAAGTTAAGCGAACCATTGTAAAGATATAAAGAATTAACATCATTATTTTTATATCTTATTTGCATCTTGTCTCTATATTGGTTAATTTTAGACAATAGGTGGTGCTTGATGACTGTCAACTATATAATTTATGATGTTGCTTATACTGTTGTAATCCTGCATAATACAATTACTTAAGAAGACACGATATGAGTTGTACACGTCAAACCCCATCTTGTCTGGTGCACTGACTATCTAAATGTTGTGACACAGACAAAATCATAAGGAACAGAACCTTGATATGGTAATAGTCATATCTGGGGCGTTTCAAATGAAAATAATTAGGTTTAGATAAGCCATGTATTAGGTTACTAAAAGAAACGCGGTAGCAACAACTGAGAAGCATAACTACTTTTTATGTCTCAGATCTAAGTTACTTAATAAGCTCTCTACCTAGGAGCTTTTGCTGATTATATTATATTCATAGATTTAAGTAGTGAATTTCAAACTCTATAGGATTATAGGCTCTATTTTCTATTTACTGGAGTATTTAAGTAACTGTATAGTTGCATAATTATACATTTTTGTTGATAGATTCTGTCATTCAGATAGTCACTTTTTGAACTTTAAAGTACAGTATAGGAAATATTTCTTTGTGTTAATGCTATGATATCACATGCTTTGTTAATAACTGAATATGCAAGTGATGCCACCTTTCTAACCAAAGAGAATCATCCTGCATGACCATGTTAATTTTGCATGAGTTAATCGAAAGTGCTCCATTTAAGAACTATTGGCCGAGAAGGCTGCAACCGCTGAACATGCTACTGGCATATCGAACTCGGAGCATGTTCTCTCTCCCTCTCTCTCCTATCATGTTATCATCAATTGTTCCATATATTATTATTAACATAAGTTGTTCTATCTACGGATGTTTGCATCACCAAATGTTTTCAAAATCTGGATTATTTTAATTTCTGCATTGGCAGTTGATTAATCGAGGGGGGAAACGAGTTTATGATTTTAGTGGTGCTGCCTTAGTGGTATGAACAAGGGTTGACAAAATGAAGGCTTTTGTTATACTACTAATTCAGGATGATAATATAGGTGGCACAAAATGCAAATCGACGTATGGGAAGTGCTATAATGACGTTATTTAACATTTCAGGATTGAAAGTGAACAATGGCCAAGATCATCAACAAGCCAAACAGGTTGAAACAAAGTTACCAATGGAGCTCAATATATGCACAAAGATTATCTGAATCAATTGAACGAAACAAAATTGAAATTGATGTAAAAATGATAAGGAAATGAAGCTTTTAATGAATATTAACATTTTAACTTGACAACTAGAGAATTTATACGTCCGATTATTCAAATTTCAGAATGGCTGCAACAACACTTAATGGATGTATTGGTACTATCAAGTCTCACGGGTACATCAACAATTACGCACTTCATCAAGAAGTTGGAAATAGTTCTCCGCGGTGGACCTCAAACGGCTTCAAGATTGATCTTGGAGTGTCACGAAATGAGTGTTGTAGAAAGAAGGGTGCAGTGGTTATTCAATCATCTTCTTTTCAGACAACAACTACAGTTTCGGATCAAGTGTCGACTCCATTAAACACCAAAGTGGACTCACCTAAGAAAAGAAGTATGGTATCTCCTTTAGTTAACGGGCGTTTGGCATTTTGATCTTGGAACTGATTATTACATCAGTAAGACTTGAGGTCACACTAATCAGTTTCTAATGTTTGTATATACATTCTGCATCTAATTAGCGTTTGAGTTTTAACCTTCTTTGTGAAACTTTTGTAACATGTGTTTTTTATAAAAAAAACCCCATGTGCTAATTATATGCATGTGTATGGTGGAGACATTCCATACTATTGTACTTTCGGCAAACAAGACTAACACATAAAATACACCAACATCATCATTAGCAAGAACCATCAAAACTCCAACTTTTAATAAATATTGTTATTGTCTGTTGGATAAATGAATTTTAAATGGTGGTTGTGTTACATCTGTATTTTGAGGAATGCTAATTTTGTTTTGTATAAGTAATAATAAGGCCGATGGTTTTGTTGGAGTCTTCCTGGTAAGCGCTTGATACTCCTTACTATGGCAATGGGCGGCGGGCAACGGGTAAAATGAGTATTTTTTTCACCCACCTTTAAATTATTTTATAGTTGAAACTTTTAGCGTGACTGTAATGTAGAACATAAATATGAGATCTTGAATAAACTCCAGGAGAGGAAACATATCTGTGGTATGACATGAGATGTTGTGAAAGAAAGTGTAATTGTTAGCGCAGTTTAGACCAGTAGAGCCATCTTCCAAAGGATGAAAAAATACACCATTTATGATGTCACCATCACCATCTGTATTGTACCGGGTTCGTGTTAATTGCTCTTAACTAGAAATTTGCTTCATGGTAATAGATTATAAAGCTTAAAGTTTAATGTATTTGTGCACTTGATTCATTAAAACTGAAGGAGAAACAAAGATATGGATTCGACGATAAAGGCTACAAAACACAAGGAGAAATCATGGGTAACATGAGTATATCAAGGAGATGGTTAAGAGGAATAAAGTTAAAGCTCGATGAAGCTCAAACATCCGATTCAAGTCGAATATTTGCGCCACTATCTCTTGTGAAGCAATCAACAAACCGCATTTTCTGCATATATAAATAAGTGTGTATTTGCAAGTGGCATGTATCTTAGTTATGATCTAAAATGAAAAATAAAAAACACCGTACATTGTATACAAACGTTGTATACAAATAATCTTTATTTCAAATTTGCGTTTATTTGGTTGTATACTTTGTTCTTTTGTATCGCTTTGTAACTTTTTTTTTACTTGATAAACATTGCTTTATTTTCGTTCTTAATGCATTCAATAAATACTTTGGTATGTATATAACTTATTTTTATAAACTTAATTTTTCCAGTCGCCCACCCATCATAAGGGCTATGCTACTACAAATGTTATAAGGAAGCGTTATTTCGCATTTGAGTTTAAATCATATACTATGTTGTTGCAAAGAACATTATAACAAACACAAATAATTTGACAAACAGTGGTATTATTCTTTTAAAAATCTTTGTATAATAAACAATTTTTTAACACCAATATTTAGCAAAACAAAAAAATGTAAACAAAAATTATAAGTCATACGCCCATCGGTGGCTTTAAAATCTATATATATATATATATATATATATATATATATATATATATATATATATATATATATATATATATATATATATATATATATATATATATATATATATATATATAATCGTTAATCGTTACGAAAAGAATTATACCATCACGACGAGAATTAAATCATATATCTATAGAAAGGCATTTTATATGCTTTCGAGAAACTTTTTTTTAGACATTTTTTTGTAAGTGATGAAATTTACGTCTGGAGAAATCACATGTGACTTGCTATTTTCAAAAATCACATGTGATTTTTCAAGACGTAAATTTTAACACCAAAACAAAACTCCAAAAAAAAGGTTCGTCGAAAGTATATTAAAATGGCGCTACTAAAGATTAAAAAAAAAATCTCGTCACGATAGTGTATTTTTGGTCGCTTAATCTAAAATGATAGCTGATGACGTATAGTCCGTATTCGGGTCACGAACCCGACCAATGAACGCCACTAACAAGCCCATTACGAATGGGCTAATCCAATGACTGTTTGGGTTCACGAAAGCCCAAGCCTAAAGTTATTTATGGAATAGGATATCGGATCCTAACTTTGGAGATAATCGTTTACCAACCGACTTAGTCGGGATACGCCGAAGGTTGGGGAATACGAAACCAACAAGGCTTTCGTGTGTATATAAAGGGGACCCCATCCCTCATTAAAGGTACGATCTAAAACCCTAACTCTCCATTACCCTAAAACCGATTACTTACTCTCACGCCGGAGGATTATCGTGGGAGACAATCCCACGATAAGCCTAACGGTGTTTTCTGTTTACTTAGTGCGCATGTCTCAAGCATCAAGACTCAATTGGTACGAGAGCCGGAGTCCAAACAAGGAACGCCTAACTTTTGTATCAACAAGTGGCGCCATCCGTGGGACCATCACTAAGAACTAAGAACTAGAATGACGAAGCACGGAAATCAGCGATCGCAAACTGACCTTACAGGAAAGAAGCCGCAAAGCGGATCGACCTCTAAGATTTACGGGACAACCAAAGGTCGCTAAAACCAAGGATCAGGCCAAGACCTGGTCTTCCCTACGGTGGAACCACGCTCGGGGACAACCCAGGCCACTACAACCACCACCAGCGCAGGAGATCCACTGCGCACCCCCTTTACTACTCCACTCCAATCGGTGCTAGAGGCGAACCTCACAAAAGCACCTGACGCACCCGACAGAAACAAGGGTCTAGTGGTGGAAGTAGACACACCTGCCCTAGAAGGGGTTGCGCCGGAACTAGCGCCAAGTGATTTCGTGTCCCAAAACTACGAAACCTTGGCTGCTCTCATGCAAGAGGAAGCAAAAAAGAGGTCAGGTCGGAGTTTGCATGCCCGACTCGATTTCGGCCCGGAGTATGAGATATCTCCACCGCGCCATCAAAAGGAAAAGCGCGGAAGAAATAGCCGCCAACCTCCAGTACTTACCAGGATTGGGAGGAGAGTTGAGAATGATGAAGCAGCGGACATGCAGTACCTTGGGGAACACGAGGAAGATGGACGGCGCACCAATGTCCATGCTAGGCTTGGTAGCCGCAGGGTCCATGATAGACTGGGACGACGATACTCCCCAAGCGAAAGCCCAAGTGAAAGCCCTTCAAATACATATTCTGAGGACAGTCGGCGCAAACGCCGAAAAAGGGAAAGTTCATCCTCTAGTAACTCCTCGGACAACGAGGATAGCGAAACAGGACACTGGAAGTCTAGGAGAAAATATCGCGACCAGGAGGAGGAAGACATGTCTCTTCCGTGGCGCCGCCAAAAGGTGGATGCGTTCACTCGACGCATCAGCAATTTCTCAGAAGATAAGAGAAGGCGCATGCCCGCCAATGTAAAAACCTATGATGGAACAGGTGATCCTGATGATCACCGAAAATTTTGAATCGGCCGCTACCATTTAAAATTGGCCACGACCGTGTGGTGCCACATGTTCAATTCCACACTAGTGGAAAGCGCGAATCGGTTCAAGATGCTTCCACGCGAAGCATTGATGGCTTTGAAGAGTTGCGAAGGCGTTCACCGAACTTCACTCAAAGGAAGAAGTGCGCTAAAAACCCTGTCGAACTCGCCAGGTGAAACAACACCGGGGAATCTACGAGCGCTTATGTGGGCGCTTCAAAGATGAGTGCATACAGTTAAGGCATGCCCGGTGTTGAAGATCTCGGGGTTCATGAACGAGATCAATAACCAGAACTCATCAAAAGGTTGAACGACAAGATCCCCAAACCTTTGATGAACTTATGAAACGACAAGGTCCTTTATCCAGGAGAAGCCGCCGCGGCGGATAACAAGAAAGGCTACTCAAACTATCGGTCATGGGAACAACCTAGAAGACAATCCACTTACCGAGTAGCAACCGTAATAAGAACTACCGCGCTGTGGGAGCGGACGGGATAATGATGATATACCCCAACGACCAAGACTCCAAAAGAGATATTCGCGACGGAAGGTGCAAACTTCCCAAGACCACCACCAATGCGCACACCGAGGATCGGCGCGAGGGGATATCTGCGACTATCATGGACGGAAGGGCCACACCACAATGAATGTGTCCAATCGCGCCAACTCATCGATAAATTAGTAAAAGAAGGCGATTGGACCATTTGGTTAAAAACATCAAGGAGGAAAGGATAAGCAAAAAGCGGGAATAATAAAGAAATACCCAAGGACAAGGTTGACACCATATACATGATACAATCATGGCAATGAGTGACTAGGCGTAAGATCGCCCAAAAGTTTTCCCGTGAAGTGAAATCTCTTTCCCCACCTCGATGCGGACGAGGCAGATGGTAGAGCCGCCACCATTGAAATTAATGCGGGGTCACGATATCCACCGCATGTATGTTGATGGAGGAGCATCTGCGGACATAATGTACGAACATCTGTTTCAAGCGATCGCGACCGAGATACGCATCGATTAAGACCGGTCATGACAATACCGATCGGTTTTGAGGAGAAAAGATATGGCCTATGGGAAAATACGCCTACTAGTCAATGTGGGTAATAAAGAACACCGCGACTGGATGAATTTTATGGTGATCAAATCCTCTTTCCATACAATGGCATTATCGGAAGACCAGGATATCACCATACGCACAGATCACTGATCTACAACACACGGATGCTCAAATTCCTAGTGGAAGGAGGTATTGTTACTCTCACAATGCCATCTGTACCACCTAGAGAATGTAACAAGATTACATGTGAGACGGCACCCATTCCGCACAAATGCAACCAAAGTTCCAAACACGAAGGTTGCAATTCATCCCGACACCCGTAGCAGAAGTATCGATCGGAGGATCGTTGTCGGACAACGGCAAGGCGGCCGTGTGTGCACTCTTGCAAAAGAACTCGGATATCTTTGCATGGGAACCAAAACACATGACTGGGTACCACGCTTAATCACGAACACAAGTCGAGAACCGACAAGGATACTCACCAATACCGTAAGAAGCGCGACCAAGCCCCGGAGCGCACGCAAGCAACCGCGTAAGTACACAAACTTGTGGAGGCGGGTATCATGCGAGAAGTCTACTACCACGATCGGCTTTCCAACCCAAGAATGGTCAAGAAGAGCGACGGTGGTTGGCGGATGTGTGGACTTCACAGATCTCAACAAGGCATGCCCCAAGATCGTACCCACTACCGGAGATAGATTGGAAGGTAGAGTCTTTGTGTGGATACCCACTTAAATGCTTCCTTGACGCATACAAAGGATACCATTAAATCCAGATGGCTAAGGAAGATGAGGAAAAAACGACCTTTCATACAAGCCAAGGCGTCTACTGCTATACCAAAATGCCCTTTGGCTTGAAGAACACAGGCGACACCTATCAGCGGCTAGTAGATAATGCATTTGAAAAATAGGTGGGCCGCAACCTAGAGGTTTACGTTGACGACCTGATCATAAAAAGCCATACCAAGGATGAATTGGTGCGCGACATTGAGGAAACATTTAGGACACTCAAAGAGATCAATATGAAGCTAAATCCAAATAAATGCACTTTTGGCGCTACGGAAGGCATGTTTCTCGGATACCTGATAGAACTGATGGCATCAAACCATGTCCGAGAAAAACTATGTCGTTATCGAACTTCCTTCACGCAAGACGTTGAAGGAAGTCCAATCTCTCAATGGAAAATTGGCGGTCTAAATAGATTCTTGTCCAAATCAAGAGACAAGTCACTCCCTTTCTTCAAAACACTCAAGAAGTGTATAAAAAGGAGATTTTCACCGACTACGGAGGCGAAGAAGCCTTTACACAGCTTAAACAACACTGGCGGCGCCCCACACTAGTCGCACCGGACCGGGGAAGAATTAATTATGTACTTATCTGCGACACATGGAGCGATCGGTGGTACCACTTGGCGGATAGGAATTCAAGATAAACACACTGTATTTTGTAAGCAAAGCGCTAAAAAACGGAGATTAATTACAACAAGAATGGAGAAGTTGGTTCGGCATTAGTGTTCGCCGCCAAGCGGTTGCGCAGTACTTCGAGCGCACCCAATAGCGATGATCACGCATCAACCAATCAAGCAAATCATCTCCAAACCCGACGATCGGGACGATTGCGAAATGGAGTGTGTTGCTAGGTGAGCATAACATCTCCTCATGACCACGTCTTTGCGGTTAAGGGCGATACTAGTAGACTTTATCATCGAAAAACCGGATACTGAGGACTTACCCTCACAAGGTAAGATGGCAATACAAGACCCATGGATCTTGTTTGTTAGATGTTATTTTACCTTCCCTCTTATTTTTGTATTTAAACTCTCATTTGTATCTCATTTGATAACAAATGCAATAATAATCATTTCACTTTCTCCAAAATTAATTTCTGTAAGAAAGGGAAAACAACATAAGCTATCCCCTAAATACTATGTTCCATTTCAAGTACAGGCTAAGCTGGGACAAGTTGCTTATAGATTAAAGCTGCAAATTCATCTCAAATCCATGATGTATTTCATGTTCCACAGATCAAGAAGTGCATAGGTGTGGTGACTCACAGTGGAAGTTTGCAAGCTTGTGGTGTGGGTGAAATGATCCTGGCAGAACCTGTAGCTATACTAGATAAAAGATTGGCAAAGAAAGGCAATGTTACAACTGTGTTTGTGTTGGTTCAGTGGACTAATGAGTCAAAAAAATATGCTACTTGGGAACCAATAGAAGATATTCAAAAGAGATTCCCTACTTTCAATTGTTAATCTTGAGGACAAAATTAAACTGAAGAGGATGGATTGATATAAGCTGGAATAAGTCCTTACTCAACCTTAAAGCTCAAAATCATTTATTCATATTCACTTTTGCGTATCACTTTTAAGGATCGACACCACACGTGTACCGACACATCATTAGTAACGGCATAAATCCAATAATTATTATTCGGAGTCAATGATTTTGTTTTTATTAGTTTATAAAAATAAAAAATTAAAAAGTGTTCCTAAATTTTATATTTTTTACATTCATACCGAACCAAGGTACCACGTGTACGTTAGAGCTTAACAATACACGGAGTACACAAGATACACTTAATAATACTAATAATAATAAGGGAAAATTAGTCAAATAGACCGCGTGCCCTGACGCTTATCACTTTCCGGACCACTTTTATTATTAATTTGAAAATAGACCGAGGGCAACCGCTGTCATTGGGCAACTCATCGACATTGCGACAAGTGTCCCGTATGTGTAAGGTATTGTTTTTTGGGCAATGAAAAAGCGCTGGGCAACAGTATAATTTTAAAAGGGTTCTATCGTCATTTTACGTTAGACCAAAATTACACATTTGAATAGTAAAAGTATAGTGGATTTATATTCAAAATCCAAAAGTCACCGACCAAAAAGCATCCATAGTTATCGTTTTCTCTGTTTTTGCTTCTCGCAGACTATTTTCACAAATCAAACCGTCTTCTTCGTCACCGCCTTCCTTGTAACGCCGGTTATGTCACCATCTTTAAAGCTACGGTGTTGATTGCAAACCACATTCGATTGATCAAGTTTTAAAAAATGTTCCCAAATATGGTACGTAAATATTCTTCTCGTTGTTTATTACATATGATTATTTCCAATTGGTTCTATGTTATAATAAATCGTTTTTGTGATTCAATTAATAACTATGTTAGATAGGTGTTAATTCCATTTTATAATCCATTGCTCTTTTTTATGTGTATCTGATTCGTAATTATATAGGGTATGATACCTTACATGTCGTTAGTTAAGTATGTAACATTACTTGGTTCGTTAAAAAAATTAGTGGCAGTTTGTAGACTAATATGGAGTGGTTTATATGCATCATCTATGCAATTGTTTATGACGTTGGTATAGATTCCTTCTATGGCCTGAATTATTTATGGTTTTTGTTGACCCTTTTTAGGACTATGAATCTAAGTTAATCATTACGAGTAAACTGAACTACTTTTCAAAATTATGTAGGGTAAAATACATCTGTTACGTTTACCGCTCTTCTATAGCTTGTTTAGAGGCTTCTTCTGCTTTGCCCTTTCCTTTTCTTTAGCAATTTCTTTAGCATTTACTTCCATATGTAATCTTTTAGCAATTTTGTCATCAAAAGCTATCTGCTCCTCTGTACTTTCAAACACCAAAGTTGGATCCGCAATCCTTTACCCTTTCTAATATCGCCAAGAACTACATCTTTCTCGCATGTGTTCACCAATGTTTAGACTGTTAATAGGTCTAGGTGCAGGGATATGTGAGATTGCTTTTGGTTGACCAATTGTATGCCAATCTCATTGTCAGCCTCTTTTGTTTTTGGTGTTGGTGTTATTGTTGTGATTATAATTGTAGCAGTGGTTGCCTCTGCAGTGGAAACGTCTAAACTGGCGGTGGGTATAATAATACCAGCAGTGGTTACTCCAATAGTAGCAGCGGATGCAGCAATACTGGCAGTGGTTGCCTGCACCCCTTCATTCTCATTTTCTTCAATTGCGCCTGCACCCCTTCCATGTGAGGTCACTTAAAAACAAACACAAACTCTAATAGAAACCGTTTTGGATAGTAATCGACCGCCATCTATTTTGAAATTGAATCCGCGTTGTTTATCTCCTGATTGACTCTCGTATTGAGTCTGTAATTTCATTTTTTTGATTGAATATGATTCAGTTTATAACAAGTTTTATCCGGCGTTGACTAGCTCATGTGAATATGTTACTTGAATTTCATATTTATTTTTTTCACATGTGAAGATGTTAATTGAAGTATTAGAGTATATTCGCATGCGAAGAATATGGAGATTAGCTATTATTTTGATTATTTATGTTTTCACAAATGATATCATAAAATCATAACATAAAATTTGATGCAGTAATCTAGTACCTTGCTAATTAGATAAATACTTATTACCTTACAAACCAAATAAGTCCAAAATAGCACATTCTTAAACATATAAAAAACACATTCATAATACTAAAAATCATCAGCATCATCTGCAACTTCTTTCAGTATGTTGATAAGCTTTTTTTCACATTCAACCATCTCTTGATACTTAGCTTTGACAACAACATTATGATCTTTCAAATTCTTAAAACTGGTTTTCATCTCTTCATACTTTGCTTCAGCATCAGCATTATAATCTTTGT